>CM062292.1:442233053-442544104 GCA_031216915.1 Pictodentalium vernedei
GTCAGATTAGTAAGAGTCGCTATTATTTTTTCTCGACTTTCCTGACCAGCAAACGTACATACGTACGAATCTTTTTGTTTACATGAGCACAGGTGGGCGGTACTTCCGCTGTCAATTTATCACAGAATCGAAATGGAAAAAGAAACGCAGAAATCACCGGGCCTTTTTCATTTTAATAACATAATAACATACTATTTCGAGTTATGGATGCTTTATTCACATGAGACAACGCATGTTTGTTAATTTTGGGTATCTGCTGAGGTAAACTCATTTAAAACGTAATAAACAATTGTCGCTTTCATTTCACTCTTCGCGAGGCGACGAGCGGTAACTTAAGTCAAGTTTGCATTCAGATTGAGGTCACAAAAGGTCAACATGGGTGTAGTTCCACTGTTGGTGTAAATTTTTACTTCTGAAATCCCATTGCTGATGTGTTCACCATGGTTGACGTGTAAAGCTAAAATTTATGTCATAGGCTTTTTATATATAGTTATAGAATAGGTTATCATGGTATAAAAAGTAAATTACAATTGAAATAAATCACGTTCGGTACATACTGAAAGATGTCCATGAAACCATTCCTCAACATTCTCAGTACAATCGATATGTTCTTACTTGTTAGAGTTCCACGATTCATTCAGTATAATCACATCACGTGACCACCTGTGTTATTTTGATAGCGACCCAGGCAGGAAACTGGGCAATAAGCAGGGATGTGGCGACAGGGGGTGGGGTGGGGGTGTCTCACCCCCTCCCCCAGCTAGGAGTATTTTTTTTCAATAGTTGGAAATTCAGAGGTCAAAAATCAAATAGTTGGAAATTCAATAAATTAACATTGTTCATGAAAAATATTAAAATTCCAACTAATGATGAGAAAGTTTGATCTTTTATTTCCAACTGGAAACTTAAGTTTCAAATTTCCTACTCTAAAATTGACATGGCCTCAAAATTTCGACTCTGACATCAATCCGGTAAATTTTCTGACCCAGACACATTATAAATGATACTTCTTCCTTTCAGGACTAGTGAAAATTTTCAGAAGGGTTCATAACCCTTTACCCAACGCAGACGATTTCAAAATTCATTATTTTAAATATCATTTTTTGTAAAAAATTTTTAAAAAAATTTCAACAAAACCATATCCTGTGACGAGGGGTCACAGGATATGGTTTTGTTGAAATTTTTAAAAAAAATTAAAAACCATATCCGACGAGCTCGTTCCAAAGAGGGGTCACATGATATATGGTTTTGTTGAAATCTTTCGAAAAATAATATTTTTTTCAGCAGCTGTATTTGCATATTACGAGGGCGGTTGCGGGCGATTCGTTGGGTAAAGGGTTAAAAGATATCACCCAGCGCTGCAGTGCAACCACCTATCGAAACCACTCACAGTTGGAATTTACACCGGTGGCACCTCCCCCCCCCCTCCCCCAGCTGAAACCCTCTAGCCACATCCCTGGCAGAAAGGCACTGTGGTAATATTTTGCGGGGTAGCCGTACCAAAACTTAAGCCTTACCGCAACGTATATTTACTAATGGCCATACAGTCTAAGTCACTTCTTGGAACGCATTGCTACTTCTACTATAACCGTTTATACCCCGATTGCATAATTATCCCCTGTCAACGTAATTGCTTCAGTTGGAAGAACCCATATTCATTATTTGGTGGTGGACCAATTAATATTTCCAACGTGCAGTCTGGGGGGTGCACGTTGAAAACAATTATTGGGCTACCCTCCAGGTTTTCTGAGCAACCTTATACTTTATTAATGTAAGGCCCTATGAAGCTAGCCCACAACAGTGGGATTTCAAACAGCGAAGGATTATACCCCGAAATTTACTTTTGACCTCGCCGCATTTGGAAGCCTATGAGCCAAGCTTTCCCATCGCTTCATACTTAGCCTATTTTTTAAAGAGATGATTCTTGTAAATGCGTTTATAGTTGTTATCTTCAAGAGTTTAAACAAAATTATATTTTTCCTCTGAATGAGTGTTTTTTGAGTTTAGATGAGTAGCTGTTGCCGTCAACTTGTTCTTTAGATGAGTGGTTTGAAGTATTTTCCGATTCTCGTGAACATTGTTAGGTGGGCGTGTGTTTCTAGTGACATTAATCCACACAGATAATGATTGCAGTAATTAATAATTATCCAGATATTCTCAAAGACCTTGACATATAAAACTCTATCAATTAATACTTATAGTGTAAATACAATCAAACTAGTGCAATATCGCTGACGTATGCAACGTTGCCTAATTTCGGTGCCATTGTGAGCAGTACAGTGAAGTCAAATGAAAGTGTCGGCCTAAATATCTTTTAGGATGACCACACGAAAAGAATCATTCAATATTTTTCTCACTTTTATCTCACATTTCTAGATTACACACACACCGTTAGAGGGGTATGTGGGTGTTCACTAATAAGTAATGTATTAATGGTGAATTGGGAGCGAGGTGGCCCATCGGTTATCGCACCGGATTTGTGACTGAGAGGTTGTCGGTTCGATGTTTTCCCGCGTCAACTGCCTGATGTCCTTGATCAAGACATCAATCACCAATAAATAAATAAATAAATCCATATTGCGGCCACGATTAGCTATTGTGCAGAAAATAGGCCAGCTTAAACATCAATAAATAAATAAATTAACCCTTTGTCAAGCTGGAATAGAAAGCAATTAATTGTTTTTTAAATAACTCAAACATTTTCACCCCCCCCCCCCCCACAAACATAGCTTATGCCTCCGCATTGGAACTCTCTCAACAAGCTCGTCCCAGTGGAAGGTCATACGCTGTGTTTTTAAGGAAACAACAGAGCAATTTTAATGTCAACTTTTGTAAATAACGCTTGTCGGGTATAAACGTTACGTTAGACAAAAGGTTAAAATGGCGCCTAAATCTTATATTTTTGTTATAGGGTCAAAAATTTATCATTATTATCTCAGTGCAAACTGTTTGATTTTTTAAAATTAAAATGTGATACTCTATCGTTTTCTTCTTGCAGACAACGGCCAGCGAAGCTACATTTGTGGCATTACTGGCAGCAAGGACGGAAGCTATTAAAAGGTTCAAGGACAACAACGATGGATTTGATGACGCAGAAATAAATGCACGTTTGGTTGGCTACTGTTCAGACCAAGTAAGCAAATACATTCATGTGTCATAGTGCTAGTGTTCAGTATAGATGAGGGCAAATACGGAAAATATATATCAACTGAAATCGAACTTACGTGTTCTTTTAACCTTTCCCTAACGAATCGGCTACATATGCCCAGGTAATATACAAATTCAGCAGTTGAAAACAAGTTTTTTCGAAAAGTGTAACAAAATCATATTATGTGACCCCTCATTGGAACGAGTTCATCGAGATCGTTCCAATGAGGGGTCACATGATATGGTTTTGTTGAAATATTTTGAAAAATATTGAAAAAAGTATTAAAAATAATAGATTATGATCTCGTCAGCTGTCACGGTTGGGTAAAGGTTGAAACAGATGACGGGGAGAGTGGACTACTGAGAAACCTCAATGGGCCTTGGGGTGGGGGTGGGGTGGGGCACGTCAACCACAGTGTACTGAATAGTTTTGAGAAAAGGAAAAAAAAACTGGTACAGTTTCAGATGACGGGCCACCAGGAGGTACCGGGTGGTCCATAACTTGGATCCTTGTGAAGTTTTGCTCAAAAACTTTGGATCATTGTCGGGTGGTCCAGGGTGGAAAATCTTACGGTGTTTTAGCAGCAATCTAGTCACTTTGTAGCAGGGCAGGGAATGTAGATCGTAATTCTAGATTTGTACACAGTCAAAATAGCGACGTTTTCGACCGCCCCAGGATAAGGTTTCGTGTTTTATAGTTCTTTTAAATTGCTGTATACATATTATATATAGCGCATCGGGTTTATTCAACTACTGTGAGGCCCGGTTACTTGTTCTACTGTGATCATAAAGGTGACCTATTTCTCGATCCGATGGCGATCTGGTTGGGATACACTAATATTTGTGGGTTGAGATTTCATGAACAAATGATGATTGACAGTTTTCCTCATTGGAAGAGATTTACTGGATAGTTATCTCCCCTTAATTTTCTAACGCTGTCGGTACATTTGACACTTAGTATACTGTACAGTCGCCGTGGATTAGTCATAATCCACGCATGGGCGGTGATATCCACGCATGCGTTTACCAGGTAACAAAATTCATCATCAGCAAAATGTTAATTAATAAAGCACCGGGTTGTTCCCGGTGATTAATTAATTAAATTTTTGATGATTATTCCTATAATTCGTGTTTGGAATCTAATATTATTGCGTCCGTGGAGATATTGCCCAATTATGGAAAGTGAGTGACCAGTGCACGGTGGACGAACTGTAGAGGAGTTTCATATAAAAATGGCATTTCGAAGTGTTATCGAAGTTGTGTCACCGGTGTCCTCATCAATTCACAAACCTCGGGCATTTTCCTATAGAGTGGTATAAAAATAGAGATGCAAGCTTTTTACAATTTTCTTCCCTATCAGTTTGAACGTTTGACGATTATTCTCTATAGAAACACATGTAAAAGTAAGAAAACGGCGGTTTCACTATCGTTTGATGTTCTAAGCTAAAATAATGGTTTTAGCGCGCTGAAGGCGCGCAGGGACGGCGTGGGGCAAGCCCCTTTCTACCCATCTCTAACTGTGTCATAGTGATCTTTTTGGTTTCAAGTCCTCTGCATCATGTCTGAGTGTGTTAAAGGGGGAAAAGGAGAGGGTTAACGGCGTTTGTGCTTGTTGCTTCTCTTCTTTTTTAGGGAGGAGGCTGTGACGGTGATGTTGTAGTAGATGTGTCTGTGTCATTTGGAATGGTCGTAGTGTCAGTTGGAGTGGTAGATGGTGGAAGGTCGTATGTTGCTCGGTGTTTTGGTATGACCCGGTTGATGTCTGGGCAGCCGTATCTTTCTTGGATGCTTCTGGTGATCTCGTCTTTGTCGCACGTATCGTACGTATCCTTCCCGGGTTGCCTGTTTTCTGACGGTGGAGCAGGTTCGGCGTTCTGGCCCTGGTTTTCTGGTCTGGAAGGGAGAGGTGAGTGGGGATCTGGAAGTGGCGAGAGGACAGCTTCCAATTCCATCTCAGTCTCCACAGGACTTTCCTCATCTATCGTCTCCAGCAGTGGAGCTGGGGGCAAGATGGGTGTTTCTGTGGTAGTGAGAGCGGAACTGGTGGCTGTCTCTGACTCCTATTTTTCCAATAATACAGACACTGTCGCGACATATAATACAGACACTGTCGCGACATATAATACAGACACTGTCGCGACATATAATACAGGCAGTGTCGTTACCATTAATATAAAAGTATAGGGGGTGAGATTTGCAATTTATTCCTGGGAAGAATAAAAACTTGCAGTTACTGTAAAATGCATTCATTAATCAAAGCACCAAAGTCGTCACTTACTTAATGTTGGTAGGATTGATGCTAATAGATATTGTTAATGGCGGATTACCTGTTAAGTGACTGATTCTAATTAGCTTGCCATAAAAAGGCGTGTTTCCGTTTGTAACTTTTAATAAACGAAAACAACAGACAGCTCTCAGAGCTGTCTGTTGTTTTCGTTTGTTAAAAGTAACAAATAGAGACCTGGCTTTATTTTTAGTTTAAACAATATTTATTTCAAAAGTTTCCAAAGTGATACATAACTTTCAATATCATTAAGTGTGGATTCTACAGTAAGCTGTTAGCTTATCCGTGGTCGTTTCCACTCATGGTATAGTTAAGGGCCTATTTTAGTAATGGAATTTTGTTTATTTTGAAATTCTCACTTCTCATATTCTTTAAATTCAGATTAAATATACACAAATTATACATCAAAATGAAGGTTGGGATGTATAGAACCCGAAACACATATGTAATCAACTCATAGAGTCGACTGTAGGCACCACTGGTTCCTGGAAGTCTACTACCGTATTCGCACCAGAACTGATAATAAAATAATATTTCATCAGAACAACTTGTGGCCAAATGTGCTTCATATATCCAAGAACAAAGCTAGGCATTCAAAACACTTTCGAATACAGCGATAGGTCGTCATTTTGGAAAAGGACAACACTGTCTGCATTTTTTATTGAAGATGGTTTCCAAGCTCGACAGACATGCGCAAATCACTCGTTACCACGAATTTCCATCAAAAAACAAAAGCGTAATTCTAAGAAATTTCAACAGGTATCATGATACCTTGCATTGAATATGGCAACTGTGCAATCTCTATCTAATAACAGTATACTGTAAGAAGGCGATCTTTTTCATTATTTGATTTTAGGCGGTTTTGTTTTTACATGCTTTTTCTGTCCGATGACGTCGACCGGAAATCGAAAGTATACTCATACGTAAACAAAAGCAAAGGCTTTGGAATTTCCCCCAATGCAGCTCTGTCGTCGTGTTTTGAAGAATTTTGATCCCCTAGCTTTGTTCTTGGATATGTGAAGCACATTTGGCCACAAGTTGTTTTCGTGAAATATTATTAAATTATCAGTTCTGGTGCGAATACGGCAGCAGACTTCCAGGAACCAGTGGTGCCTACAGTCGACTCTATGAGTTGATTACACATGTGTTTCGTGTTCTATACATCCCAACCTTCATTTTGATGTACATGTTGTGTATATTTAATTTGAATTGAAGGAATATGAGAGGTGAGAATTTTCCAAATAAACAAAATTTCATTACTTATATAGGCCCTTAATAGGTGGCAAATGAGAAGACAGTGAAAAGGCGTATACAGCAAGATACCTGTTCACACAATGTTTTCGCTAATTAAAAATGAAGAAAGTAACATAAGATGATACAAGTAGGTTTAATTTATCAAATTGATAGAAGGGAAGAAGGATAGGACAGTTTTCAGGAAGAAAAAGAATAAGGAGCCACCAGTCAGAACCGAACCATCTCCATGTTGTTCCGTCAATCAGTTACGTACGAGTTCTATCTGAGCGTGGGGATACCGAGAGGACCGGTAGAACCTAAACTTGATCGTGTTGTGCATGTCAATGGAGGTCCCAACACAGAGATGGTCCGAAATAATACCAGTTAGCTCAAATCTTATGCACACTTGAATTATTGTTGAAGTTAGAAAAGAAAAAGAAAACAAAAAGAAATCTCCGTTGGTCAATAGTTTATTTTTTTGCTGATATCATAGGCATTTCTCAACAACTGCTTGCTTCCAAATCGGATCTCAAGGGAGATAACTTTATGGAATGTCGATTTTCATGACGACATGAATCAGGGGTGTGCTATTCCTTCCAGGTCAATAGTTAAACGAAGTTATTTATTTATTTTATTTTATTGAGGTTTAACGACACTTTTGACAGCCAGGGTCTCCTCGTGTCGGGCAGTTTTACGGGTGGAGGAAGCTGGAGTACCCGGAGAGAACCACTGAGCAACTGCGGCCAACTGTCAGTAACTCCACACAAGCAGGGTTAGCATTGGTTGAAGGCAAGTGCGCCATCGACGTGCGGTACGTCTTAGTACTCAGCGTTACCGTGCTACAGGTGTGATTCGAACCGAGGACCTCTCGGCTTGCAGCCTGCATCTCTACCTACTAAACCACCGTGTTATTATTTATTTATTTATTGGTGTTTAAGGTCACATACTTATGCACAATGGCTAATCATGACCGTGACATTTTTACGGGCGGAGGAAGCCGGAGTACCCGGAGAGAACCACCGAGCAACGACGAGCAGCTGCCAGCTCCCCAACATCGTAACTCCGCACTGGAGCACATGCAGGGTTAGATTGGTTGAAGACATGCGCACCATCGACGTACAGTACGCCTTAGTACACGGCGTCACCGTGCCCCCCCCCCCCCCCCCCCCCTGTGGACAATCGGTGTTAAGTGCCTTTCCCAAGGACACAACGCGGGAGTCCGAATCAATCGCTCAGACGGTCACCCATCCGAGGACTAACCGGTCTCGACGTTGCTTAACTTCGGTGATCTGACGAGAACCGGTTATCGCAACACCATCGCGACCCCTAAACCACCGTGCACCGGGTTAAACGAAGTACAACCTTGCATTGACAATACAATTCCTGGCATGGTTATATATCATTCACTGAATCAATAAGTAGGTGTTCCTATCGGAATCCACTTATAGTAAAAAATGACCGCAAAACAAATATTTCTCCGTGTTTCATGTTCGAAATTAACGACAGAATGTAACGCATAAAAACAGTATGTAGACAGTTTTAAGAGCTTGGTAAACACACTCATTACAAATCGATTCCCCTAAACAAATTGCAAGTAAACTACCTGCAATGGTTTTTAATTGTTTTCGCGGAATCTATCAGTGACATTCCGACCAGTCTCGTATATCGTCCGTTTACAGTTCCGTGTTTTGTTTGAAGAATATCTCAATACACTTATCGGTCGTTACTTTCAAATTATGTCACTTTATGGCACGTGGGTTTAACTGTTAAAGAGCAGTGACGTGTTATATAATGCTGGGGCGCTGAAGCGGTGAAGGGGTGTGGAGTGGTGTTCACACATCCACCCCCCCCCCCACCCACGAACAAGAAAATATTAAATAAACGTATACATTTTTTTAAAATGCCAAGATCACTTTTATTACACGCCTGTTCTGTATAATCTCCAACTACAGCAGCGCTTAACCATGCGGAAAATGAAAATCTCAACGGAAATTGCTGACGGACTATTTTTAAATAGAAACGAAATTTCACTGGATTTTCTACAGATCGTGCAACGCAATTACAATTTGAATCGCTAGCGATGGCAGAAAACCATTCCCCGAGTTCCAATATGTTTTGTGTGCCATTGCAGAAGGATAAAACTCGAGGCCTGCGGCCTTTCGTTTTATCCTTCCGCGCTGGCACTCGTGCCATATCAATTAACCCATTGAAACGCGCTTGTCGTTCTGTGTATGTCCTTTATCAAACTATTATTTTTTGAACTATTACTTGTCTTTAAAAGAAATGCAGTTAACCGGTAGAGTGCTGGAAGCCCATATTTGGGCTTTATTCTGAAGTGTGGGTACCACAGCTTGAAGGCTCATATTCAGTACATGTGCTTTATATTATCTTTGAAGTGATATTATTTAGTCTGTAAGGGTTTGCCTTGTTATAATTTATGGGAGAGTGCCCATAGGCACTCTCCCATAAATTGCAACAAGGCAAAGACATGTGTACAAGATTTGATGTCCAAAAATAATTTAGCACTCTACCAGTTAATGATCATTATAATTTGAAATTTAAGCAATAAAGTCAAAGAAAAAACATATTGATTATCAGGGACCGCCGCATTGACTTTTTGGTTCGCACTGGTAAATTTTATTGGCATTTTTCAAATACCACCGCTGGCTGTGCCACGAATATAGGAAACATAAACGCACAAAGTGGCAAATTCCCGATCGAGTTCAACGGGATATGAAGCTAAGAAGCGTGAAGCTGTATACTGGGGAATCCGTTTCAATAAGTGTATATCTTGTAAAATAACCGTGAACAAACAGCAAATACAGTCGAATTGGCGTTTATTGAAAAAGTTTGAGTAAAAATTCCAAAGTTTCCGAAAATACGAAGCAGTCGAATTGAACGAAAGGAACACTTGCGTTTGTGTTTCCAAGTCTCCGAGTGAAAATGTCACTGCTGGGATATATTTCTGACTATGAGGAGACATGCAACGTTTTTGTCCCGTTTGAAACACAATAGAAATGTAGTGGAAACAAATTTGTGGACGTGTTTCTCACGCTCCGCAATCAGTTGGACCAAACTCGTGAATGCTGGAGCGATTATAATTTTATCTAAAAATAACTCTTGAAAAAATCTATAAACCGATCGGGGGCTATTTTGTTGACAGATTTGCTCTTATTTTGTTTTTCTCAAGTTGTTTGATTTATATTTAATTTATATCAGCACAATATGATCGAATTGTCAGAAATGTGATGATATTTGTGACTATTTTCAGTTTTTTTGTTTGTTTTTTGTTCGATTTTTATATCGTGCCGAGCGAAAGCGAAACGCTTTCATTTAAACCATATACCCCCGATGTTTCGCGTGCCCTTATAACCTGGATGTTGTACAGTACGTGGAGAGTGTATTATCACTAAATCACCCGCGGAGTGGAGACTCCACCCAAGCAATAACTGCAAATTTGTTGCAAGGCATAACAAGCACAAGCAAAGTTTCAGCCAATGGACCTCCGGGTTAAACCCGGAGGTCCATTGGCTGAAACATTGCTTGTGTTTTTAGCCGATATATATAAAATTTGAAAGTTATAGTTTGGGTGATAACTCCACTCCGCGGGTGATTTAGTTACAATCCACTCTCCACGTACTGTACGCTCTCATATACCTTGGATGTTGGGTGCGCCCATTGCCATGGTTATTTGTCCTAGGCATTCTGACCAATCAGAAGACAGAATTTATCTAGATATAAGGACAATATTATATGTCTTCTGCCTCATATTTTAATATTGAAAAAATGCATCTCTATATAAAATTAGTTCAGCGATATGAAGGGAGCACCTACCCCACATAGTGGGGTAGCCGCTCCGTTCAGATCGCTGAACTCTAGCAAACATATGGCACTAGGGGCTGAATCGCCATGGCTGTGTTCCTTATAATTCAAAGTTCCGACGGTAATAAAACAGATAAAGAAAGTGCTCACTCCATCGCCGATTTAACCCTTTACCTAACATGAAAAGCAGACGACACTTGCAAAAGAATATTCTTAAATAACTCATTTTTTTAATTTTTTGCCTCAAAAACATAGGTTTTGGCCCCTCTTTGGAACGGGCTCGTCGAGCTCGTTCCAACGAGGAGTCAAACCCTATATTTCTGAGAAAATAAATAATGAAAATTAATCGGCGATTTTTTAGAATAGCGCTGGCCGGTTTTGGCAGTTACGTTGGATAAAATGTTAAAAAAACTAACTGAGACACGATTGATAATTTTGTTCAAAAAATCACCCCCCCCAAAAAATCGATTTTTTTTTATTTAAACCGGATTTCTTTATTTAAATCAATTTATTTGATTTTTATTTCCATACTCTAAATTAATCACCAGAAGATACTTTTCCCCCACATGATTCCTTTAGATAAGAGAAACAAGAGTGTATTGGCAGCTGTTTGTAGCAAAGGCTACCCAAAGAATGGACACAAATAACGTACCCATTTCAGTCTTTCGAGTGATATGAGGAGAAGAATTCCAGAATGCATTTGGCATAGAGTAGACAGCATAGATGGAAAGGGAGGGGAATGATTGGAAGTTAGGTTTTCTCATTGTTACAACATTGCTTGAAGGAAGATGACTTCTTGAAAACCATTTTTTCTACTTGCAATATTCTTAAATCACTCTTCCTTGTTCTCAGAGTTGATTTAGTATTTTTGATGGGTTCATTGAAAGATTGTTGTATATATGGTTTAAAATCTATGTTCTTTTTAATAGGACTCCTTTCATATTAGCTAAAAATTATATAAACTTAAGAAAAAAAAACATTCCAAAACATTTAACTATTCCAGAACCATCATGTTCCAATAGTCAAGACACAGTGGGATGTTTATCTCCATTCTTCTGATTAGTTCTGTCATAAACACTGTGTAAATTTCAAGCCAGAAGACTGTCATCTGCAAAATGAGGTCACCAGAGGTTGAATTTAGTGATGCTACCCTGCATACCCTATGTGAACCTCAATCTGAATCAGGGTCTGAAAACTAAACAGAAGGAGGTACCCAGAGGATAAATTGGCCCACTGTATGGGATATCATCATCAAATTCACCATCTGGGGACCTCATTCTGCAAATGTCAGACTTCTTATTTTCAGACCTCTGTGTAATTACTGTATTTCAACAGTTAACCCTTTGATATTTTTGTACGTGTTATTACGTACAAAATCTTTTGTTTAATTTAACCCTTTGATACTTTTGTACGTGCCATTACGTACGAAATCAAACAGAACGTTGATACTTTGTGGTCATTTGTTTTGTTATTATTTTTCGAGTTTTTTAAAGCTTAACCTCAAATTCCTATTTTCTCCCGAATACTGCTCAGTGATAACCGTTGAGCCAAAGTTATCGCAGCTGAAAATACTAATAATATAATCCTGCTGACAAGACTTGTTAACTGGTTGAGTGCTAGAAGCCACTATAAGTGCTTTCAAAAAATGAGGATACCAGAGCAAAAGCCAACACTCTCTTTTCTTATATTTCATATTCAGTCAAACACAAATAATATTTTGTTTATATAAATTTGTTTTATTACAAATTATTGGAGAGTGCCTTTGGGCACTCTCCAATAATTTGTAATGAAACAAGTTTTGAATAACAAATTCAGACCACCAAAAATAATCTAGTCCTCAAATAGATAATCACTAATGTGAAAAAATATCTTGTTATTTGTACTTCAAGACGTTTGACGTCGCATTTTGAAAAACGTTGAAGAAACCGAATTCCCAGTGACGTTTGAACTTCAGGATAATTAAAGTCCCAAAGGGTTAGTATGTATTCATCTTGTTTCAGCTCATTTCCAAGTTCTAGAAATGTTACTGACAATTTGTAAACTTTTGATTTAAATCAATGATTTTAATCGATTGATCTAAATCAGCCAACCCCGATCTGAGAATCAGCACTATTTTTAGGGCCAAACGATTTGTTTTAATACCCGGCTCTTATGACGACCTTCCTCCTGTAAATAATATTAATAAGAAGTGGTATAGATGTTTAGGGTGGTTCAATTAATGTTTTTAACACGCAACATTTAACTTTTAAATTTGTCATTTGCAATATGCAATGTACAAAGTCAATGCGAATGTGTTTTACAACCGCTAAATATACATCTTGTCAGGGCTATACGATCCGTAGTAATTTGTGTTCATTATCTTTCAGGCACATTCCTCTGTTGAGAAAGCCGGTTTAGTGGGATTAGTCAAAATGCATTTCCTTGCTTCAGATGACAACCTTAGTTTACGAGGAGAAACGTTGGAAAAAGCCATCCTGGAGGACAGAGAAAAAGGATTAATCCCGTTCTATGTACGTTTCACTGCATTCCACGCTATTCAGTAGTTCACTATAATCCTTTATATACATAGAGATTATTACCATTATGTGGATGTACAAATATGTATCCGAGTCGAGCTCCGGGTTCTAAGGGCAGATCACGACGAGTCGAAAACGAGTCGTGATCTACCCTTAGAACCCGGAGCGAGACTCGGATACATATTCTGTACATCCACATAATGGTAATAATCATTTTATCTTACAATATATTGAGGATAAGTCAAGAATGTAGACGAATATATAACGAACTATTTATTCGTACGGATGAACAAAAAGAAAACAAATGGAACTCACGCGAAAGGAACGTGCTTGTATCCAACCCCCTGATACAAACATCTGTATCAGAGGGTCGGATACACGACAGTTGTGGAGTTAATACTGACAAAATACATGTTGATTGTAAGATAAATATTGTTACGTAGGATATCGCACAGTTGTGCCTAATTTCAGGTTTATCGTAGGAATCTCACCCAAAGCGCCGAATATTTGTATTTGTAAAAACAATCGCGTGTTATATCGTCACGCGTGATTACGTAGTATCAATACACAAGTGGTGTCTTCTTTTCGTAAACTGCGACCTCTTTTAACACATCGTTTATGTGATAAAGATGCCAAATTCGTCGAAATTGTGTACGAAATTTATCAACTTTCTCCACTAAATTCGACTCGAGATTGTTAACAAGCCTAACATTTGAATTTATGAAATCTATCATCAACTTTGGGCTTACGCAACAAATGTCGTATCAGGGTCTAGATCTTGATTCCAATTTAATATCTTGACGAGTCGAGATTTCACGCGTTAAATAAATATAATATAATAATAATAAATGTAGTTTATTATATTATATTTATTTAAAATTCTCATAGAGCTCTCGCGCTTTACAAGAAAAAAAGTATGTATTTCAATTTCATTGGCAGTGTCTCAAGTAGACGAATCACCGGTCAGCGGCCTTCATTGGAAGATTGTATTCCCGCTATATGTAAGAATTTTTAATTCAGTCCGTTCCCTGGAGGCAGCCAGTGGAATTTTTTGGGGCAAGATCGTTTGCTCATAGTGATTACACGAGCTGAACATTTTTGTATTGTGTGAATTTTGTCAATGATGGTCTGTTTTCAACCGATTTTGGGAGAGTTGCAATAGTGTATGCGTCTTGTGATGAAGACGTGGACAAGTTGTTTAGCCGTTGCCTTATTAATCATTCCCCACACCCTGCTGGTATTTCGGAGGTCATAGTACCAAGCCCTGCAAACATCCAAGACGTTGTTTTCCTGTCGATAAGTTCTCATCCATTAACCTTTTACCTAACATGAAAAGCAGACGACACTTGCAAACAAAATTCTTGAATAACTAGTTTTTTTCATTTTTTGTCTCAAAAACATAGGTTATGACCCCTCTTTGGAACGAGCTCGACGAGCTCGTTCCAAAGAGGGGTCATAACCTATGTTTTTGAGACAAAAAATGAAAAGTAATTGGCGATTTTAGTGAATAGCGCTGGCTGGTTTTTGCCGTTACGTTGGGTAAAGGGTCAAATAAACGAGGTTGCGTACGGCGTACGGTGGAGAGACAATACTGCCTCCACTGTCAAGAACAGGTCTTGAACAATTGAATAATTGATGACTCAAGCCGATATAATTGGCTGAAGAAAAACTCATGTCGTTTCCTCTGTGTATCCCCCAAAACGACAATGTCAGTAGTTTATGAAATGTCACACACACCGTTGATTTACTTTACCTTAGGATGTCAAATTTTCCGACAGGTTCAGCAAATTGAGAGGAGATAATTTTTCTCTAAAGTTCTTCTGAATGACGAATTTTTCTGGCCATGCGACGTCACCAGCAATATTTGTTTTCCAAATGTACTGAAAGTTTTTGTTTTTGTCGGGTATAAGGTCAACACCATTCATATCCCAAACCCCACGTATAAAACAGGTCTGTCAAATAAGTATCCTTTTTTAAACAAACGTTATTCGTTACGGTGTTACAGGATTTCTTGATTTGAAATACATTACACCTTTTCGAATCTCCGTGGAGTTATTCATCTTGTCGAATCGATTAATTGCTTGCGTTCCTCCATTTATGCAACACGCTAAACTGAGAATAAAATGCCTTTGCTTTGACAACTTTGGGATAATAATCGAGTGTTTGAGAAAAGTACTAATGTGATACTGACATTTATTTGATTAATTGACAAAATCTTCTCATTACTTTCAAGCACCATCTTATTCTTGTCGGGATGTTTATGCACGCTTGTCAGGTCCATTTCAAATACCGAAAGGAAATTTTGGATACATGTATTGTCAACGCAATTCCAGTAGCGCTGCAACATTAATCGTTGCGTAGCAGTTGAAACGTAGAACAAAGTAGTGAAGCTCCATCAGTCTAAACTCAGTTGGGTTGAAAAGTAACTCATACCAACTGGGTTGAGTGACTATGAACCCAATTGGGTTCACAGTCACTCAATCCAGTTGATTTGGATTGATTTTCAACCCAACTGATTTCAGAGTGAAGGCCTTTGGGTGGGGGGGGGGGGGGGTGGTCTAATTTTGGCATGGCACGGCCAGCTCGAATCCAGCAGGCTGAGAATGGTTCAGTCATGTTGAAGCGAGGAACAAACACAGATATCTTCGACTTCTTGGTACGTGTTCGCTATACTTCTCTTTCTGCAATACCCTTGAAATGCGAAGTATTTTTGTACTTTAGTCTTTGCCTCTCCTTGGCCTTTTAATTGGTATAGAAGATCTGTTATTTCGCCAACATGGTCATTTTACAGCATACTATAGCAAAGCGGTTTCTAGTTTAAATATTCAAATAAATACCTCTTGGAGAATTAGCGGTTTATTTTAAAATTTATGACAAAAATGAACATCGATATATTTTGGAATAAACTACGAACAATCGAGACTTCGACTGGAACGTAGAATGATGACTTTCGCGGAGACCCCCAACACAAAGTGAATTAACAATGCAAAAGCAGCAATATATATACAAAAATGAGACAATAGAACATTTGACGTGGTATGCCAGAACAGTTGAAACAGCTTCACAAACAATATCATTCAAATAACAAACAGGGAATTAAATGGATGTTGGAACTAAATGTGACCTGCCATTTTAACGCTGCCACAATACTATCATGTGCCAATTAATCCAATAGGACTAAAATCATCGCCCTCTGATTGGACAAGAGCTCGCGTAGTTTTTTCCATGTTTTCAACTTCAGTAGCATGTGTTACCATTTGACGTCACCAAGCGAAATATTTGAAATTTGGTTGCCCGTTTCGCAATTATTTCATCAGTGGAGTGATTTGCAAACCGTTTTATATTTTTACATTTTTTGCACGTGCAGCAGACGATGTTCCGAATGAAATGACGTCTAAGTTACAAATCCGTTTATCAATGGAATTAAGATGGGTCGACCTCGGCCCTTAACTGAATTATTGGTTATTTGTCCGGCGACGTCGCTGGGGTGCAGGGGAGGTGTGTTTGCCAAGCTGAGTGAGTGAGAGAATTCGTATTTTCTCGAGCAGCTTGCTGCGAGTGAAAATACAAATTCTCTCACTCACGAATGAGATTAATCCTCGTATTCACAAGAAAACATTAGATTTTCCTTTCATGATACCCCTTTCATTTGAAGCTTCAACTGAAACGACCCAAACCGACGCCCATACCACACAAGAAATCTGTTTACACAATCAGCTGATCGCTGTTTCCACTGACACAGATCACATTGGATGATGTGTACATCAACACAAATTAGTTTTCGGGATTGTTGGCGAAATGACGTAATTATGACGTCTTGTTATACTAACTAGTGGAGCGAGAGCAACTTTTTTGTTATACTCACTTTTTCATTTACCTAAACTTATTACTCCTTTGGCCATTCAAGTTACAATATATAGAGAGTAATCAATTTGTTTTGAGCGTTACGGTAAATAATTCATCGAGAGACGGGACGTGAGTAAATCACGAGGGCTGATTTACTCACGTCCCGTCTCTCGATGAATTATTTACCGTAACGCTCAAAACAAATTGATTACTCTATTTATTACATGACATTTGGAATACATAGGTCTTTTACTATAATAATTCAACCCAAACTATTGTCAGATATAATCCAATTTAGTGTAAACACGGAAACATTTCTAAAATTAGCAGGAAGGAAATACGAAATAGTCCTGTCTCGAGGCGAATTATATACCGTAACTTGTCGTAAGAATGGGTCACTCTCTTTAGTAAATGACATTTTAGACCAAAATGTCTTTCATTAAAAATAATTCAACACAAAATATTCGCAAATGCAACTCTGAAATACTTCTGAAATTAGCGCGTATGAATAAATCACTTTCTGTGTCAAATCTTCGATTGGAAATGGCCCAGTTTTATTTTTGTGACTTTCGTTCGATATTTTACTATTTTATGTGGCGTTCCAGTCGCCTTTGGGGAATGGCATTCAGCCATAAGATAAAACATTTCTATTTGGATTTTGTCAACTGTGCTAACGAACCTGTTCACAGAGGAAAGAAAGGATTTTTAAAAATATTCAGAAGGAAAATTCATTTTAATTAACTGATGTGGAACTGGAAAACAAAACAAAAATAGTTCCGGTGGGGGCGTGGATTATATACGTCAGTCGTTCCAAAGTTACTTTTGAAGTGACATAATTCACTCGTGACATTACCACGTTTTAATCAACATTAAATTCAATGCAAAACGAACTGAGGAATGTAATAAATACATATTTATCATGAATATAATACAAGCTCATGTCTGTAGTGCGTACAAATTAACATAAACTCGCCTGTCACGGCGGTCACTTAGGGTCTCGCAGCCCCCATCCCCTCGCATATATCCCAATTGCCCTTATACATTTTTAAATTATGTGTCTATAGTTCGAACAGATTCGGGTTGATAAATTACAGTGCTGCTTGTAGAGCTATAAGCATTTAATCAACGTCTGTTTTCCTTTAACAGGTAGTGTATTGAAAATTGTGTGATATCATCAATACGTGTATTGCTGTAAATCAAAGACAACGCCACTACGCAAGTTCACCATGCATGATAATGCATGTAATTATTATTTATAATTTTGACGCATCCATCCTATGCGTCATTGTTTATAATCAATGATTACACGTTACACATTCCAGATGAATTCTGGGTAATCAATATGTGTCTTTGCTTTTGTTACCACAGCAAGAACGCGTCACCTTGCCCCTTTGAACTCTGGTGGTATCTTCCATGACAGTTCAATGGCAACAATTAGAAGAGTCCATATTTATTATTTTGGGTAGACCAATCAATATTTTCAACGTGCTGCCTAGTTGCTGCACGTTGAAAATATTGATTGGTCTACGCCACACATTTACTGAAGAGCCATTCTATTTAATAACGTTATGACGTATCATCTTCCTGGAAGGGAAAAAGGACCGCTGGGGTTCAAAGGGTTAAAAAAAAGATGGCGGACCTCAAGTAATAAATAGATAGCGGAGATTGGTATCTGTGCAAAGATAGTAGCGACCGTTTTGTTTCAATTTTTCAGCTGTGTGCTACCCTTGGAACAACAGGGGCGTGTGCGTTTGACAATCTCAAAGAACTCGGACCAATATGTAAGTTCAACTTTACTTCAGCGTATAAAATTGTATTATTATTCCATTATACGCAGTATAGCAAAATATTGTCATCTTCTAAGCCTAAAAATGAGCTATTAGTCTGGCAGCCAAATGGTCTTTTTTGTGCTAACATTGCAATGTAGGTAAATAATAGGTTTTTGGTCGATTCTAGGTTAACATTTTGCGCTGAATTCGAGTCTGAATTATGCCACACTGTAAACCTTGGGCAACTAGAGATATTCAAGATCGCGTCCATGATGTCTACCCGAAAATTCCAATATTTCTCTACATGCCCCAAAGTCGCATATTTGTTCGTTGGATACAATTGGATACATATATGACCAACTGTGTCCAACTGCCCTTAATAAGATAAGATTGCCTTTTGGCTGAGTGTTGTTAGGCCAGAATACTCTGTCCATCTACTCCAAGACAAATAATTTGGGGGTGTAGTGTAACCGTCGTCCAGAATTTACGCTGGAGCAGGTAACTTAGTATTAAAATATACTATGTATTCAAGCCTGAAAATAGGCAGACTGTCATTTGCGAAATGAGGTCCGTAGAGGGTGAATTTGGTGATGCTACTCTGCACAGCAGGGTAGCATCACAAAATCTACCCTCTGTGAACTTCAGTCTGAGTTAAGGTATCAAGCCAAAACAGAAAGATGTACCTAGAGGATAAATTTGCCTACTGATTGGGATAGCATCAGCAAATTCACCCTCTGGGGACCTCATTTTGCAAATGATTGGTTGCTTATATTCAGGCTTGTATGTATTCAGAATTAGCAATAAACTATAATGTAAATATATGACAGGGGAAGATTGGTGACGATCTCTGCGTTTGCATGTGGGATATGTGATACTTGTAGCAAAGTGGAAGTTATCATCACTGTTAACTTTATGAGATTCCAGCATTTAAATTGTAAATGTACAATAGAGAAGAAGATTAGTCGTATTGTCTATCGATAGCCAATCCCCGCGTTTGTATCATGGATGTATGAAACTTGTACAAGTTACTTTACCTGAAGATTGTAGCTGTTATTACATTATGGTATTCCTGTATTTGATCATTTCTACAGGGACAGAATGCAGTGAACCCGGTGAAAGTATTTGTATGTATTACGTGTTGTGTGTGGACCTATGCCTAATCTAAACTCATTCAGGCAGAGATGCGATGGAACCAGGGTGATGGAGGCACGGGGCGCATATCCTCATTTCTTTCCACAGACATTCTATATACTCCAAAATATCTTGGGTCATCAATTAACCCAAATCAACTGGGTTGAGTGAAATGAACCCAATCATACACTATAAAATTCAGTTGGGTTAACAATCAACCAAAATCAATAGGGTTGAGTGAATATGAACCCAACTGGGTTCATATTCACTCAACCTATTTGATTTGGATTGATTGTTAACCCAACTGATAATAATAATAATAATAATAATAATAATAATAATAATAATAATAATAATAATACAGTTCAGAGCCGTGAATCCTCAGGATACTCTCAGGTTTTCCAAAACACCCACTTTGTATTTTGTCCATCGCCGCGAACATCGTGTACGGCGCACGACAAAACACAAAATGGGGGAAAACCAATTAGCAAGCAGCGAAATTACCAATATCAAAAACTAGCCTGAAAAGGTAGGTTTTAAGCGAGCTCTTAAAAGAGTCCAAGCTTTGTGGCTCCTTGAGATGACCAGGGAGTCTGTTCCAAAGAAGTGGTGCAGATACGGAGAATGCTCTGTCGCCTGCTGGTACCGCGTGCCCAGGTATGTGAACGAAATTGTTTGCAGTGATTGATCTCAGACATCTTGCTGGTACATAACGTGTAACCAAGTTCGATAGGTATAAAGGAGCAATGTTGTAAAGTGATTTGTTCGTTAGGTGGATACTTTTAAATTCATTTCTCTCCCTTATCAGCGAAGATCCTGCAAAACTGGAGTGATGTGGCAGAATTTCTTATTACGAGCAACAATTCTTGAGGCACACTTTTGTATGGCCCGAAGTCTGTTGATTAAATTTTGCCTACAGCCAAAAAGCAACGGATTGCAGTAATCCAAGCGACTTGTCACAAATGCATGGACATGCTCATTTGCTGTTCCCTCCGCAATTTTTAGTGTATGATAAGGTGATGTGGTTAAAGAGTATTCGCATATGTCTGTATGGTGCATTCCTGTAATATATTACCGGCAGTTGTTCAATAATTTAGTTACATTCCGACATATCAAATGCAGCCTTCAACCAGATGAATACACGTGTTTTCGTGTTACGTAAAGGGATAACAGAACCCTGGGCTAAAATTTCGATGAGAATCAGAGAATCCATTCACGAAAAGATTCCCACAACGATGCCAGCAAGAATCAGTGTAGATTTTAGCTGCATCTCTGCTAGGATTCGCCTGAAAATAACTGAGTCAGTTTAACTCTTTACCTAACATAGCAGCAGCAAATTAACCAATGAGGGTTAACATGACCTGAAACATCCTGACACGTTGTTAATAAAATTGTACAAATATGGCTGTCATTGGAACCGGCTCAACGAGCCGGTTCCAATGGCATCCATATTTGTAAGGTTTTATTGATAAATATTGTGTATTTTTTAAAACGTTATCAAATTCAGTTTATATGTTAAAAATTAAAAATCTGTGTTGGCTAAAGTCGTAACATGTGTTATCAGTATACAACAGAGGTCAACCATGGTGGCCTAATGGGATTCTGGGACACCCTTAGCAGGTATGGATTCTCGCAACCATTTTCGCGAGAATTCAAATGGACTCTCCCAAATTTAGATGAAATATAAGCCCTAGAACCGGAATTAAACTGCCATGTGGCAATATTTTATCAGTTTACTTTTAGCTATTTTTTTTTTTGGCGGGGGAAGGGTGGGGTGGGGTGATTTAATCGCGCCATACATCCATTACATATTAACGAATTTCGGTACCATCATAAATAACTGAAGCTTAATTGTTGTGTATCATAAAAAGACCAATACTGGGCCTGAGATATTGTCTGTAAGTTGGCCAAAATAATGTGAAAATTAATATGTTTTATAATATTTTAAGGTGAAGCTGAGAGATTATGGGTACATATCGATGCTGCGTATGCCGGATCTGCGTTTATATGCCCGGAGTATAGATCGTATATGGAAGGAGTCGAGTATGCGCAATCGTTCGCATTCAATCCATCAAAATGGCTGATGGTACACTTTGACTGCACCGCCATGTGGTAAGTCATTTAATAATAAATAAATAGTTGAATAAATCTAAAACATAAACTCAGGCCTGTAACTACCGAAACATGTTGGGGGGATTCGTCATTCTGCCCTACTCTCAGCGCATATTGCCCTGCATATATATCACCCTTTCAAGTGCTTTCAACAGTACATATCATACGATATCAGGTGCCCTGTAGTGCAGGGCACCGCGCACAGGAAGATAAATGAATATATTCTAAATAGAATTGTTGAATTTACAAGGACACCTTGGCCTCCCTTTGCATGGGCAGCAGGGCATATGAACTGGAATGGAAGTTGTACAAGACCATGATATATCTGGTGCCTAGCATGCCCTAGTTCTTCAGCTCTATTCTGTTAGGCAGAGCAACATTCTGGCAAATAATTCCTTGGCAGGGCAGTAGTTGCGTGGGTCGCGGACCGTTGTAACCGGTAAACCAGGAGCCATTACTATAAAACTTTTACAATTGTATTTTCTAGAATTGTATTTTGTACCTATTAATATAACTGACTAAATGAATCATTATCATTTTAAAAGATATGGCAATTTGCCAAGTGGCAAATTGCCACATCTTTGAAAATGCTAATGGTTCATTTCAACGCATTTAAAGTCATAACTAGAAAGTGCAGTTCCAGAAAATGCAAATGTCAAAGTTTTGTCATATTGGCTCCTGCCCTGCTCTTCGCCCTGCGAACCGAAAATCTGAATCTTTGGTGGGGAAGGCCAACCCCCCCCCCCCCCCCCCCCCCCACACACACACACCAGGGTTTCCGCCCTGCATAAACTTAGAAAGAGAAACTATTGTTGATCATATACATTATTACAAGTTTTGCTCTGCGGATTTAAAATTATTATTACAATAATTATTACAATGATTAAATGGAGTGTTTTTTCCTTCGAACGTAAGGGCGGCAGTTAATAAAACAGTCAGTGTTCTGTGCGCCATGTGTGTAACACAGAAATTGAAACGACATGGTTTGCTTTAGCATTCGGCTGATCATGTTACAATGCCTTTGTGACAACAAAAATCGAGTCCGAGAATTTCTTTTTCAGTCACTACTTTAAAAATAGGCGTATTCAACCTGTGGCCTGGATAACTTATTCAAACGGAGTGGGAGACAATTGTGCAAAAGGAACCTATGTCAGCAACTATTTTGTCAGCAATATTTCTCAAGTAGGAGCCATCCCAGACTTTTATCTAACAATCAAATTAATTTGCACCCAAAAACACGGAAAAAACGTTTGTACCCCCCCCCCCCTCCCGTTCCGATTCCGTGTCAGACAGATTCAACTTCCGGTAAACACCGCACTATCACACCTATGCATTGTTATTACTCATTAAAATATGAAATTCAAAATTTTGACCAATTCCAACCCAATTTAAACTGAAAACGAGGGAAACGGGCTTTCTGTAACGGGATTGTTAGATAAATGTATCGTAATGACCAAAAGCATGTCCTGTAATTTGTATCAGATTCTCGACCGTGTTTACAATCCGATCACAACTCGCCCTGGCGGACGGGCAAGTTGTGATCCGATTGTAAACACGACCGAGAATACGATACAAATTATAAGACATGCGCATGGTCGTGGTAATGTATGTTTATCTTCATAAAAATCGACTTTCGATCAAGTTATCTCCCTTGAAACTATTAGATGAGAGTTGGAGGTCCATCAAGGAGCAGATAATTGTTGAGGAAACATATATGGCATCAGTAGAAAATAAAACCGCGTTACCTTTTGTTTATTAAAAGTAACAAAAGGAAACTTGGCATTTTATGGCAAGCCATTTAGAAGCAACCAGTTTACAGATAATCCGACATAACGAATATTTATTAAGTGTCACAGCTGCCAATACTAAATAGTCCACTTTGGTTCTTTGTGTTGTGAATGTGTTTTTACAGTAAATTGCAAGTTTAATTCTTCCGGGGAAAAATCTCACCTTCAAGACGTTTATATTAATGGAAAGGACAGTACCCGTATTATATGTTAGATGGAGCTCACTGTTAATATAATGAGCAGAAAGAAAGTTTCACAGCATCAAAAGTTGGTGAAAACGTCATTTTCTTACTTTTAAATGAATTAAACTGTTCTGAACTGATCGGCGAAAATTTGTGAAAAGCCAGCTTTTGTATTTTGATACCACTCTACTTGAAAATGCCCGAAGTTTGTGAAATGATCCGAATATCGATGTTACAAATTCGCTAACATTTCGAAATTTCAATTTTTATAAGAAATTTCCATACCCTTAGTGGTAAATTTACCGATAGCTTATGAAAATTAAGAGGAGCTAACTTTCCCGTAAATTTCCTCCAATGGCGAAGATTTGTCAGCCATGGCGGGGCAGTATGCTAGTGCGTACAGCACACCGATAGTACACTTGTTTTTAACCATTGCTAACACTGCTTGCTCCTGTTTGTAACATGGGGAGTCTGATGGTTTCGCGCTAATACTTGGTAGTTCTTTAAAGGTATTCCGGCTTCCATAGACCAGAATCCCCCCTCACGCCCCCCCCCCCCCCACCCCGTCCAATATGATATGACCTTTGCTGTTGCGAGTGTGGTTAAAAAAACCCAAAGCAAACAAACACTCAAACAATTTACAGGCTTGTCAAAATTGTTTTGGCCCGCATAGTCTTCGTGAATGTAAAGCTGAATCAAGAGGGGGGGGGGGGGGGGGATAATTGTCAGTGAGAATCATGGAATCCAAAACGTTGTCCATGTTAGGTAGGAAGATACACTCTGCTAAGACGAGTGTCATAGTCATACATTGTCCGATAAAAATTATCCAATCACAAGCTGTCTGGTGGAACTTAGTGAAGCGCATCATCGACGCGTGCCATTCATGGCACGCGGCGTTGATGTGGTTCACTAATTTCTGTCGAAATGTAATGGCCCCTCCCCACAACCACATAATTTATCTACACCTGAAAGCACATTTCAGGATTGCATCTATTGGCAAAAAAGTTTATAGTTTCTAAATTGTTTTCAATATAATGTTTGAGCAGTATTTAATGGATACCAATTTAGACACAATTCACTAAGTTGTTACAGGTTGATCTAAATTGCATCTTTTTTTTACTTCGATTATACCTTAACTCGTTTAAGGCGTGAAGCCTCGATATGACATCCAATACTTTTCATTAGCGTCATGATTGAGGCGCATGCGCGTCGGAAGCAAAATTCGATTTACCCTGGAGCGTCAAACTCGAATGGGTTAAAAAAGAGTTGGTGAACAGACTCACCTGAGAAAAACGAGAGCATGTCTTTGAAAAAACGTCCTCAGATGTTACTGTTTATACCCACTTCAACATGTGATGCTGTAAATTTCTAACAATCTCAAACACTACACCCAAAAAACTGGAATTATATAATTGTTTTGAAAAGTACAAGTTCTCCTTTCGCTCATGGAGACCGGTTTATACAAAATTTTGATAATGTTTCTGTATTTTTTTTTTTTGCTAAGGATTCCACTTCTCTGTGGTTAACTTCATCACGTGGGTGTTTTCTCAAAATCCTCACCCCTTTCAGCTCTGCAACACACCAGCAGCAGGCCAAGAATTACGAGAGAAAATCAGCGATAAAATACAAGGTTTCAAGTCTCTTTTCTCTGGCACATTGTTCCGACGAACGTGGGACTTACTTCACTGAGAGACATAAACTCCATTGAACTTGTATTTATATTTACTAATTGTCCACTGGAACAACTAAGATGTTGTGTCTGGGAACATCCCATGAAAAGCCTTCGTCCGTGAATGCATCAAAACGTACTTAACTATTAGAAGCCGGGGAATCAGTATGAATTTATTGAACATGACATACCGCGAAAAACTTACAGTAAAGTAGGTGCTTTTAGTCAAGTGTCGTCTGCCTATTCAGGCAGACGACACTTGACTAGAAGCACCTGTTCATTGTTTAATTCTCCCCCAGCCCAAAGATAGCCGAGCCGTCAAAGCCAGGTTACCTGCCTATTACATGACAGGCAAGAAAACTCGACTCCCGGCTTCTAAGAGATAAACTAAAAGGTCTCGAAGATTCGTATATTTTCGGAAGTCGAGAAAAACATGGGGTATGGATTGCCTTTTAAAGCTCCAGCACTTAAGTTGCATCCAACGACGTGTTAGTTTGTAGGTGATCCCGTTTTCCAGTCCTTTGTATTAATGTCTGTTGTTAGATATTAACTGTGTGTTATCTTCATGTTAATACAGATTTATACAGCCTGTAAGGGAGCATAATAAACTTGAAAAAAATTTGTAAAGCGTAGCCGGTCGCTGATGACTAGTTCTAGTCATAAGCGTCCACGGACTGGCTAGAACGCGCTGATGTTCTGCGCATGACGTCACTTCTTCTTCCTGGAAATCTGTTTACATTTCCTTGATTAGTTAGTTTAATCAGTATTTATTACCGAAAGTGACAATTGTGTACATCACACAAACAGATAAAAAGGAACAACTCATGAAACTAATAATATACAATGTCTCAGAACAACAGAATCCAAGAATACATGAAAGGGATTCAACAGTAAGCTATAAGCTTTTTAAAGTCGTCTCCCTAATTGGTGTTGATTGAGATGAATATACATGTAAAGGGTTCTGCATTAAATTGCTTAATACATGCAAGCCAGAAAATAAGCAGACTGTCATCTGCAAAATGAGGTCCCTAGAGGGTCAATTTAGTGATGCTACCCTGCACAGCAGGGCAGCGTCACTAAATTTACCCTCTGTGAACCTCCATTTGAATCAGGGTCTCAAAACTAAACGGAAAGAGGTACTCAGAGGATAAATTTGCCCATTGTATGTCATAGCGTCATCAAATTCACCCTCTGGGGACCTCATTCTGCAAATGTTAGACTGCTTATTTTCAGGCCTGAATACATGGTGTTTCACATTGATTCTTTTCACGAAATAATATAAACCCAAAAGGGTCGAAAACGTTTTTATAATTTCCAAGTATTGATAATAATAATAATAACATGATTTTCTCAGGCGTCGTTTGGCTCCATTACTGGGCCTCAATTTGTGATTAGCAGCCACACACCCATTAGCGGCCCTCGGCTATCGCCTGGGTCGGTAATGACTGCTGGGCTGCTAATCACATATGGCAGCCCAATAATTGAGCCCAACGCCCTCGAAAATCGTTTTATAGTATAATTCACAAGCCAGAAAATAAGCAGACTGACATCTGCAAACTGAGGTCCCCAGAGAGTGAATTTAGTGATGCTACCCTGCACAGCAGGGTAGCATCACTAAATTTACCCTCTGTGAACCTCAATCTGAATCAGGGTCTCAAAACTAAACAGAAAGAGGTACCCAGGGGAAAATTTGGCCCACTGTATGGGATAGCATAATCAAATTCACCCTCTGGGGTCATCATTCTGCAGATGTCAGGCTGCCTATTTTCAGGCCTGATAATTCATTGCTACAGTGATTACTTTACCAGACAGAGTCGCGATCCAATCGAAATTTTCCGTCCACTTTTCTATCCATTGCACTACAAAACACTATCTGTTGAAAAAGAAACACGATAACATTGTTTCTCGTGGACTGCTTTCAATCGGTTTTCTTTGCAACATTTCAAAGATGAAATCGCGGTCCGCTGGTGTATATGAGTCGTGACCAGACCTCGATCTGATGGAGAACGACAGAATCCGTTTTATACAAACATATCTGACTAAAATGTATCATGCTTACATTTATGCTATTTTAGGTTTAAAGGTGCAGTGTCGCTGACGATGAAAGAATCGATGAAGCCCTATAGGTTCAAGGCGAAGTTTCGATAACCTTTTTCATTTCTATTTTTTTTTATTTTTGTGTGGGTTGCAGTGCATGTCTTGCAAGCTTCTATATCTGAACTATGCACATGAGAAATATTATCCTTGATTCCATAATTCTCACACCTATCCTTCCTTTACACGTTGCGTTGGTCTCCATTTTGTTATTGCCATGTCCGTGTCATTGCAAATACAACCGATGTGTAGAATCGTGGCGTACTGTTTGATAACGGATGATGAAATGATGCGTACGCTGTACTGATCTCTTTACAACTTGATTGAGGGAACATCATCGAAAAACGTCAGCACTCAACCCCCCCCCCCCCCGCCCCCTAAGAACGCGTCAAGGTAATTATTGTAATTTCTTACTTTCCAAAGTGTGATTTACTGGGATTTCCGGGTTTGATTATATACGATAACTTAACTAGTGAATTATGCAATCAACAATTGTGTCATGTATCCGTGCGCGCAAACGAAGACGCTTTGTCGGGGGTGTAAGGGGGACTTCATTGCATTTTTTTTATTTTGCTTTTTTAACCTTTTACCTAACATGAAAAGCAGACGACACTTGCCAAAAAAATTCTTGAATAACTATTATTTTCATTTTTTGTCTCAAAACATGGGTTATGACCCCTCATTGGAACGAGCTCGACGAGCTCGTTCCAATGAGAGTCATAACCTATGTTTTGGAAACAAAAAATGAAAACATAATGAAAATTAAATGGCGAGTTTTGAGAATAGCGCTGGCCGTTTTTGACCGTCACGTTAGGTAAAGGGTTAAATAATATAATTATCGTTAACAATGACAAATAATAAACAGAGTAATCGCTTGACTGGACTGGTTACGTGAAATAATTCATTCGATGCGAGTGACTATATTGTAAAACACTCGTGCGCATTCGCGCACTCGTGTTTGTACAACGTCCCTCACATCTCATGAATGATTTATTTCACGTGACCAGTCCAGTCAAGTGATTACTCTCTATTACTTCTCCCAATTCATGACGTTTGTTAACACCTTTCACGTCATAAAAACTCATGACGTTTACCTTTCACGAAAACTGATAACACTATATCAGCTTCCCAATCGCGATACTTGATTTTAATCAATAATAAGGCTTTAAAAAGTTAAAAATCTGTTTCTCAGGCCGTCCCGCGTGGTCATTTTGGCTGCCGTATGATCTCTTTTTATAACCAATGTAAACGTCACAAAATAAAAGTAAACAGTTTATTTTTGATATTATACCCAAGTCAATAAAATTGATAAATTTGTCACTTGAGTTCAATATAAGGCTTTACAATGCTTTAGCATTGCACAGCCTTCTTGCACTTAAGGGATGAAACTCACCACTATCCATGCTATTCTGTAGATTATGAGGCCTAAAACATGAAACAAACCAAGAACATGAACTTTTGATGACAAAAAAATAATTACAAATATGAATAATAAAATAAAAAACCGCCTGCCCGTATACAATTTTTCCAAAAAAAGGCATGAGAAACAGAATATCAACTTTGTGGTGCCTAACTAAAATATTTGTTAAATATTTATTTCGTATTGCCACGAGAAATGTGCCTATGATCAAAATTTATTATTTTAAATATCATTTTTTCAAATTTTTCAAAAAATGTCAACAAAACCATATCATGTGACCTCTCGTTGGAACGAGTTCGTTCCAACGAGGGGTCACATGATATGGTTTTGTTGAAATTTTTTTAAAAATAATATTTTTTCAACTGCTGAATTTGCATATTACGCGGGCGGATGCGGGCGATTCGTTAGTTAAAGGGTTAAAAAACGATTGGAGTTTGCGAGGTGTCGGAAAAAAGAAGACCGAGAATTTTTTTTTTATTGCTTAGCATTGTTTATTCATAGCCACTCCCCTTCCCCGAAGATGGTGGCGATGGAGATACTTTTCTATATGCGACCACTGAGCGTTCCAACAATCCCGTTGTATTGAGATCAGTGGTTCTTATCTCTCATTTGTAATGTTGTGAGCTGATGCTGTTCCACCGTTCTTTGCATAACTGTTATGAACTTACTGAAGGTGAGCTGTGATTTACTTCATTTTGAACAAGGGCAACGAATTGCGGAACAGTACTTGACGACTTTGATAGACACATTCTACTTTACTCGTATAATAGCAACGACTAAACCCACAACCAGTGACCGATATGCGAGTTTTCTAGGCTTGGTAACATGAATACGAAGGATTTGCGGCACTTCTGATATAGCCTTTGTTGGTGAAAGCTACCTCAAACCCCATACAATAATACACTTATTGCTTTGATTCTGACCAATACAAATATAAGAACAAATCGATTATTTCCTTGCCATGGTTCTCCAAGAGAAAGGTCTGGAACCCTTTGTTTCACTCATTTCATCTCCATCACATCCCCTTACATGTAAAATGTCTTTATACTGCTTCTGGGCTTTTAATGGCTGTAGTTAACAGATCATACGTTTCTGTGGATTAAACAGGCCGATTACATTCGTAATATGTCACCCGATTAACCCCTTACCTAACCTGAAAAGCAGACGACACTTACAAAAATAATTCTTGAATTACTAATGTTTTTTATTTTTTGTCTCAAAAACATAGGTTATGACCCCTCGTTGGAACGAGCTCGTCGAGCTCGTTCCAACGAGGGGTCATAACCTATGTTTCTGAGACAAAAAATGAAAAAAATAATGAAAATTAATTGGCGATTTTTGAGAATAGCTCTGGCAGGTTTTGGCCGTTACGTTATGTAAAGGGTTAATACATTTAATACAAACAGTTCCCGAAGTTTTTTTTTCATTCTGTCACGTAGTCACAACATACCAAAAGAAAAGTAATGTGCTAGGGGCGATCCGTGGACCACGCTGACGGAACTCGGAAGTGTCGTCATGCCTTTAAGTATGATCGGTGTTATAGGGGTTATCGTGAGAGTGCACATACAAGGTCATGTTGTGCCATTATTGCCATGGTGATGGATGATGTTAGAGCGCAGTACTTTTCGTTCAGGTTGCGGGATTCCATCGTCTAGTTTGTTACATGAGGTCCGCCATCTTTATTTTTAAGGTGATGTGTGCTTGCTATGGTAACTAGCGAGTTCATAAGCTACACCGACCATCAAATCTGCGACCAGACCTAATTCCCTAATACGCCTATTCCCTTCTTTATTCCTCTTATCCCATATTCTCTTCGGAATAAACACGACCATATCATTCTGCTACTTGCCTTATCTGTCTCTGATTCCGCACTAAACTGTTTGGCCACTGACTGAATCACACAAGCCAGTTCGATTAGGATCAACTGATTTCAAACACAATTTCAGTCCACTATCGCTTCATACAAATTTATCGCCGATACTAAAAAGGGTCAGTTTGTTTTCTCGAAAAAGACTATGAGGCCACCTCTCCTCTTGGCACTGGAAACCATTACCACCTCCATCTTCTACCATTACCCCGCTACGACTACTACTGCCTTGCGTCATGACTAGCACTATCTCTCCTACTATCTGATTTAACCACTGTCAATAGTAGCCACTGCATCTCACCAATTCATCACTCGCTGTTAGAATTACGAGTTTGTATCATTATCATTCTTGTAATCAGCTTCTTCGACTGTCAGCATCTCTGGCGTATTTACAGTAGTCGCTACACGAATATTAACAGTCGTGTACAGACTGCCTGTTGCCGTGTCTCTATGATATTTGACTTACCAAGATAAAGGAGTCCTATTGCCATAATCATATCACAGAAAGTGCCGTCGAACGTTGGTGTGTTAAAACCAGGCTCTGTTAGAATAGGGGTACCAGTTGGTACCCAAAAGTAGTACCCAGCAGTAGTCAATACTTAGTTTGGGATATGCAAACTCTAGAATATGTTTAACCCTTTACCTAACATGAAAAGCAGACGACACTTGCCAAAAAAATTCTTGAATAACTATTTTTTTCATTTTTAGTCTCAAAAACATAGGTTATGACCCATCGTTGGAACGAGCTCGTTGAGCTCGTTCCAACGAGGGGTCATAACCTATGTTTTTGAGACAAAAAATGAAAAAATAATGAAAATTAATTGGCGATTTTTGAGAATAGCGCTGGCCGGTTTTGGCCGTTACGTTGGGTAAAGGGTTAACTCTTTGAACTAACAAGACCGAATTTTCGGTTCAAGGCATAATTTTTGTTCCATTTCTGTCTTGTTATAAGAGATCTATACACGGGGCATTGGTGATAAAATAATAAGTACAGTCACTTATCCTCCCTGTATATTGATAATGGACTGATCCATCTCACTGCAAGTGCACACGAAGGCCATACCATTACAGGAAACGACGAAGTGTTTGCTCTAAAATTTGAATTGTTAGAAATGATGGCAGACTAAATAAAGAACGTAGTTCCGTTAAAAAGACTAACGCTTGAGCAAAAGACCTTCTTGCGGTTTAAATGAAAAACGAATTAAGCCTAAGAGACTTAACTGCGGTCAACCAAAAGGACAAAGTCACATAAGGAGATATGCCTGCTTTCAAACAACGAACACACCAATTCGGAAATAGGATATCGGCCTCAATGGTGGATACATTTATGCGAAAAGAATTTAAACGACCAAAACACGAAACGTGTGTTTCAGACTGGAATCCAGACAGCGATCCATACGTGATGAGATGGCTATCCAAAATTCCAGAAAGATGTGCTCGAAGACCAAAGAACTGCCTATCACCCAGAGACATCTTCGATACAGGGATTCGAATTGGCGGAGCATAAAATTAGTCCTCACGGAAGGATACATTAATGGGCGTTATAGCCTCCAACCACAAACCCGAAAATCCCTGTGCAACTTGTGAACGACACCACATATCTAGAGATTCTCCAATTTTCCTGAATAATAAATAAAAAGATAAGACCTCATACAGGGATTTCGTTATAGACTTCACAGGAGGAACACGAGTTGACACGCCTTGATGTTGAATAAGGGAGATAACTCTGTATTGACTGATAATGAGCGATACAAAATTAAAGATGAAGTTGACGTTGTAACACGATCCCGATGGAGCGGATTTGACAGTCTGTTTCAGATATTAAGGCGGAGAAATATTTAGGAAAGGTCAGAGATCACCGGGATGACAGGACTATAAGAAAAGAGAAGTAGGAAATAACTATAAGAAAAGAGAAGTAGGAAATAATGTAGTTGTATTCCACAGTGCGTACGTTGTATGGTTCTGCGAGACTTCGAAATCGCCCCGATGGTTCGGTTCCATTTGATTTTAGTAGCACCGATTCGGAAATGTTCAAATCGTTGAGATGTTCTCAAAACTCTACAAAGTGACTCCACTTGAACTCTTCTCTTGTCATCGGGTCTCCTGTACAGGAGACCCGATGACAGAAGAAGCGTTCAAGGAGGTTCCGCTTAGGAAACTACGTTGATTCCGTTCTGGAATATTCCGCTTTTTGGTTGATGTGATTAATCAGACGAGTCGCCGTTGCATACGATACTTGAGTGGAGACTGAGAAAAGTTACGATTGTTATGAAGTGTTGAATCTACAACTTAAGAAGCAAAGAATTCGATTCAAGATTCGGTTCGATTGAGTCTGATTCGTTCCGGGATTCGAGTCGATACGAAACTTGAGATTCGCAAGGCCCTAGTCCGATGCCAAGATCACATTTTGCACTCAAGTAGACGAGGTTTTGATATTATTTGCTAGCTGTATGGGACGTGTGTGTTAACACAATGGGAATGCCCACTATCATCCAAAACCTTCTCCAAAAACATTATAAAGCACTACTGGGGGCTGGGTCACTTTCATTTCCTGTAGTGAGTTGTAGCAACCCACGTCATAAGCTCAAAGGGGGGAGCATCAGTCATGAACTGGGATATCTTGGGCTCATTATGGTAGCCTTGTATAAAAAAGACCCTGCCTTGGATCTTGTTTACTCAAAAACTATTTTTTAGGTGGGGTGATTTTCGTAAAGTTCCGAATCCTTTTCCGACTCCGAATGCACTTGCATGCACATACAATTTTGTAACTTTAGTAGAGCATGAAAAGGACGACCCCGTTGTATGTGTGTGTGTATTGAAGCTACGTTCTGCACAATACCTTCCCAGTTAATAACTGATTTACACAATCTATCTAGTTTAAACAAAATTTTATTTCCGATTTTGCAAATACATATAAACAAAATTACATAAAATGTAACGAAACAAACATTGGAAAATGGATCCAACAGCAAGCTGTAGCTTGTGTAAGCTACCTCAGCCTATCTGCCTCTGCAGTTTATACGACTGAGTTTCGATAAAATGGTAGTGTTCGAAGAAATATTTTTGTTTGCATATATTTTTATTACATTGTCGACGCCGAATAGCACCTTATAGAAATATCATCCGAAACACGTTACAAACACTTTAAGTCAGATGTCACGGCTGGTCACATTGATTCCGTTAACTGTATGTATGCAGGGTGTCCAGCGAGATTACGAACTACACTTGTTCGTTGGAAAACGCCGCCGTATTATGATTCGCGATTCAGAATTACGTAGTCATCTGAAGTCAGTTGATCAAAGGCTGGCAATTTGGCGTTTATTTATTTATTATGGTTTAACGACACTTTAACAGCCAATGTCATATCGTGTCGGTTACAGTTTTACAGGCGGTGGAAGCCGGAGTACCCGGAGAGAACCACCGAGCAAAAAAAAAATACAGGTTCTCTTTAGAACCAAAACTGGTTCTAATTTTGTCCCTGAGATGGAACCAGCTCTGTTTAAACAGTATTTATTTCAAATCAAATAAATTTACCAAGATTAGCATTCAATTTTAACAGAATATTACATGAACAGAAGTAGATTCAGCACTAAACTTGGAGCTTATTCAACGCAGTCGCCAAACATTTTGAAACAAAGGAGATATGAACAGTTGGCATATCGAACCAGTTTTGGTTCTGTATAGAACCAAAACTGGTTCGATATGCCAACTGTTCATATCTCCTTTGCTTAATAATGATTTGAGACAACCTCGTATAAGCTCTAAACTTACGGCTGAAACCCACTCAATTTATGTTTAATTCTGTTAATATTTAATGTTAATCTTTATAAATTTATTTGATTTGAAATAAATACTGTTTAAACAGAACTGGTTCCATCTCAAGGATAAGATTAGAACCAGTTTTGGTTCTAAAGAGAACCTATATTTTTTGTAGTGTGGTGCGAGAATTCTGTACGGGGCATTGGACGGGACTAGCTGCTAGCAAACGTGAGCTCAGTGTCGATATTACTTGGGAACTTTAAATTTACTTTCAGCAGTGGTAGTGACTAGTGAAACTGGAATTAGCATGGATAGTGGCATGGGTTTAGATGTTTTGTATGTTAATATAGTGGAAATTACACCCAGTCTTTATTTTCAACATTATTTATGTACAACTTCTATCTCAGCTTGAGGTTTTGCGAGAATGGCTTAGATGGCTGATACCAAGCGAAATTCCAGTGAAAAGATTCGAAGGAAAACGAATCGGTCAGCCGATTTCGAATCTAACCGAATACCCATTTAAAATTCGAAATCAATCGAATCTCGAAGCTTCGCAGGGCCCCAAATTCTCATCCCTTGGTGTGATTGTTATGTGCAGTTTGAGAGAAGATACATAAAAATATATTACGGCAATGAGTGCTAAATATAAATTTTGTATGATACATCAGAGTCGAGATCTTGTTGTGTGTGAACATAATTTTTGTACGATATACCAGGGTCGAGGTGTTGTTGCTAAGGATATGGCCTTAGCGACAGAGGCGAGAATTTGTATAGGAACCCAATTTTTGCATGGCGTATCAGAGTCAAGATCGTGTATGAACATAATTTTAATATGATATATTAAGAGTCGAGATCGTTTTGCAAAGGACACGCCATTAGTAACAGAGACGTGAGGGTGATTCAAGCTTGCGTGCGTACGCAGTACGTATGGCAATAATAAATTTATCTGGCAATATTCCCCATTTCAGACGCAAGAAACAGAGGCTGTAAAACGAGCTATTTTTATTTGAATATGCAACCGTTCGTAAACGAAACTTAGCACGTGTTTGTATCTAGAACCCTCTAACACATGTTTGCACATAGGGCTTCCTGTCCACGATATGTTTGTGAAATTGAAAACTTATTACCAAGATACAAGGAAAGCTCAAATGTATAGGGTCGGCCGTTTCATAATTGATGAAAAAACAATTTGACTTGTATATAAAAAGGGAAGTCACTCTAAACTCTAACGGCATTTTTGAAAATGTTCTTAACTAAATCAGATCTTCACTGTCAAGTAATACCTGCGGACAAAATATTAGCTCAAAAATGTAACATGCTTTATTTTACTAACAGATTTTTCTTGTCAAGACGCACACAATGTGTGAGGCTGTCTTCCAGAAAGGGGTCTGAATAATTGGCTGCAATCATCGATGGTTTAGTGCTAATGAAAACCACATTTTAATTTTATTTTCACCGTAATTGTTTGTTTATACTTGGAGTTTTATCTTTTATAGGGTGAAGAATAGTCGAGCTTTGCACAGCACATTTAACGTCGACCCTCTCTACTTGAAACATGAAAACTCAGGTAAGCATCCCTAACGTTTGTGAAATGTAAAGATGTTTAAATCGCCTGCCGTTAGTAATTGTAAATAGCAGCTATGACTTGCTAAAATAACTTGATAAAAATAGAAATTATTCCCCAACTGTATTCTTATGGCCGTTAGCCAGTTGATATTGAGGAGTAGTGTGGCTTGGTGTACGAATTTGATGGGTTAGTCTAAAGCTGAATAACAGTAAAACTGTCAAGCCACGGAAAGTATGGCCGGATAACTACCTTCTTTTACGGTACCCAAAGGAAAACCATCTTCGGTCGTGCCTGGAGAGTAAAATTTAGATTTGGTTTGAATGTTCCTATAAACCGGTCGTCGATCGGACAAGTGTATCTCTCGAACTGTTGAGAGGTACATTTTGCATTTGTCAATTGTACAAGCGCCAACTTTAATTTCTGTTGGATTCGTAGTGTATTTGAGAGAATAATTCTTAGATAGATAGAGAGAGAGAAAGAGAGAGAGAGAGAGAGAGAGAGAGAGTGGATAAGTGCGCTTGTCTCTCATCCCGGAGGCCTGGAGATTGATTGTCGGTCAGGAAATTCCTCCAGGTGTCCGAACACTCCCGTACCGTCAGTTGTGGGGTTGATGGTGACACGGGGTGTCCTCCTGTTTGGAGGGGCGAGATAGGGCAGTCCCCGATAAACACATTCCGTTCAAGCCAAAAATCCCTTCGCAGTATTCGAAAAGAGCCAGGCTACGAAGTTGTTGCTTCGAAGGCCATGCCACATACCCGCGCCATCGGTCCAAGACGAGGCGCTAATATAAGTTGCATAACTTGCACGCCAATGACTGTAAAACAAATAAGCTTAAAACTAAAAGAGAGTTGTTGTTTTAAGGTATAAAACAAAGCTGAAACTTAGGTTTTCTGGATGTCTCAGGGCGAGCGTTATTGTTTTTATTTAGTTAGAACGAGATTTTTTCCATATCGTTTTCTGCATGTCAAAGGTTTGAACAGTTATATTTTTCCAAAGCCTTGTGTATCTCATCATTTTATTTTGTTGTTATTTCATTATTGTATTTTCTTTTATTTGCAGGAGCAGCAATAGATTACATGGTAAGTTGGCCCTATATCCCGATAAATTCTGTGTTTGGATTGGTCAGAATGCCTTGGACAAATGGTCATGGCAAAGGATGCACCCAACATCCAAGGTATATGAGAGCATGCAACATCCAGGATATATGGGCACACGAAACATCGGGGGTATATGGTTTAAATGAAAGCTTTACGCATTCACTCACCTCGGTATAAAAATCGAACCAAAGAACCTGAAAATAGTCACAAATATCATCAGATTTCCGACAACTGGATCATATTTTGCTGGTATAAATTCAAAAGTCGAATAATTAAATGAAACAACTTGAGAAAAATAAAATAAGAGCAAATGTCGTCCCCTTCAGTTCCAATGTGTTCTATGTGCCAGTAGGCACATAGAACACATTGGAACTCGGGGGAAGACGTGAACAAAATACTGTTTACTCGTCTCCTTAACGACCCAAGGGATGTAACTCTATCTGTTGTCTTCTGCGTTTGTTCCAACTGATTGCGGTGCGTGGGAAACGCGTCCACATTTTTTCTCCAATTTGTTTCTATCGTGTTTCAAACGGGGCAAAAACGTTAACTCCGTCAACATGTATGTTGTAAGGAGATTTAATCCCTGGATGTCTCATTTAAACACCTCGCCTGCGGCCCGGTGTTTAAAAACCAACATCCATTCATGGGGGAGGTGGATGGGTCAGGAATACAATTTCGGACAATAGGCGCAAAAAGTTTTTTTCCGACCCTTGGGCACCCACCCATCCCTTTATTGAAAGACAATTTTTTTTTTCCATTTTGAAATTTGGTACCATCCCACAAAATTAGTGTAAATTGCACATAAACTGCTTTGATTGGCAATTTCAACGGGTATTTTTGCTGGAACATGGTTTGTATTGTTCCAGTAACCATTCCCAACATTTATTCTACCCACAACCAGCTAATGTAGATTGGTGGGAATTTGGTTCAATTTCTTGGCATTTTTATGAATTATTCAAACTTTCTCACCGACACTGAAAATCAGTGTATACATGTGTAATCAGGGGAGTATATAGCATATACTGGCATTCTACCTGAACAGTATTAAGACAGGTGCAGCAGGAACAGGTGTGAAATATGTTGAATATTTTGATATTTTACCTGGTTTCTCCACTGTATTTGCTGTTATTTCTACTACTTCTTTCTGTTTCTACCCATTTCTACACTCAATTTTATTTTCATCAGTCTAATATGAATTTATTAAGCATTATCAAGTGCACATTTCGTAGAGACAGTTAGCTCAATGTTGTATTGAACCTGTCAATAGTCAATATAATGAGGGTGATTCTTTGGTATCGGAAATACACTCCTCATAAACTGCACTGTTGTATCTTGGACGAATTGAGTAGTGCATCATTTGATGGAGCGGTCAGCAAGCTTTGGTTCACTCGACACATCATAGCCCAAAAAGTTCCATAATTCATCCTGACCAAATTTGGAGAGATATGGTAGACCTTTTCAACTCAACGTGGTTACCATTTCTTTCACACTTTCTCATCTGACTTGCTGAGATGATCTCAGCAAGTCAGATGAGAAAGTGTGAAAGAAATGGTAACTGCGTTGAGTTGAAAAGGTCTACCATATCTCTCCAAATTTGGTCAGGATGAATTATGGAAATTTTTGGGCTATGATGTGTCGAGTGACAATCCTGTGATTTATATATTACCTTTTACGCAATAAATGTCAGTGTTATCCTACAACATATTGGAGGCTGTTCATTAAGCTCAGAGGCTTGAAACCTATGTGCTCAAAATATGGTACAGGACCAGTGACAGGACAGTAACTTTCAAAGTGGTTGTTACAATATTCAGCTTCCTTTCACTGATACATAATACACATGTGTATCCTTTCTGACTCAGATGATCCCAACACACTTTATTCTTTGATTTAATTTTATTCTTTGTTACAACAGATTGCTATAGTTTATTTTAAAAGAAGTTAATTTTATTTCTATTATAAGATAACCCAACCAGGTGTGTTATATGTGTTTACAACCTTTTCAGATTTCATACGCCAGGTTTCTCTCCAGACATCCAGTATCTTCCTCATCATGTCCTATACACTTTGGTGCGGGGGTAAATGGCTGGAATTCATATTAACTCAACTGATTCCCTATTGACTCCCTCCCTATTGATTCCTTATTCTATACAGAACCAAAACTGGTTCGATATGCCAACTGTTCATATCTCATTTGTTTCAAAATGTTTGGCGACTGCGTTGAATAAGCTCCAAGTTTAGTGTTGAATCTAAAGTAGATTCTGCAGTTCATGTAATATTCTGTTAAAATTGAATGCTAATCTTGGTAAATTTTTTTGATTTGAAATAAATAGTGTTTAAACAGAGCTGGTTCCATCTCAGGGACAAGATTAGAACCAGTTTTGGTTCTAAAGAGAACCTATATTTTTTGCAGTGTACTACTGGGGGCGTAAACACAAACTAAAATCAACACAAGCTCTCCTCTGATCAGATGGCGGGGATTTTAGTCCTATTCGAACATAATGCCACTTTTTCAAACAAATGAACCATTTCTTGTTCGATGATAAACTTATTCTTTCATTTTCTGAAAGCAACAAAATGGATTTGCATTATAGATATTGAGCAGCTAACTTTTTGTCGTCGACAAGCCAAAGGAACATGAGGAAGAAAGGAACTTGAATGAAAAAATGAATAAGTTTACCTCTTCAAGCAAAGCAATTCTGGGCTGTGCCATTGACAAAAAAATACTACACACAGGCTAATTCCAGTGTGAAATCTTGGGGTAAAATGTAACAACAAACTGAGAGAGATGCAGTTTTACTTTACAGTTTATAATTGTCCTACACTATGTCACCGGGGTCAATGGCACTGTGTCACCGGGGTCATTGGCATTTTTGTATTAGAAACATCGTTTTCGTGTTTTTGTTCTGGGTTAAAGTAGAGATAAAAACACGACTCGTTTACAGAATTGTTTTATTTCTTTCAGCACTGGCAAATACCCCTCAGTAGAAGATTCCGTGCATTGAAGTTATGGTTTGTGCTGAGAAGTTTTGGTGTGGAGGGGCTTCAAAAACATATCCGCGAGGTACGTAATTAAAGATTACAAGGCGAAACAAAATGTTTTGATTCTCAGGCAATCCCTCATTTAATTTAACCCCCTTCATTGGACATTTTTATTGCCTTTTAGTGTCTTCCAATATTAGTACAAACTCAGAAAAACCAAAAACTTTTTACATTTTTTGACTGATGCATATTTATTTAGTTGAGTCTCCAATATGTTTGCCTTGTTACAATTTATGGAAGAGGGCCTATAAATAATAGCCTATAGGCACTCTCCCATAAATTGTAACAAGGCAAATCCCCATTGATGAAATACTCTTACTTCAAAGATAATATGAAGAGCATCGAAAGAATATGAAGCCTTTGAAATGCAGTATCTACAGTTTGTTTTTAGAGGAATGTTTTATCTTTCAAATTAAACATGAATTTATTTGTATAAATATGCATTTTCTGTATTTCTGTGTGTAAAAAGACAGCCGAAGTCCTCTCCATGTTTGCTCACTGTTTCAAAATAAAAATTAAAAATAAAACGCTCCCTCCCTCATTGATTTGAAAAAAGAAAAAAGAAAACCCATCTGCTCTATAGGGGGCGCGGTGGCTCAGTTGGTAGAGGTGCAGGCTGCAAGCCGAGAGGTCCTCGGTTCGAATCCCACCTGCGGCAACCGCGTTGTGTCTTTGGGCAAGACACTTCACCCCCATTGCCCACGTGGGGGCACGGTGACGCTGTGTACTAAGGCGTACTGCACGTCGATGGTGCACCTGTCTTCAACCAATGCTAACCCTGCTTATGTGGAGTTGGTATGTTGGGGAGCTGACAGTTGCTCGGCGTTGCTCGCCGGTGGTTCTCTCTGGGTACCCCAGCTTCCCCCAACCGTAAAACTGTCACGATCATGGTTAGCCGTGTGCAGAAATATGTGACCTTAAACACCAATAAATAAATAAATAATCTACCCATCTACACGTTTAGAACTCACTGTAGCATTGTTCTTTCTCGTTTTTTCTTTTGCAGGGAGTTCGTTTAGCGAAGATATTCGAACAGATTGTGCGAGCTGATGGCCGTTTTCAAATACCTGCGGTACGATTACTTGGCATGGTTGTCTTCACATTGAAGGTGAGCTCCTGTTCAAGCTAAATAGTTTTACTCTCCACCTGACTGACTCTACAGACGGTAGTACATGTTTTTTTTTATAATGTTCAAGTTTTCTTTCTCTCTAATAATAGTTGTCACCAATTATGGCGGAAAGATGTTTATATGAACTTCAAATACCAGAGTTTGCGTATACTATCGGGTAAAATTGGTAGACTTCTAATGGAAAAGATTGAATGCTACAAAAACTATTGCCGGTGTAACAGGAATGGAAGTCCGTAGGAAAATTAGTCCCTCTGGACTATTATTCCGCGAAATTATAGTCCTAGGTTAACATTTCTAGGAATAGTAGTCCGGCGGACCACTATTCCTAGAAATGTTAGACCTAGGACTATAATTCCGCGGAATAATAGTCCAGAGGGACTAACGTTCCTACGGACTTCCATTCCTTTTACACCGGAGCACTCGGAATTCGTCCCATTGAAGGCTGATACCAGTGGCGTAGCCGGGGGGGGGGAGGGGCTGAGAGGGCACTTGCCCCCTCCAATTTTCAATCACCCTAATCTTAAGTGTATAGAGGCTGCGCATCCCATTCCTATTAATTCTCAAAAAGATTGCAGCAATGGCGGTTGGTAAAGATTATGTTGGCCTAAATTCTCTGTCCCTCCGCCCCTGTCTCTCTCTTTCTCTCTCAACAATTTCTGGAAAAAAGTTAGCGGGCACGCTCCCCCCTCCAGTGCGTCCGGCTCCCATGTCCCTGTTACAGCAGGTCTTTTTCGGCAAGTGAGATTCTACAGTGTTGTAGGAAGGAAAGAGAACAGAGAATTTCGACTGGATCGCCTTCCGCTTTTGTAATAATTTTAATACCGTAACGTACTCTTGCGTCAACCTTTTTCGTCTACTGACGGCATTACAATGAATCGTCCATTGTTTGTTCAAATCGATGGGTGAAATAGATTGGATAGGAGGACATCGAACTGGCCTAATTATTGATGCCTTTCACAACTTATAAATTATGGACACAAACGGACTCAATGTCAAGGAAATTACGTTTTTTTTTTCTTGAATTTCAAAATGTTTGCCGGCGGAGTCCCCCTCCCTTCCTGCGAGAGAGGGTGTCCCTCTCTCGTGCTCACTACCCTCTCGCCGCTACGTGGCTCGGATGATTTTCATGTTAGGTAAAGGGTTAATTTTCAACGTCTTTAAGTGTGTGTTTAGACGGAGGAAAGAAACGTCACTCGTCCATCTCTTTCCACTTGCCCCCCCCCCCCCTCCCCCCGTAAAATCATTGGAGGCTACTTTCATACGCCAATAAGTTCGATGTCGAATCCATTCCTTCCTTTTTTGAATTATGTAAGAAGGGTTATAATTATGCTACTCACATTTTGCTAAGGATCACTCCCCATTCGTCAACAGAAATTGTACATGAAAGGAATGTGGGTACATTAGGCCACACAAAGTAGACCTTCTGTTTCTCAGGCCATTATTTGTAAAATTACATGCGGGCGAGCGTTTTTTTATTTTATTTTTTATTTCAGTAATTACTTCTTTGCCATCAAAAGTTCATGTTCTTGGTTGAAGTTTTAGGCCTCATAATCTACAGAATAGCATTGGTGGTGGTGTATTTCATCCCTTGAGTGCAAGAAGGCTTTGCAATGCTAAAGTATTGCAAAGCCTTCTTGCACTCAAGGGACAAATTCATTTTAACCTGGGTAAAATATCAGACAAAAACCATTTAATTTTTATTTTTTTAAAGTTTAAAGTTTAAATTGGTTATAAAAAGAGAGCATACGGCAGCCAAAAGGACCATGCGGGAGGGCCTGAGAAACATATTTTTTATTTTTTTAGGCCTTACTTGTTTGTTTATTTATTGGGGAGCAGTGACACTTTTAGAAGTCTGGGTCATATCAAGTTGTACAAATTTACGGGTAGAAAGCTAGAATTCCCATAGGAAAGCACTCAATAATGCCAAGTAACTGTCGCACTATCTAATTTATCATCTTGGTACAAGCAGGGTTAGCACTGCTTGAAGGCAAGTGACCTGTGGGAATACTGCGCGTCGACCATAGATGTACAACATGTCAACGTAACACTTACCTTCAACCAATGCTAACTCCTTGTGTCAGGAGAGTAAATTAGAGAGGCCGAAAGTTACTCACCATTGCTTGGTTGTTCTCTCTGGGTACTTCGACTCTCCCTACGCATGAAATTGTCTAACATGATATGATCAAAGCTTGTGGAAGTCGTGTTAAACCTTAATGAACAAATAAACAAACTTAAAACAATACACACAATTTGACCTTTTATGTATCATGTATGTAGATGGGTAGGAGTGATCCTTAACAAAATGTGTTCTTGTTCTTGTTTTCTCTGTGCATTCTATTGTACTTTATACTGCACAACCGAGTATGAATAAATACTGTTTAAACTAAACTCAAAGTGGGCGCGTAGCCAAGGGAGGTGCCACTGGTCTCGGTTATAAAAAAAGTATCAAAGTGCCTAGGCATTTCACAGAAACTAGTTGCATGCTCCTGGTGTTACAATTCCTATATGTTACACTAGCTTATCGCTGTTTAATTCCGCCAGAAGGGGCGCGGTGGGGGAGCGCGGTGGCTCAGTGGTAGACTGTTGGGCTTCTATGCTAAAGGTCCCGAGTTCGATCCCCGTCCGGGACGACCCGCGTTGTGTCCTTGGGCAAGGCACTTTATCCCGATTGCCTGCATGGGGGCACGATGACGCCGTGTATTAAGACGTACTGCTCGTCGATGGTGCACATGACTTCAACCGCTGTAACCTTGCTTGAGCGGAGCTTGAATAGAGTTAGAATGTTGAGGAGCTGACAGTTGCTCGTCGTTGCTCGGTGGTTCTCTCCGGGTACTCCGGCTTCCTCCACCCGTAAAACTGTCACGGTCATGATTAGCCTTTGTGCATAAGTATGTGACCTTAAACCCCAATAAATAAATAAATAAATAAATAGGGGCGCGGTGGCGTTGCGGTAACCGGTTCTCGTCAGATCACCGAAGTTAAGCAACGTTGAGCCCGGTTAGTCCTAGGATGGGTGACCATCTGAGCGATCGATTCGGACTCCCGCGTTGTGTCCTTGGGTAAGGCACTTAACCCAGATTGTCCACATGGGGGCACGGTACCGCCGTGTAGTAAGGCGCACAGCACGTCGATGGTGCGCGTGTCTTCAACCAATCTGACCCCGCCTGTGCTGCAATGCGGAGTTACGATGTTGGGGAGCTGGCAGCTGCTCGTCGTTGCTCGGTGGTTCTCTCCGGGTACTCCGGCTTCCTAAACCCGTAAAACTGTCACGGTCATGATTAGCCATTGTGCATAAGAATGTGACCTTAAACACCAATAAATAAATAAATAAATAATTCTGCCAGAATCACGCCATCATTATCGTGGCGCCGGTCGAGCCGCTGATCGTCGATCGCCCGCTGGTGCACCTTCTCAACAACCACAACAAAAAAAAAAAAAGGCCTCGCGCCTGTGATTGTGGGCGCTACCTTGCTGGGCTACCTACAGCCATGTTCGGGTTTTTGTTGTCGTTGTGGTCTACGTAGTCAAGGGAGATAAATCCCGTCCCAAAATTAACTTTTGTTTTGTTTGAAGTGAAAAACATGTAAAATCCTAAAAGATCTGAAAGCCATACAATCTGAAATTACTGATAACTACATGTAATTACAAGAATACTAATATCGGCGGCATAAACTGTTCATGGGTAGTTGAGTGCAGAAAACCGGACATCATCTTGGTAAGTTATTAAAAAAGCCTCTCGCTCTTGGGTTGTTTGCATGGAAGGAAGATTTCTCAGATCAGAAAATCACGGTACTGGGAATAATTTAAAATTTTCTTTGTTTTAATGTGATTACAATAGGTTTTCAGTATGACCCACGGCTCAGACTACATGAAATTGTGATTATGTACATGGGTTGTGTAGGCCCCCCCCCCCCTCCCAAGGCCTCTATATTAAACTAATACTATATGTTTTCTTCCACAGGGGGATAACAACTTGACCGAAATTCTTTTAAAAAGATTGAACAGATCTGGTAAGGTACACATGGTTCCAGCGTCATTGAAAGGCCAGTATGTGATCCGTTTCACTGTTACCTCAACCTACACAACCGAAAAGGACCTCAAACGAGACTGGGCAATAATACAAAACACTGCCCGAAAAATCCTTGAAGATGAGAGCTCGGATGAAGAGGATGCAATAGAGGAAATTCCAGTGGCAGAGAAGAAACTTCTCCGTGAACCCAGCATCAAGAAATCCGAATACGGTGTGAGCCTCATGCTCAGTAACGTACCAAATTCTCCGCGATTTATTAACGGCAGTTTTGCCGCCATTTTGGGAAATAATGACATTGTCGTGGAATTTGCAAGGCAATTTCGTACTGAAGATTTCCGGAGCAATACGTTTTTGTTGTCGCCGCGCAGACGCATACGCTTGCGCGATCAGAGCAAACAACAAAGTCTGGATTTATCCGCCGTTCACGCAAAGCGACTGGGTTTCCCATCACATCTGAAACAAGGGTCCCTTGACTCAAAAATTGAGGAGATGTTTGAGCTTTCCGCGTACGAAGAAGAGGGCAAAACTTCATCTGATGAAGACCATCACATTACTTTGGTGATAAATGGCGCAAATGGATCTCTTGAACAGCATGAAGATAAACCCAATACAACGCAGATGTCAAATGGTAACTGTCTCGTCTGCAAACACTGTGGCAATCCAGTCAATGGATGAGTACTTATCCAACTGTGTTCAATTGTACAAAATGTTGTACGAACGTGCGTGAACAGTTTTAATATTTTAGCCCGTCACCTAACAAAACCACAAACTTCATTTAGTGCTATACACGGAAAGGCTCGTCAGATATTGTTAATCCTTTGATTCCGAGCGGTCGCGTTTTCGTCCAGGGACACGATGCGTAATAATTTCATTAAATAGGATGGATGCTGAGTGCATGTGTGTTGTAGACCAATCAATATTTTCAACGTGCAGCCGCAAGGCTGCACGTTGAAAATATTAATTGTTTACACCAAAATAACGAATATGGACTCTACCAGTTGCTGCCATTGAACTGATATGGAAGATACCACAAGGGCTCAAAGGGTTCATTTGTTATCAGTTGCCCTATGCTTTTAAACCAGTGGCGTATATGTACCATCGAAGACCAGGAAGCATGAGAGAAGAAACTAGCGATGCAGTGTGTCGCCGCGTGCCATGTCACACGCGGCGATGCATTGCCTCGCTAATTTGCATCGGAATTATACGATCATGCCCTTGTATTAAGTGGAGGTGTAACAGCAACAAACATGGGCACTTTCTTAAAAATGTAATTTTTAAAAACGCAATCCCCCTAAAATAATTCCCAATATGGTTATCACAAAATATTTTGTCAGTCCTTCGCCCTCTTCCCCAGTATCTACGCCCATGTAACAAACCATAGTTCGTGACCACTTACTGGAACGAGCACACCAACCTGGATTCAATGTGTGGTCGTTGGCCGAATGTTGCAGAACAAAATCATTTTATCTTATTGGAAACGCAATATTTTGGGTTTTCCGTTAGTGTTAAGTGACAGGTTTAAAAAAAACATTTAGATGTTAAAAAGTACCTCCGTCTCTCCGTCTCTTACAGTTTGTGTGACGCCGTTCTTGTTTTAAATTGACTTTATGCAGAGTTGCTGCTGGTTTTGGTCATGGTTGACAGTAATATGAAGATTTCTGTAAATTTAGCAATAAGGGTATGAGAATTTCAGATGAAAATTGAAATTTCGAAATGTTAGCGAAGTTGTATGATCGGTGCGCACATCATTTCACAAACTTCAGGCATTTTCCATTTTCCCTTTGAGTATGATAAATATACAGAAATTGTTTTTTCCCCATTTTTCCCCAATCAGTTTGAATGTTTGACTTTTTAGCTCTATTTAAACCCGTTTAAAATTAAGAAAACGGCATTTTCACCATCTTTTGGTGTTCAATAACTTTTTTTTCGTGCATTATATAAACAGTGAACACATCGTGGCATATAATACAGGCACTGACCATTCCATTAATATAACAGCCGAAGAGGTAATATTTGCTATTTTGTTCCCGTGAAGAATAAAATCTTTAAAATTACTGAGAAAACACATTCACCAAACAAAGATGTAAAGTGGACAGTTACTTAGTTGCTTCTAATTAGCTTGCCATGAAAAGCCAAGTTTCCTCTTGTTACTTTTTATAAACGAAAACAACAGACAGCTCTCGGAGCTGTCTGTTGATTTCATTTATTAAACGTAACAAGGGGAAACTTCTCTTTATTTTCTACTGATGGCAGATGTGTTTTCTCAATAATTACATACTTTTTAGCTAGACCTTCCCCGCCCGTCTAATAATTTCAGGGGAAATAACTTTATCGGAAAACAAAAGAAATTTGACTTTATTTTCTGCTGATGTCATCGATATTTTCTCAACAATTACTTGCTTCTTAATTTGGATTTTCCTCGCGCATCTAATAATTTCAGGGAAGATAAGTTTACGAAAAATCGAAAACAGTAAGGGATGTCTGCGATAAGGTATCACTGAACTAAATATTTGAATTAGAAACACCCGTCTTGAAATGTTGCACTCGGAAGTGATGCAATCTCCAAAAATAAACTGCCTTGGGAAAATAAATTGTTTCAGAAAATGTTTGAAGCATTCTATTGAAATCTTGCATTATTGATGAAAATTCCAGATAAAAAAGAGAGTGATTTGATGACTTTTAGACCTAAAAAATACAAATTACATTTGGTGTGTTTTTGTAGGGAATTCCCTGGAAAATATGTGCACGTGACCGGTACTTCCCTTGCTGTCCATTTTTCTCTCTTATTTGTTGCATAACCCCCGGTTTTGGGGTCAGACAAAGTTGTTTGAAGGGCTATACTTGACAAATATATTTGAATGACAAAATTAAAGTGATGCGATCACATTTTTTTTTTTTGCCTAAACGTTATAATGGTCGCCTATGGGAAAATATTTAGTTCCGTGATACCATAACGAAGGTAGCAAACGATTATTACAGTTGATTGAAAAATCCAAGAAATCCAAACAGCCGATTTTTAACTGCGATCGACAGGTAAGCAGATCAAAACAAATACTAAGGTTTGTTTGTGGTGAAAAACTTTATCTAATGTGACGTCTTTTTCCGGTCAGCGCTATTCACAAAATCGCAATGTAATGTTTGTTTCATTTTTGGCCCCAACCATAGGTTATGAGCCCGCATTGGAGCGTGCTCTTCGAGACCGTTTCTACTGGGAGTCATAAGTTATGTTTTGAGGCGAAATTGTTCAGTTATGCAAGAAAATGTTTTTGAAAGTTTGAATAGCTAACAAACGTTCGAAGCGTAAGATTGTCTCAAAGCCCCTCCCCCAGCATCGCGTTATTCCCCTTGGTACGTTTCGTTTCCGGTTACAGCTTCCATTGCGTTCGCCAATAAGAGTATCATTTTAAGATTTATAAGTCGGCCAAGTATTAATTTAATCCTACAGTTCGTCTGGTTAGGTCCGCACAAAGTAGATCTTCTTTTTCTCAGGCCATTATTTGTAAAATTGCATGCGGGCGAGCGTTTTTTTTATTTTTTGTTTTATTTCTGTAATTATTTCTTTACCATCAAAAGGTCATGTTCTTGATTAATGTTTTAGGCCTCATAATCTACTGAATAGCAAGGATGGTGGTGTATTTCACCCCTTGGGAGCAGGAAGGCTTTGCAGCGCTAAAGCATTGCAAAGCCTTCTTGCTCTCAAGAGACAAATTTATCATTTTTTTTAGCTTGGGTAAAATATCAGACATAAACCATTTAATTTTTATTTTTTTAAAGTTTACATTGGCTATAAAACGAGAGCATTCGGCTGCCAAAAGGACCGTGCGGGAGGGCTTGAGAAACAGATTTTTATTTTTATGCCTTATAGGATTAAATAAACTATCACTATTCCTACATTTAAGATTATATTCCCTGTGTCATATCTTTGTCAACAACCTTTGTTGTTCTTTATTAACATCAATACACATAGAAAGCACTGGACAAACTAATAGCACCATTTGTCTCTTCCAAACTTGTGAATAAAATAAATAAATAAATAAATAAATAAATAAATAAATAAATAAATAAATAAATAAATAGGTGTTGTTTACACGTTAGCTACAAAGCATGCTAATAAACCAAAGTACACCCTGTTCATGAAACCGACATCTGTGGTGCATAGTTTATCATTTTCGTCATTGAATAAGATTTACGGGAAAGTTATCTCCCCTTAATTTCGTAGAGCTTTTAGTTAATTTGACACTAACAGAGTGGGAATTTCATATAAAAATTGAAAGTTCGAAATGTTAACGAATTTGTATCATTGATGTAAGCATCATTTCACAAACCCCTGACATTTTCCTGTAAAGAAGATTTAAAATATGTATATTTTATATATTTTACATTTTTTTCCCAGTCAGTTTGAACATTTCACTATTATCCTCTGTTAAAGCCGATTTAAAAATAAGAAAACGAGATGTGTGATACTGATAGATGTTCTTAATGGCGGAGGGGGCGCGGTGGTTAGGCAGGTAAAGGTGCAGGCTGCATGCCGAGAGGTCCTTGGTTCGAATCCCACCTGCGGCAACCGCGTTGTGTCCCTGGGCAAGACACCCCCCCCCCCCCCCCCCCCGTTGCCCACGTGGGGGCGCGGTGGCTTTGCGTACTAAGGCGTACTGCACGTCGATGGTGCACTTGTCTTCAACCAATGCTAACCCTGCTTGTGTGGAGTTAGTATGTTGGGGAGCCTGACAGTTGCTCGCCGTTGCTCGGTGGTTCTCTCTGGGTACTCCTGCTTACCCCACTTGTAAAACGGTCCAACACGAGGTGTCCTGGCTGTGGAAAGTGTCGTTAAATCCCAATAAAATACATAAATAAATCATAATGGCAGATTGCCTATGAACTAGTTGGTTCAAATTAGATTTTCATAAAAAAGCGCGGTTTCCTTTTGTTACTTTTTCTAAAAGAAAACAACAGACAGCTCCGAGAGCTGTCTGTTGTTTTATTTTATTAAAAGTAACAAAAGGAAACTGCGCTTTATTTTCTACTGATATCAAAGGTGTTTTCTCGACAAGTACATGCTTCTTAATGGGACCTTTCTCGCTCGCCAAATAATTTCGAGGGAGATAACTTTATCGAAATTCGATTTTCATATAAATCGGGGATGAGTTGATAAAAAAGAAAAGTAGATCACGCATGCCCAATCACCGCGCCCTACTTAATTAATTAACCCTTTACCTAACACAAAAGGCAGTCGACACTTTCAAACAAAATTCTTGAAGAACTACTTTTTAAAAAAAAATTTGCGTCACAAATATCGCCTTTGACCCCTCATTGAAATGTGCTCAACAAGCACGTTCCAATGAGGATCATGAGCTATAATTTTGAGACCACAAAATGAAAAAATAATAAAAACTGAATGGTGATTCTTTTGTTAATAACGCTGTCCGATTTGGGCGTTGGGTTAAGGGTTAAGACGGCGTCATTGTGTGTAGATTTGTGTCGTTCGAGTCACTATAATTTATGTGTTTGTATATATGGATTAGAATGTTATTTATTCTGACTTATCAGACAAAAATGAAAATATTATCGTTTTGTTGACTAGATTCAATAAATTATTTCTTCAAAAATGTAACTAATTGTTTTGTTTATAATGTTTATATTACAATCGTACTGATGTTCGTAAAGACCCGACATGAGTTCAAAGATATCGCTGGTCCTTGAATATCTTGAAGGTCGTCGAATTCAGAATTAACCCTTTGAACTCTAGTGGCATCTTCCATGCCCGTTCAATGGCAGCGAGTCCATATTCATTATTTGAGGTAGACCAATCAATATTTTCAACGTGCAGCCTTGGCTGCACGTTGAAAATATTGATTGGTCTACCCCACGTATTTACTATATAATGACGTTATGATGCACCATGTTCCTGGCCGGAAAGGGAGCGCGGTGGGTCAATAGGTAGAGGTGCAGGCTGCAAGCCGAGAGGTCCTCGGTTCGAATCCCACCTGCGGCAACCGCGTTGTGTCCTTGGGCAAGACACTTCATCCCCATTGCCCGCGTTGGGGCACGATGGCGCCGTGTACTAAGGCGCACTACACGTCGATGGTACGCATGTCTTCAACCAATCTCACCCTGCCTGTGCTGCAGTGCGGAGTTACGATGTTGGGGAGCTGGCAGATGCTCGTCGTTGCTCGGTGGTTCTCTCCGGGTACTCCGGCTTCCTCCACCTGTAAAACTGTCACGGTCTCGATTAGCCGCATAAATATGTGACCTTAAACATCAATAAATAAATAAATAAATAACCTGGTCGGAAAAAAACGGCCTCTAGGGTTTAAAGGGTTAATGTTGTCGATGCCTATAAAAGCAACAAAATTTCATGATGGTCCAAAAATGAATTTAACCTTTAATAAATTCTTTGTCATGGCTCTTTGGGTGGTTTTGTGAACCCCTAACGAAAGTCAAAATATCCTTCATACATGTAGGCGGTCCGGTCGTTGCGTGTCCAAATTCTTCAGAGTTGTCCAACTTTACTTTGTAAAGGATAATGCGAGGCCTGGGTTTTCGGCACGATAATGGCAGAGAGCGAAGCCGAGACAATGATTTGGCCGAATATTCTGGGACGAGTATATCATCTGACTTGAAGCACGTGTACATTAAATCCTTGTTTTGATGTCTAAAAACAAAAAGAAACTTTTGTTTTTCATTTTATGGTGAATTAAAGTTGAAATGTGAACAATTTGATCGCGGAGTAATTATTCGAGAAAACTCATCGAAGAAAACAACGAATGTCTGAGAAGCCCCCGTGGAAACCCCGAGAACAATGGGTGTTTACTGCTTACACGAATAGACCTCTGAGTTGAACCCGAAGACCAATTGGCTAATATTATCCGTATTTTGTATTCGCTTTCACAGAATGCAAAGTTTTCTCTCGGTGTAGACCCCATCTCCGTAAGTATTGTGTTTACAGTGCACTCTTCACTACCTGTAAATAAAACAATACTACCCACCGATTTCTATACAGCTGCATTGCTGAAGCGCTCATTGGTCACATATAGAAAATTATTATGCTAGTAAATTTGTTTATCCAATCAAATGAAGTTACTAAGAGGCATAGACTCCGCAATATTAGGTTCAGGATGGCTGAAAAGCACCCAAAATTAATTTAATATTAGGTGCCCGTCAGCCATTTTGTTTTATCATTATATCCACACGCCTCAGCTTTTAATTTACACGTACGTACATGCTGCGGCGCAGTCGTACAGAAGGCCCACCATATAAAGAAGCCCCGTCGTATAAACATTGCATTCAATTGAATGAAACTGTTATAATAAAATGCCAAACCAGCCCAAAACATTGGCGGTGAAAAAACGTGTCACGAGTGATTTATTAGAATACGGAAGCAAAATTACTCCCCTTGTTGCGTATGTAAACATCGTCTGCTTTGTTTACATTTTTCGAGAAGTGCGCATCATTTAACTATTCGTTGAGTTAACTTCCCCAATGACATTTTAGCATGCCGTGCATAATAAATACGTTACAGGGCGTTTAGTTGGCAGATACAGTGTCATATATGGCTCAGAGAAAACAATATTAGGTTCGGCTTCGCCTCACCTAATATTGTTTTCTCTTCGCCGAATATGACACTGTATCTGCCAACTGAACGCACTGAAACTTATAATATCTCTCACCGACCACCATCTTGTAGGGGTAGGGCTCAACGACCACCATCTTGTAGGGATAGGGCTCACCGACCACCATCTTGTAGGGGTAGGGTTCACCGACCACCATCTTGTAGGAGTAGGGCTCACCGAAAACCATCTTGTAGGGGTAGGGCTCACCGACCACCATCTTGTAGAGGTAGGGCTCACCGACCACTATCTTGTAGGGGCAGGACTCACCGACTACCATCTTGTAGGGGTAGGGGCTGTTGTTGATAAAAATAAACAATGCTCAATAATTTCTCGAAGGTTTTCAGTTATCCGACGGCTATTCAGAATTTTCGCCATTCAAGTTTTCTATTTTTGCTCCCAAAACACCGCTGAGGGCGTCTGATGAGAATTCATGGGACGAGTTCGTCGATCTCAGACTAATGAGGCGTCATTAGCTATGTTTTTGAGGAAAATAAAGATGAAATCTTTAGCTTTTCAAGATTATTTTCTTAATATCGTCTTTTAACCCTTTACTCAACGCAGACGATATCAAAATTTATTATTTTAAATATAATTTTTTAAAAATTTAAAAAAAAATTCAACAAAACCATATCATGTGACACCTCATTGGAACGAACTCAATGAGCTCGTTCCAATGAGGGGTCACATGATATGGTTTTGTTGAAAAATTTAATTTTTTCAACTGCTCAATTTGCATATTACGCGGGCGGATGCGGGCGATTCGTTAGGTAAAGGGTTTAAGTAAAGTCTAATCGCAAAACGGGTGCATTTTGAATCATCTCGGTGATAAGTCCGTTATAAGAGACACCAACTGCATAACCACTTTATTTATTTATTTATTTATTTATTTATTTATTTATTTATTTATTTATTTATTTACTTATTTAACTACACTTTCAACAGCCAGTGTCACCACATTTTGACAGATTTAGGGGTGGAGGAAGCGGAAGTTCCCAGGGAGAACCACCGACAAACGGCGAGCAACTGTCAGACACCCCAACGAGTTAATCCTCACAAGCGGGGTTAGCATTGGTTGAAGACAAGAGCAGCATCGACGTGCAGTACGTCTTGGTACACAACTCCCCCCGTGTCCTCGCGTCGACAATCGAGATTAAGTGCCTTGCGCAAGGACACAGCACAGTTACCTCTAGTGGGGATCGAACCGTGGACCTGTTTGTTTGAAGTACAATGTCGTAACCACTGAACCACCGCGCTCCCAGCCACTGGATATGGCTGTTATCGATAGGGGTAAACAATACGGTATTTAAATTTACTAAAAAACATTTGGAGTTGATAATATTGCAAAGGGTTTTAATGTTCAATCGCCGCTTTTGGTTTATATACTGTATTTCAGAAAAAATGAAGCGCCACATTGTTGTTAGCGCAATGTTTCACGCGTTTGGCTGGACGTCCGAATGCGTAATTTCACTCTCCTGCCTGGGTGTCGAAATATGAAATTTCACTCGTTTGGCTGGACATTCGAATGTTAAATTTCATTCGTCTGGCTGGACATTCGAATGTTAAATTTCACTCGTCTGGCTGGACATTCGAATGTTAAATTTCTCTCGGACTGATCAAATGCAAAGCAATACAAAATGAAAATTAAGACAACCTGAAAAAAGGGGTTACCTTAACTTTTTCCTGTTGACCTTTCTTCGGGTTTTTATAGCAAGAGACATGCACAGTAAAGTGATACGCTTACTAATGTTAGGAGACTGGATTGCGGAGCACTTAAAATACTCGAGCTCATCTCACGAAATTCTTTAAGACGAGACGATGTCATGCAATACCGAGACTGCTGGAAATCACAACACCCCATCGCTATAATCAAAGAACACAACGAGGTGAATCAAACTGTTCGCTCGATAGACAAGTTCTCAAGCTACCAGTCGAATTTTGTGATAAATTCGACATTGGTATGGCAAGAAACCAGTCTAGACCTCATATAAGTCATCGCTTGTGTTTAGATTCCCTCGTCTGGAATATTTCAGTTGGCTGGAAAAGCGAACGGTAGGTTCGCTTTTCCAGCCAACTGGTATATTCGGGACTATTAAATCTAAATAACTGCATAGATTCCTTTTCTGTGAATCAAAGCTAGAAATATTGTTTAACCACACCTTGATTTGATCGACATTTTGATGACAATTTAATCAGAAATGAAGACTCAACTCAGCCGTAGTCTTGTGATTGCACCGCGTAGTTCCACAAATTATATTGATATTTTAAGTTTCCAAGAATAATTAAATACGTATTGATTAGAAAGCTATAGCTGGGGCTGGCGAGAATACCTGTATATCTTTGTAAGCAAAGGCACATCACATCACATGAATGGTCGTCTGCGCGCAAATTTCCACAAAAGTGGATAAACAAATAGTCCACAACAGCGTCAAATTTCGAACAGAAATAGACTGGTGGCCTGACATCTTGACCTGCTGGGTCAACATGTTTTGCACATTTCTGTTCAATATATTCCCCCGTGACCCCAATACACTTATTCCACCGCTGCCCCAGAACAATAATTTCCCGTCTATAGAAGTCTTTGTTTGCGCCCTACAAGAAGGCCCACTCATCACTAAGGACCTCATTATCAGAGGCAAAAGCTCGCCCTTATCGGTGCGATTTGAAATTTGGGAAGACGCAGAGGTTAGAAGGAGCAAAGGCAGAAGATTAACGGGAGTGAGGGAGAATTGCAAAGCCATTTTCTGCTGCTGCTGCAACAACTGGAACTTATGACGTGTCGCTTTGTCCTGTGGCACAAGTACCCCTCCTCAGAGTTTCCACGTCGTTTTTCGCTGATAGGTACTCGCAACGGACATAGCTCTCTAGAAATGTTCTTTCCGATCAGCTTCTGTCCAGGAGTCAACGATCAAATGATCCATCTTGCAAAGGTCCTGCAAAGAAGAGTCAACATAAAAACATAAAGAAAACTGCTAAGCTGTAGAATCGCTGGAATATGTGTGCTGATGTTCGGAGAGATTATATTGCAAAGTAATGTTTATCTTTATGATGCCATGAATTTTTTGTTTACCCCCCCCCCCCCCCCCTCTCCCAACCACTGATCTCTGGACATCTGGTGGATTGCTGAAACACATCACAACCAAGTCTGCCGCCCACCCTCATTCTAAGATGGCGTCAAGTCACCCAACGCAGTAAGCACTCCCAACTCATGACCTTTGATGTCGTGAAAGCTGTTACGCTGTGACTGTGGTCACAGCGTAACAGCTTTCACGACATCAAACGTCATGGAGTTTACCTACCACCAAAACTAGTTACACGGCCTGAGCTTTCCATTCTCAGTACCTGTTGTTTGTCAATATTAACAAAATATGGTGTAAATATCCAGTTTGTATAGCCGCGAAAATGTGCACATCGCCAACACATCCATTTTTCACAGACAATAAAGTATATTCTTCAACAAGCTGTTTACGATGCGGGGGATTTTTTTTTTTTTTTTTTTTTGTTGCTACTGACCATTGTTTATTTAAAGAAATTTAACCCTCCCCATAAGATGACGTTGGTTGAGGCACTTTTTCTGTATGTGTGACCAATGAGCGTTCAAGTAATCCGGTTCTATGGAGGTCAGTGGTACAAGGCAGCGAATATTTTCATCCGACCTCGTATGTTGTATCATAATTATCAAACTGATCGTGTTCTGGAAAGGCTAATAAAGGAAATCGGAGTAGGCGTTCGTGTTGGCGAACGAAAAATGGGTCGCCTTATTTCTTTTTGAGGCGAACGAGAGACGATCCGAATGATTGTTCGCACAATCTGTACAAGCCTGAATATCTGATCGTAAATGCGTGCGGAGGGGTTGCGGTAACCGTTTCTCGTCAGATCACCGAAGTTAAGCAACGTCGAGCCCGGTTAGTCCTCGGATGGGTGACCGTCTGAGCGATCGATTCGGACTCCCGCGTTGTGTCCTTGAGCAATACACTTAACCCCGATTGTCCACATGGGGGCACGATGACGCCGTGTACTAAGGCGTACTGCACGTCGATGGTGCACATGCCTTCAACCAATCTAACCCTGCCTGTGCTGCAGTGCGGAGTTACAATGTTGGGGAGCTGGCAGCTGCTCGGTGGTTCTCTCTTGTACTCCGGCTTTCTCCACCCGTAAAACTGTCACGGTCATGATTAGCCATTGTGCATAAGTATATGACCTTAAACACCAATAAATAAATAAATAACTTGCGTGCGGAGGAGTGAAATCGTTCAGTCGTTTTACGTCATCCAATAAATACTCGTTGGACGTGTTTCAAGTCAGATGCATGGCATACCTTGTGTCTTAAATCATACGTAAAATAATTGATATTTTATTCAATACATCATAAATGTCCGTCGAAATATGCACGCGGTATCTCAAGTCCGACATTCAACAAAACACCGATAGTTACTCTTCTATGCGCCTTTTTATGTTGCTTTAATGTATTTTGTAGTAATCCATCACACTTCAACTTGCTGCCACATTGTTGTGGTTTTGATTGAATTGCTGACAGCCAAGTATTTTATTTTCAATTGTGAACAGTGTCACGGAAGTTGATGAGAATTAAATACAATTGTTCACAAATCATCCGTTTTGGATGGTGGAAGAATGGAGACACAAGCGTAAGCACCCGTTTATCCGTTATTGTATCAGCAAGCTTCTTCAACCAATCAGCTTTCAGTATTAGTGACTCAAGATTGAGCCATATACTGTCTGCTCGAAGTTGAAATCGCCCGATATGGAACCATACGTGGTGAGTAGACACGACTTTGGATTCCCAATAAATATCCTTGCCTCCAATAAATACCAAAATATCACACCGCTAATACAATCTTGGCTTATTTATAATAATAATAAATCTTCGACCTTCCGCTGATTTGTCACGGTCCTCTAACGAGGAGGCCTACATTAATCCAGTATCCCGCTGAGGTATTCCTTACCCAGTCTCTCTCCTAATATCCCAGTATTCAATCAAAAACTGTTTCATAATTCCCCCACCACTGGCGCCTTCTCGATCTCCCCAACTATAACATTGACCCTTGTACTCATGTCATTCTTTATCCACTTATATTTCATATTTTCAACCCATTTTTCATTTAGTTTCCCCAAGATGTCTTGTTCTAATAGGCAAATATTTGGGACATTCTAAAATGAAATGTTCCAGGATCTCTGTTACACCTACGTTACACATTTGGTACACACTTTCCTCGCCTCCCCGACCCCCCCTCAACTCCAGTGACTTGGATCACTTTGAACAAAAATGACTCCCCAAACGATCCATCCAGGTACTCCTCAAAGGTTGGCGCATCCTTTTTACATTACCCGTCTAAAGAACCCTTGGTCCTAATTCCAGCAGTCTGAATGTTATAGTTCCATACATGGTTAAACGTCATTTTACTCCACTTGCTCTTTGTGAGGTTTAACCCCCTGCACACTGATGTCAAGATATCCAGAATTGAAGTAGATATCCAGATTTGAAGTAGCCATTTTCCCATAATGCAACTGGGAATTTAACCAATTCAATCTTGTTTGACAGAGCTCATTGAGCTCTATCAAACAAGATTGGATTGGTTAAATTTCTAGTTGCATTATGGGAAATATTTGCACTCTGAACTTCAGATATTTCGACATCAGTGTACAGGTGGTTAATAGGTAATTTTGGTAGCATAATTTTTCCATATCGATTCTATCTTTAACCGCCATCCACCCGAGTTTCCCTTTTGTCGATTCCAGTGCGGCTGCGTTACTTGATCCGGTTCAAAACCGATCGATAATGCATAGCTCAAGGAAAACCGAGTTAGCGCCCTGGCACCACTCGAAGCAGAAGTTTTGTTTATAAACAAAAACACACATATAAAAACCGCTGATTTGCACCATGAAACGTTTCGGAAATTCATCGAAACGAGATGTTACGGAAACAAAGAGGAAAGTACACTCTGAAAACACTACAAAACCAAACAGTTGGACTGAAAATACTTTCTTGTAAAAGAGAATCGCGCACCAGGTAAAATAAATACGCTATGGTGTGCTAAGTTGGCGGATAATATTAGTTACATATAATCAGCAAGTGACTGTGTACGGGATGGTACCTGGTCTATAGGTTTTATACCAGGCTCGATCGCGAGCCTGGTATAAAACCTACAGACCAGGTACCATCCCGTACCCGGTCACTTGCTAACAATGTTACGAATTTACACCCACCGATGACCTCTGGAATAAGGTTTATGAAAAGTTGGATAAAAACCAACAATTTAAGATACATTCACTGTCATTATCGCATGAAAAGGGTTAACAAAGCACTTTTAGATGTTCAAAAAATCACTTTTAAACTGTTGAGTAAACTGTAAAGAAAATGTTCGCTTCGGCAGGAAAAAATCGAAAGAATTGTAAAAACAACAAAGAACTTTTAGGCCTATAAATAATATTTTCTGTCCATTTTTCCCACATTTAATGTTTTAAATCAATAAATACGGTACCTTGAAAATATTTTTGGAACTTGAATTCTCTTATTTTGTTTTAATTCAAAATTTGAAAATAGTAATGGCGGTTACTCACCCGAGAAAGAAAATAATTCTATAGGTCATCGTGTATTAAAGTGACATCCACCGTGGACTGGATTTACCATCGGTATGCACGTGACAATCTTGACTAATAAAATTTGAGGATACATCAATAAATTTGTCAGAGGTGGGAATAATATAAGTTACAGGACGTCCAGGTGGCGGATACGGTATCATATGAGGCGAGGTGAAAACAATATTGGACGAGGCGGTACGCCGAGTCAAATATTGTTTTTGCCGAGCCTCATATGACACCGTATCCGCCACCTGAACGTCCTGTAACGTATTTATTATGCCAGCGAAAACAAAATAACAATCAAATTTGAACGCCGGCACATTTTCAAAACTGGTGCAAAACGCTTTGTAAGTTGTAACAAACGTGCACAGTTGTCTCCCTGTTTGTGTATAATTTCCTTGACAACACAGACAATAGCGATAGACGCTTTTCTTCGTACTGTCACTTTGTCTTGAGTGTGCAGAAAATGTCCGAAACGACCGATTTTGTAGAATTCGAACAAAATAAATGTATCTCGCATCTGTTCCTTCATAGCTGTGATTCATTTCTTACAATTTCATTATAGTGCAGTCGCTATTTTTAAAAACGAGAGAAAATGAGACATATAGACACGGAGGGACGTTTGATTGATCCGTTATCGGTAGATCGAATACACTAGTATTTCTCACTTCAAATAATTAAATTTACATTTAGAAAATAAATTTCACAATGAATTTATTATAAAACGAGAGAAAATGAGACATATAGACACGGAGGGATGTTTGATTGTACTGTAATTTCTTCAATATGGATATAAAAGCACCGCGAGGTGAGGAATTTCCACGTCGAAACAAAATGGCGGTACTGACCTAATACGAGTTTCGTATTAGGTCACCTCGGGCTGCAGGTGGCCCAATACGGCTCAGTACCGTCCCACTATTCGGGGGCTGTGATTGGCGAATTTCATTATCTGGCATAATAAGATGCCATATGAGGCGTAGCAAAGACAGTATTGGGTTCGGCGTACCGCCTCCCCAATATTGTTTTTGCTTCGTCTCGTATGACATCGTATCCGACAAATAAGCGAACGATTACTTATTATATTCCGCCAACTTAAACTTGGGGATATTTTATCTGTAACATTGCTTTTGCCTGTTTGGATACAACGCGACCATACATTATGAATTTGAAACTCCCATGATTTTAAATACACAGTTTGTTAGTGGAGTGATATAATATATATGGTATCAATCAATGAATGAATGAAAAGTTTCAGCGCGTCGAAGGCTCACAAGGGCGATGTGGGATTTGAAATCGAATAATTTTATTTGCATATGAACCCACGAGAGTTGGATGTGAGGGTTAATAATGTGATTTGATTTGAGTGTGCGCATTGGCAGAGGGCCACTGGGGTCAGGCCCCCGAGGACCACGAACTGGAAGGTGACTAGGGATTGTGTATCACCACAAGAATTCTGCTCTGTGTTTTATTTAGAAACGTGGGCATATTTATGGTAATACCGAAATCGCAGTTTGATTGTTGTTTTAGGGGGAAAAAAACAAACACAAAATCCAAACAGTCGGTGGTTTGGGAGCAGGAAAATTTAAGGGTGTTCAGTTGGAAACGTTATAGGCTGAGAGAGATAGAAATCCGTTATTGTATGAATGAATGAATGAATCTTTATTTAGCAGTATACAGCAATAAATATACATACATGAATATGAGACAAAAAATAATCTAATAGGCCTGTATACCGCAGGGAGACGACATAGCCAGATTGGCTGTCTACCTGTCGCCCCCAGAAAAAATAGCATGCAATATTGGAACATTGGAATCGGACTGTCAGACAACCGTACAGCTGTACTTGGTCTTAGTCTCTGGTGGCAAGTGCAACTAACACAAGTCGAGACGAGATTTTGTCCAGACATTTGCAGTACCAGCAGAAATGAGTCAATAACCACTGCCTGTCCAGCGCTGACTACTCCAAAGCTGACGCCACTTAGAGTGTTTCTTCAAGAGAGAGAATATGAGCCCCACACGGACTGATGCAAAGTGTTGGAGTCCTCAACAGGGGTAAAAATAGAATCAATATTTCCCTTATTGTTATTTCACTCTCCACGTCTGCAGGCACTGTCCTTGGAAAGCGCTAAAATTGGATAGTCTTGAAAATGCATACCCACTCAGTTTATTATGAAATATTTATACCTGTTATTATTAGGTGGCACAGTCCGTACAGTACGGATTATTACAGTCAATGTTATCGGAGTATTGGGACAAAAATTTTGAGGTTAATTGTTTTTTAAAAATTTGTTTGTTATTTATATTGCGTAAATCAGAATCTAAGTCATTCCAGAGTTTGGCGTATAAGTGTGTAGGAAAGTTATCGTGACGTTACGTGATTGTTGCTACTGATGGGTCGAGGGGTGGGTTTCTTCGAAGCCAACTCCCCACACGCAAAATTACGAGGTAATCCTCGCAGAATCAATCCTAAAATTCTTAATGAGTAGCGAGGCAGTCCTCACTGACTCCACTCCTCCATATCTTTATAAGAGAGAGATAGAAATCCTCTATTGTATATTGTGACTGTTGTATGATTATTGCTAATGATGGGGCGAGGGGTGGGTGTCTGCGTAGCCCACTACCCACACGAAGTGTTGCGAGGCAATCCTCACAGGCTCAATCCTAAAGTTCCCAAGGAGTAGCACAATCCTCACTGACTCCACGCACTCTATTTTGCCTGTTAAAGGTTCGGTGCACGTTTTGCTCTAGCGTTAATTCACTATCTGGGAGTCTGTTGGGGGTTTTGTTTTGTTGGTCTTTTATTCGCGCTTCAATAGTTTCGATTTTTGCTAGCTCATGAAGTTTCTGTACCGGTGTCCACATGGGCTTGCACAGTGCCACGCACAGGGCATGGTTTTGAGCCACCTATAGCTTATGGATATTGGTTTTGCTCAGGTCACATGTTATTATGTCACCATATTCTAGCACCGTGTGTATAATCGATTTGTAAAGCTTGAGAAGCACGTCTTTGTTTGCACCGCAATTTTTATCTCTGATCATCTTCAGAAAATCGATACGTTTAGTAGCTCTAACCGTAATGGAGTTTACGTGGCTGTTTAGATTGAGGTTGCTATCCAGTATAAATCCCAAAAATTTGGCCTCGTAGCTTGCTTCTAATTTGTGATCGTATAATTGGAGATCAATACTGGGGACCGATTTTTTACTTTGCTTTTTAAAGAACGTTTGAGTTTTGGCGGCATTGAGCTTTATGCGCACCAGCTCTTAAGATCGCGAATGGTATCTTGCAGGCGATTTTTAATTATGTTTTGACACTTACTGGCCGTCCACATGCCTTTGTCGTCTGAGAACTGCGATAGTTCAACAGAGTTTTCTGTACTTTTTCTCTCTATCATTAACACAAATTATGAAAAAGAAGCGGGCTTAGGACCGATCCCTGTGGTGTGCCCGCTTCGAGTATTACTTTCTCAGACACCTCGCGGTTGACGCTCACCTTGATTCTTCGGTCAGCTAGAAATGATCCTCAGAAGTTTAGTGGTTAAACCCATTTTCGCTAGTTTATATCCCATGCCATTGTGTTATACCGGGTCGACCGCTTTTTCGACATCCAAGAAAAGCGCCGTTCCTATTTCGTTTTGACTAAACGCTGTTTTCATATAATCGACCAGTCTATGTACGTGTTCGAGTCCCTCTTCCGACTCCTCTACGCTCTTTGTCATTTGTTAAAAAAATTGATGATTCGAGATAGCTGCAGAGTCTCATGGTGAGAATCCGCTCAAATATTTTCCAGCACAGCTAAGCAAGCTAATTGGGCGATAGTTAGAAGGGTTAATAAGGTCCCTGCCGGGTTTAGGTATCATGACTCCTGTGGCCACTTTCTTGTCTTTTGGGATGTACCCACAGGAAAGACAGCAGTTTAGGAGTTAGGTAAGCTATAGTAGGAGATGTCCCAATGGCTAGGTATTTATAGGCTACATAGTCCGTTTTTTAAAAAGTGCGCAAAAATAACATGTTGTTTTTAATGATGTTATTGATGAGGAAAGAACAAAAACTGTTATTAATTATTAATCATACAGTTTGATCTTCATTAAGCTGATCAATGACATGTTTATGTTACTGAATGTAAATCAAAGTTTAACATTTAAGCTGCCGAAAGCGCCCATTGTCGCCCATTTTATGATGATTATCTGTACGTTCTTGTATGCGCAGATCAACCCTGCCATCTGATTAATTGTTGGAAAGGGCTCAGAGAGCCCTTTCCAACAATTAATCAGATGATAGGGTTTCAAGTATGTCATAAAGTTTCTTAAAGATCCTCGCATACAGCCGTTCATAGAGGTCCTCCATATATGGCTAAAGGGGGCTTGGCCGTAAAAAGGTTAAAGTTGAGCCGTCAGTGTAGTGAGCGTCAACACTAAAATAACATTTGCCAGTAACTCCAGTGACGGGTGAAAAAAGATTTTTTATGCTATTAGTCTGAAACAGACTATAACCATTTGCCGCACATTAATACACTACTCCTTGTTGGATGAGCGAGAATAACCCACAAATATATCTTACCAAGTACTTTTTTTAGACAGAACTAACAATTGCGATCAACAATAAATGGTAGAACCCATACTCGTTTACCGTGAAGGGGCTATCGACTGGGGATATTTTGAAAGATAAATGATGAAAGGTGATATTACTCTTTCCAGTCGAACGCGTCAAGATTTTGACTGGCCGTATAATTTTGATGCAGTCGACGATGTGGCGTTTTAAAATCAATGATATTTCAGATACTTATTGCAGGTGGGTTGCATACCTATATTGAAACGAGCTATAATGACACCTCCTCCTTTTTCCAACCATTTTTGTATCCGTATTGCTATCCATAGTATCGCTAGGGAGAATACAGCCTTCACACATTCATATTCAGACGAAGAGAAAAATAATTAATTTCAATTCCTATAATTTAATTTGTAAGAACATTGTTGGATATTCTGTTTAATTATATAGTAGCAAATGTGGGGAAAATAAATGTATAATAAAACGTCCCTATTAGAGTGCAAAATGTCAACACATTCATTATTTCGCACATTCAAAAACATGACCCTCTCCATGAAAGTACTGATAATGTGTCTGTCGCTCTGAATTGGGATCAGTGTTTGTGCAGACAACAGTTTTATACTTTCATAGTTACAACAAAGGCTAATAGATGCTCTCTTGGTTACCTTGAAGGCAAACCAGTGTGAACAACCCCAGGGATGTCGGTCGCACCGGGGCAGAGGGAGCAGCTCCACCTGCCTTCGGACCACGTGGGCGACAAGGGGCAGACAATACCCTTCCAGGTTCGTCACTCGATTTTTTCAATAATCTATTCTCGAAGTAAAGCTAGAAGGGGGGGGGGGGGGGCACCTCACTCCCCCATCGCGATCCTTCGGTCGCAGGGACATGCATGCTTCGGCATGTCAAGGCGGGACTGCTAGTGCAAGTAAATACTTTTTTTCCCCGTGGTCTGGTCCCCTGCCCTGAAGTTCTTCTCCTGGGTCACAACCCATATTAATATTGATTTATAAATTTTTTTTATGAATCTCATAATGAATGTAGCCTTGCTCGGCTTAGACACACCTTTCTATGGACAATTACGAGTGATTGTTTTGAGGAGACATGTGAGTAGTTAGGGATACTTGACTTGACATATAGACCCAAATGACCCAAATTTGACATATAGACCCAAATGTCTGTAACTAATACACCCAAAATGTACTCCGTACATTTTGGGTGTATAAGTTACAGACATTGGAGTCTATATGTTCTTGGGGCTGTAAGTTTCACAATTTAACACGAACCCTATGGACCCTATGGGAAACTCGGTGTTAAAATTCCTGGGGCTATAAGCTTCACAATTTAACACTAACCCTATGGAGCCTGTGGGAAATTCAGTGTTTAAAATGCTCGGGGCTATAGTGGCTAACTACTCATGTGACTGAAATTCGAAGACTTCTCAACACAACACCCGGTGCAATTGCACCGCTAGAAACGCTCATGTTTTTCGACAGCGGGGGAGGGGTGGGGGGCATTCATACGATAGGAAAAACATTCACTGAGCTATAAAAATGTCATCTCGACCAATCGTTTGCAAGTAAACCGATTGTTCTGATAAGAAATTAAATTATATCTAAATATGATAACAGTTTGTATTTGCTCTCGCAATCTGGATATCCATAGATGCTGAAAAGAATAAGCAAGAAGTGGGCTGACCTGAAGTGGGCTGACCGAGAACCCTATTTGTGTTTGAGCCTGGTCTAATGATCGACCAAATACACGAGCTGAGAGAGGATGTGTGTTTATTTTCAATGTTGTTGAATCTAATCGCAGCCTCCGGCATCAGATCTTCATCTCTCTCGTTTCCTAGTTGGTGATAAACAGTTCAAGTTTGACAGAATGTACGGAATTTGTTGGTACAATATGGGGACAAACCTCTTTCAAATAACAAAATTAATTCACCGTGACAACAACAGAAAAAAAAAAAAAAAATTAACACCCTTTTGTGTTCAGTTGATGAATTGATAAAGTTGGTACTGTATAATTTCAATTTTCTGAGGGCATATATTTTGGATGTAAGCATTATGATTGAAGTGATCGACATTAGAATAAAAAAGCTATTATTAGGCCAAACAAAATTAAATGATTGATTCTCATGCATTTTTTTTAAAACGAATGAAACGGGAGGGCGGTTTTCATTTTTTATTCCTGATGGAATGGTCGCCGATGCCTAAAATCCAGCTGTGAGGGCCTAAAATTAAATACTAAAACTTTCCATATTGATTTCACTTATAGTTTTTGTTTCTGTAACAGTGACCATACAATCCAAACTCACTATAGAACAACTAAAATAGAGATAAAAAATAATGAGTTTTTGAACTGGTTGAGTCCAAGAAACTACAATTAGGACTTCCAAAAAAAAAAATGAGGGTACCAGTGCAAAAGCCAACAGTTTCCTTACCCATGTTTCGTATTCATTCATTCATAAATACTAGTTTGTTTATACAAATTTGTTCTACAGTACGTGGAGAGTGTATTATCACTAAATCACCCGCAGAGTGGAGATTCCACCCAAGCAATAATTGCAAATTTGCTGCAAAGCATAACCAGCACAAGCAGAGTTTCAGCCGGAGGTCCATTGGCTGAAACTTTGCTTGTGTTTGTTGTCGATGTGTACACAATTTGAAAGTTATGGCTTGGGTGATAACGCCACCCCGTGGGTGATTTAGTTACAATCCACTCCCCATGTACTGTATTTGCAATAAGCCAATTTTTGATGAACAAATTCAGACCACCTAAACTGTATCAATGTATACGACATATTACACAGCAGATCGCGATGTGATACCGCTAAAATCACACCCTATGATAGTTTTATACATTTTGAATTTTGGCTCCGAAATAAATATGACGAACGCGGGCCGAAAAACAAATGCGCCGCTGCATGGGAATCAAAATGCTAATTGTCTTTTGCTTACCTCAAGCCGCAGTTTACACAAACGATTGATCTGATATAAATATAGTTGAGGGCATGACAATGTATGTCAAGACACTGCCTAATTTTTCACTACAATTTCTATATCTTAACCCTTTGAACACTATCGGCCGTTTTTCCGGACAGGAACATGAGATGTCATAACGTCATTAAATAGGATGCCTGCTTAGTAAGTGTGTGGGGTAGCCCAATCAATATTTTCAACGTGCAGCATCGGGGATGCACGTTGAAAATATTGATTAGTCTACCCCAAATAATGAATATGGACTCTTCCAAGTGCTTCCATTGAACTGGCATGGAAGATACCACCAGAGTTAAAGGGTTAAGAATCTGAAACTCAACAAGTTTAAAATTTTACTCAACGAATCAGTCGTATGCGTCCGCATTATTTATAAATTTCACAGTTTAAAAAAAATTATTTTTCAAAAAATATTAACAAAAACTAATCGTGTACCCCTCATTGGAAAGTGCTCGTCGAGATCGTTCCAATGAGGCTCACACGATATGATTTTTTTGATTTTTGGAAAAAATTGAAAAAAATATTTTAAAATAATAAATTTTAATATCGTCTGGGATGGGTGAAGATTTAAAACTTTTAGAGAACTATGAAGTCGAAATATTGAATTGATTTCGAAGAATACGTTCAATCAACGATGAAACATCTCCTCCCTGTATTAATCTGATATGTATTGTTAGTAGGTATCGACAAATTTCAAAAGAGAAACGAAATTAGCAACGGAACCCATTTTAGCCTTCTTGACAGCCTCCATTCCTTCCCACCCCACCCACGAGCGCTGGCAAACACGATTTAACTTTTCACAAAACACTACTAGCAGACGACACAAAAACAGTGTTTGGAATAACAAAAGTTTTATTTTTACCCCCAAAGCATAACTTTTAAACAAAAAGCTGTCTTTTAGAGGCAAACATTGAGTATATACAGTACGGCTGCCGTGGACTAGTCACTTTCCACAGAGTGGGCAGTATTGCCACGGACTCTATAATATTAGATTGCAAACACGAATTACAGGAATAATCATCAAAAATTTAATTAATGAAGCACCGGGTACTACCCGGTGCTTCATTAATTAAATTTTTGGTGATGATGATTTTTTTTATTTCCTGGTAAACGCATGCGTGGACATCACTGCCCACGCGTGGATTACGACCAATCCACGGCGACTGTACTGTAATGGACTTTGAATGGTGTACTGTATGGGTTCTCAGTGGAATACAAAGAATATTCATCCAAAGAATCCAAGTCAATGAATGCATCACATTCTTTTTCTTTCGAAGACTTTTGGGGGAAATTAACATTTTCAACATAGTATGCACAAGATTTTGTGTGAAGAAAAATTTGAGACTGGACGAGCACATGGCGTAATAGACAATAAATCGGTAGTGACTATCAGTAGTAATTTAATCCTGCAGCTTGACAGAGAGACGGGCGGACAGACGGACTGCCCGACGGATGGACCGGAGGTAAGACGAACGGACGAACTGTCAGGCGTATCTAGGTCTGGCAGGCAGGTGTGGTTAGGCCATTTGAAAAGGGTTTAGAATATAAGCTCCCGTGGAAACCCTGGGATGTAAACCAGTGCTTGTTTATTGCCTTATGTGTATATCATCGTATTCCATCGTGTTGCAGTAGTCAGTAGAATACCAAGCATTGCTTTTCCTCTTGGATGTGTTCATTCCTTCTTTCCCATTTTTCTTTAACCCTTTACCTAACGTAATGGCCAAAACCGGCCAGCGCTATTCTCAAAAATCGCCAATTAATTTTCATTTTTTGTCTCAAAAACATAGGTTATGACCCCCCGTTGGAACGAGCTCGTCGAGCTCGTTCCAACGAGGGGTCATAACCTATGTTTTTGAGACAAAAAAAGAAAAAAATTAGTTATTCAGAATTATTTTCGCAAGTGTCGTCTGCTTTTCAGGTTAGGTAAAGGGTTAATTCCAGTATGAATATCATCATTTGTAATTCCGCCATCTCACCTCTTTCATTTATCTTTCTCTCTCTTAACACTAATATTTTATTTCAGCTACTAAAATTAGTATTTGAATCATACAGCTTTCGAGACACATCTATTGTATGAGTAATTCATAACTGGAAACAGCTTAGCGGCCCATACACTATCAATATTATTGACAATAATATTGAGTAAATTATACTGACAATAGATTTTTTGCCACAAACTACTCAATAGTTTCTTCAATATTTCCTGGTCTTGAAGAAATAGCATGGCGTCATAGTACCACAGGCTGGTTTCATACAGATCGTCAGTTCCAGCCACAGACCTTTCCGACTGACTGATTTTTTTCAGTTCCTTCCTGAAGTTTGTGCGCAAAGAATTAAACTTCTTTTTCACATCCTCCTTTGCTGCATTCTCATAACGTTCTTGGTACTTGGAAAGCAGAGTGCTGTATGCTGCTTTCTTCTTAGAGCGGTAAGCATATTCAGCACTGGTAATTTTCCAGAGACATGACAGCTCTTTGTATACTTCAATGCACTCTAGTATGAACTTTCGTTCATCCTCTTTGGTGTTCTTTGCCATGTTTATGCTACGGTGACTTCAGATTTAATGAAATATTGCGTAATATTATTGACGGAACCCACACACTATCAATATTATTGACGGTCGTAAAATATTGAAGAAAATATTTCAGAGATCTCAGATATTCGTCAATAATATTGATCAATCTTCAATATCTCCCACACACTGGCAATAATATTGTCAATACCGTTTATTGACAATATTATTGTCAATAATATTGATAGCGTATGGGCCGCTTACACACGCTTCCGGCTTGCTGCTGAATCCTATCTCAAAACAACCAGTATGTGAAATGTTAATTTATTGCTTATCTGTATATCAATGTGAAACTGTGTTATGAAATAAAATATTGTTTGAACTAAAACCAGGAGAATGAGAACCCACAAACTCCACTACCAAGTGACGGGGTCAAAACCCAAGCGTGTAACCTTATACCTTGTAAAATGTTTGAGAGTGCAGTAGTTACTTAGTCACCTGGACTCCATATTAACCAATTACCCAACGAATCGGCCGCAACCGTCCACGTAATATGCAAATTCAGCAGATGAAAAAATATTATTTTCAAAATATTTCAACAAAACCATATCATGTGACCCCTCGTTGGAACGAGCTCGTCGAGCTCGTTTCAACGAGGGGTCACATGATATGGTTTTGTTGAAATTGTTTGAAAAATTTGAAAAAAATTATATTTAAAATGATAAATTTTGATATCGTCTGCGTTGGGTAAAGGGTTAACAGGTCATAGATTCAACAGTAACCATAGAAATGTCTGTCTGTCTGACAGCGGTTGTGAGTTTGCGTAGTAGTATCTTCCATCTGTACTCTAGTGTGGAAATTCGAAAATTTGGAACCACAAATTTTACCCATAATGCCACTAGGTATTCATCCAATTCAGTCTTGTTTGACAGAGCTCTTGGAGCTAAATTGATTAAATGCGTAGTTTACATCATGGGGAAAACTTGTTGTTTGTCATTTCAAGATTTGACCTCAGTGTTCAGATAGTTATTGCACCCTACTCGATACAACTTTCAGCCACTGCCAGTCTTACTTGTGTCGGATTCTTTAGGTGAAGTGGACATTTACTTGCCGCCACCTGGCGATTCTCTCTTGGTACGCCGTCTTTCTCCAACCGTACAGCGATATAACCCTGAATATTTATATTATTACCTGGTTTTTTATTTGCATCATGTTACGCAAACTCCGTACACGTCGGTGGAGCTGAATTTCTGCAACTAGGCATGTGTCTTAGATTCTATAGTAGGGTTTTTGTCTTTGGAGAGGAGGGTGGTAGCATGATATGCAGAATGTTATTGGGGGTGTCGAACATCTCCTCGAAAAAAATTTGCAAAATTTAATAATAATAATAATAATAATAATAATAATAATAATAATAATAATAATAATAATAATAATAATAATAATAACACTTTGGCCGGCCGTTGAATTGTCGCTGTCCTCAGGTGAGAAGGCCTTGGTTACCTCTGTGCTCCCATCTGCAATAATAATAATAATAATAATAATAATAATAATAATAATAATATAACACTTTGGCCGGCCGTTGAATTGTCGCTGTCCTCAGGTGAGAAGGCCTTGGTTACCTCTGTGCTCCCATCTGCCTCAGGTTCCAACTCCTTTTCTCTCCTCCCAGCAGTTGGTGACGTACTTTTTGATGACATCCCGTGTCCCATTCTTCCCCATCTCTCCGATAAACATATTAACCCTGTACTTTGTGTCATCCACGTGTCCTTCATTCTTTCTTCCCATCATTATACGCCAAGTGAATCTTATTCTGTTAGACTGGTATTTTTGACATTCTAATAGAAAGTGTTCCAGGGTATCCACTACGCCTAAAATACACATTTGGCGCGCTTTTTCACTGCCTTTACCAATTTCAGCCCCCACCCCTACTCCCAAGCTCCGGCGACCTCAGCTTGAACAACAGTGACCCCCAAATGTGCCATCAAGGTACTCGTCAAAACATGGCTTCCCTTTATCACACAGGCCTCCCAAAGACCTCTTTTATATGACCCCTTCTAGCCAATCCTCCATGACTCTTTCCATGATGATTTTTTAGCGTAGGTTGTCCCCACTTCTATGTTCGAGATATCCTTTGTGTCGTTCTCTATTAATTTCCTCACTTCGACTAGGGTTTTATCACGGGAATGAATTCCCGGGTTCCCGTTTCCGAAAGTCCACCCCGATACCCGGGAAGTCTACAGCACGGAACCTGGAATGAAGCTTGGCACTGTTTGTGTATTGGACTGAAGTTTTCTGAATTGAAACTTTGTAGGATTTCTTCCTCCCTTCCACGCCTGAAATTTTTACGGTCCTGATTCCTGACGAACCATTTTCTACAAATCACTGTAGCTCTCAACCAGTTCTGGAGGACACCTCCTCCCTTTCCACAGCAAGATCTTATTCACCCGCTTCAAAGTTCAAACTCGTCTTCATTTTCAGAATTCCTAGTATCACTGTTCACAACCTCTTCCAACATCAACACCCACTTCACTATCGTCACCAGACTCTGGTGACGACAGTGAAGAGGGTGTTGAAGTTGGAGATGGTAGAGGTGATAATGCGAGTTGATCTGAAAATAAAGACCAGATTGAAGCGGGTTTGAGTTTTCATACTTATGTTAGGAAAAGAACTTTTCCGTTTGGAGATGGGAGATTGCCAATGATAATGTGCTCATTATCATTAAAATAATGCGTCATGTTACTCTCGTAAATTTGTTTGATATTACCCGGGAAATTTTCCGATTCCCTGTTCTGAGAGTAATTTCATTCCCGTTACAGGTTCCAAGAAAACCAGGGAATATATTAGACCCTAACTTGGACAATTCACCCTGTCTTTGGATTTGAATTCCAAATATTCTGGAACATTAGTTTACAACATCGACTGTCGGGGAGATTTACCAAAAAGTTAAGATAACAGAGTTTCAGTAAGTCTATCCTGTCCTTGATCCTCATCCACCCAAACTCACCCCTGGTTGCTTCTCGTGCGGTGGCGTTATTCTTCCCCGTTATCCATCGGCCTGCATCGTTCTGCAGGGTTTCCAAGCTCTTTAAAGCGGTTTGGTTTAGAGGTACCACTTCCGTACCGCACGTTATACTTGGTACACCCACCATTTCCCAAATGGTTTCCCCCCATGAAAACCTTATTGAAGCCGTTTCTCCCTATCAGTTTCGTTTGGTTAAGGATTCGCTTCCCCTTCACACTTAAGCCGGGGACACACTAGGCGATTTTGTACGCCCGATCCATTTTCGCTTGCGTAATCGTGTAGTGTGTCTGATTGTGCGACGCCGAACTTTACTAGCGAACACGTACGCCCGACCAATCGGCCGTATTCAACATGCTGAATATTGGCGATCAATTTCGGCCGGATTTTTATCGGTGGCGTAGAGATCGGCCGGTGTGCCCACCTCGGCGACAGCAGATCGGATGCGTATATTGATATATACTTGCTGGCCGCCATTTTATGATCACATGACAAGAGTAAAAAGGTGTCACATGACAAGAGGAGACGTCGCTGTCGTACTGTTATCCGGCAAGTGTGTCCACTCAATCGTTGAACTCACTGCCGGACAAAAATCGACGGCGTAAAAAATCTTTGTCGACAGCGATAAAAAATCGCCTAGTGTGTCCCCGGCTTTAGATTATTTGTGTGGATTCGATAGATTCCTCTTCCCGTAATGTGTATAGTTACCACCCAAATACTCGTAGTCATCTGTCTCTCTTACACTAAGAAGTTTGCTGCTACCTCCCGGAATACAGAACTCCTCCACACTCTCCAACTTCGAGTAGGTTCCACTTTTCGACCCACGGGTGTAACTTAGCTTTTGCTTTCATTTCATTTCATTTAGAATCTGAGGCCTTTATACCGTGTATAGAACTCTCGGGGACCATTTGGGGACAAGTCTTTTTTGGAGCCAGAAGATCCCCCCACTCTCACTCCCACCCCCACCCCGCCCCCGCCCCCCAGTCTGCAGCTGGAAGTCAATTTTTACCCACGATTCCGTTGTATTTGTGTTGGATTAAATATCAATGAAAATTAACAGTTAAGAATTATGTATTTGTAAAATCACTAACTGTTACCATATTTTCACCATTCACTCTTCACCCGCTGAGTATTTTCAATATATTTTCATAAAATCTGGTCATGGCTGCTTCATAACAGCCAAGACTAGATTTGATAAAAAAAAATCATCTAAATTTAGCTCAAGAAATCATTGGTGAAAAAAAATCCATTCAGTTTACAGGAGTAGAATTTGATTAAATGTGCCAAAAGTATACTTATTTCAGTGGCAAGCTAAATCCTGTGCTATGAGTTAATCTGTCTCGATTCGCATCGCGCTTGTGACGCAAATGTATCGTTTGTGAGCAACTCGTCCCCTGAGTTCCAATGTGTTCTATGTGCCAGTAGGCACATAGAACACATTGGAACTCAGGGGACGAACTGTTTACAATATAAATTCATGCTCGTTAAAAATGTTATTTACAAAATAAAAACACACAAATATATTCGAATACATTTTGAAGGAAAGCAATTATTCGCTCATTCGGGTGACCAATCAGCTTCTTAGCTGGAGCCACAAAGTAATAAAAACTCACTTGTTTTCTCTCTTCGTAGCCTGTGGCACACATATTGTTTAAAACAAGATAAAACAAAACAAGAATTTATATTTAACATAATTTTGCCTAATTTGGGAATCCAATTGCCATATAAGAGTGAGAAACTCAAGAAGCTGACAAACTTTGGGTAACTTTAAAACCAAGATACTGAAATAAGTGATTTCGAGGAAAACATTCTAACAATGTTGAAACATTTGCTGATTGTGTTTCACGTGATGTGCGTCGTCGGTAAGTATGGACAATTTTTGAATCACCAAAAGATATTTCTCATATTAGAAATGAATTAAGATGTGGAATCCATTCTCTTCTGTTTGACAGGAGCCTCCGAGAATTGACAAATAGAGCCTTGCGAATCTTCGAGATTCAGTTCGATTTCGAATCTTAAATTGGTATTCGATTTGATTCGAAATCGGTTGTCCGATTCGTTTTCGTTCGAATCTTTTCACTTGAATTTCGCTTGGTATCAGTGAATATGGACTCTTGGTAAGCAGCATCGAACCTGGTTAATCATTGGATGGGTGACCACTGAACGATTGATCCGGGTGCTTCCCATAGTAGTGGCTGGTGTGGAATCAGCGAAGTTTCAGTATGTGACTCTGCGACGTGGAATCTCGTGCCAGCTGTGGACGTTGGGAATGCTCACCAGTACTACACAGTCCTCGCCGTACCTAGGTGTAAAATAGGGACCCGTTGAGACGCTTGCCTGAGTGCCCGTCTGTGGAGCACTGGTAGTATCCTCCGTTGAGTTGAGCTGAGAATGTCATGGAGTGATCAAAGGGTGTGTTCGTCTATGATACGGGGTAATAATGTAAGTCAGAGAGCACTGCGCTGGATTCTAGACGTTAACTTTGCATATTATATTATCAGTCATTTAAGTCGTCTCACAAAACGTATAGCTGAGGTAGAAATTGTACATAATTAATTTTGAAAATAAAGACTGAGTGTAATTTCTACTATTTTAACCCGTTGAACACGAGATGGCTGCTTTTCCGCCCCAGACACCTGATACGCCATAATTTCATTAAGGAGGATACTGCTAAGTGAATGTGAGGGGTTGACCAATCTATATTTTCAACGTGCAGCTCCAGAGCTGCACGTTGAAAATATTAATTGGTCTTTCCCCAAATAATGAATATGGACTCTTCCAATTGCTGGTATGAACTGATATGGGAGATACCATCAGTGTTTAAAGGGTTAACATAAAATGATCTGTATCCATGCCACCAACGATGTTAATTCCAGTTTCACTAGTCACTACCACCACTGAAAGCCTTGATGATGTAGTTGGAATATTTTATCAGTCGAGACTTCAAGACGCTAGTATTCGATTCGAGGTTCGGTTCGATTTCGAATAATAGTCTCGATTCTATTCGAGATTCGGTTCGAATCGAAAATATGTGATTCGCCCGGTGGGACGCGATGGCTCATTGGTTAGAGCATTGGCTTTTAAATCTAATAGTCGTCGGCTTCACCCGCAACCAGCATTTACTGCGCCATGTGCTTGGGCAAGATATTTAATCCCGATTGTGTCCGTGTGTGTTCACGATGGCACTGGGTCCTAAGGCGTACTGCAAGTTAATGACACACTTACCTTCAACTGTGGCTAACTTTGCTTGTGCAATGTCTGTAAGTTGAAAAGTCTGACAGTTGCTCGCCATTGTTTGGTGGTTCTTTCCGGCTTCTTCCACCCATAAAACTGTAAGAACACCATGTAACCATGGCTGTTGAAAGTGTCGTTAAATAAATAAACACACAAACCTTACACAACTCGAAGACTTCACTTCAACAAAAGCAACTTATTGAATGACAAAATATTTTCAAGTTTCATATAAAAAAAATAGCTTACGATTTCTTAGTGGAACGAGCGCGACGAGCTCGTTCCAGTGCCGGAGGGATCACAAGCTATTTTTTTTGACAGCAAATATTGCACGAATGGTAAATGTGGAATGTCTATTTTAAGAAAAAGCTCTGTACTAATAATAGTGTCTCGTTAGAAAAGAAATAATCACAGGGCTGATACTTCTGAGTCCGCAGGGCTCTTTAACCCTTTACCCAACGTAACGGCCAAAACCGGCCAGCGCTATTCTCAAAAATCGCCAATTAATTTTCAAAATATTTTCATTTTTTGTCTCAAAAACATAGGTTATGACCCCTCGTTGGAACGAGCTCGTCGAGCTCGTTCCAACGAGGGGTCATAACCTATGTTTTTGAGACAAAAAATGAAAAAATTTAGTTATTCAAGAATTTTGTTTGCAAGTGTCGTCTGCTTTTCATGTTAGGTAAAGGGTTAAAGGGATATGGAAACTTGTTTTCAGAGAATTTAAGCTTATCATTATCATTATTTTATTTGGTGTTTTTATATCATTCTGTTAACCTTTATCCTTCCGTGTGGAGTCTAAATGAACCCCACTTGTATTTGTTTGTTTATAGCCTCGAAATTAGGAACATATCAAAGTTTCGCTTTTGTGCTTTTGTTTGTGAACCTTCACGTATGTTGTAGCTGGTTTGTCACTCAGCTATTGGCATGTTAGGCATAATTGGGAGATACATTTTATTTATTCCTCCACCACCAGAATTTGCGAATTGTATTTATGTGTCTGTGCTTAGGTAGAACTTTTTTTTAAATGTTTCATTAACAAACATAAATTCCAAATACAAAATACCAAAAAATGAAGAAAACAAAACAGTTTCGTACTTCGAGTTCAACAAGGCGCCATCTGCAATGCTTTGGCATTGCAGATGGTGCCATGTTGCACTCAAAAAACGATACATTGTTAATTCGTTATCATTTACAATCATATTCGAAGATTCCATTTGGCAATACAATTTTTCCTTTGACTTCAAAAAATTCATTTGGCATCGAACAAATTTTGCACGTTGCTCCAGAAGATTTTGACTTTTTCATTAATTCACTATTATTGGTGTCTGCATAGTGTGTCTTCAGTTCAGCTGTCTGTGCCAAAGCTCCCCTTAATTTTCTAAATCAGTAAATTTAACACTAAGACTATGGGAATTTCAGATAAAAAAAAATGAAATTTCGAAATGTTAGTGAAGTTGTATCATCGACGTACGCATCATTTTGGAAGAGGTGATACTGATAGATATTCTTATGACGGATTATCCATAAAGTTTTTGTTTCTAATTAATTTGCCAAAAAACAAGTTTCCTTTTATAACTTTGAATAAACGAAACCAACAGACAGATCCGAGAGTTGTCTGTTGTTTTCATTTATTAAAGGTAGAAAAATAAAACTTAGGTTTATTTTTTACAGATGCTATATGTGTTTTCTCAAAAGTTACTTGCTTCTCAATTGGACCTCCCTCGCCCGTCTAATAATTTCAAGGGAGATAACTTTATCGAAAGTCGATTTTCATAACGATATAAGTCAGGGATGCTGGTCTTTACCCCTACTCATACTTCCCTGCAAGGAAGTGGGAGGGTGGTAACGACATGAAAGCACTAGTTAGCGCTACAAATTCTCTCGAGAATTTTTTGCAAAATCCAGTTCTCTAAGAGCGACTTTTTTGAATTTGTAGCGCGTGTAGCCTGTAAATGATGATCATTTTGGGGGCTCTATGTTATGTGGAGCTTGCATTGGGCCAATGTTGTTTGTGGGGTGGAGGCAGCTAAAATTTAAGGGGCACTGGTTTATACCGTGCAAATAGTTTTCGTGCTTGGCTTTCGTTTGATGCTTGAGAATGTAACAGTTATTACTCTGTGACTGTAGCCATGGTGTAACAGCTTCCACATCATTGATGGAAAGAGTTATCGCTCTGATTGACCAAATTCCTTCTTCGGGGTGGAAGACAGGTTGAGATTAGACGTTTTTCGCCGAGGTTATAGCAATCCAGTTAAATAGAAATCTGTGGAATTAGGTTGTGTACGTGACTGAACAAAAACCCTTAGGCTACCACACAGTTAAAATATGTATCGAGTCTAATCGCATTACGATTTTGAAATTCATAAATTCAGATTAAACTATATTTAAGTTGTTCGTTAGCCTAAGGTTATTTTTTTCTGTCCTAAAATGGACTCAGTTTGAATCGATTGACTTTGAAAAAAAAGTGTACGTGTAGTCCCTCCGGTTGAGGATGTGAGTATGAAGGTCAGTGTGCGTGATACTCGTTTGCTCATATGATGCCCTCTTGCCGAATAAGAAGTCTGTGTGGCTGGTGCGGTACTGCGCATCGGGCTATAAATTAGGTGTGGAGAAATGTCATTTCAGGGCATATCGAGGTTAACAGTCAGTGTAAAACCCTTGACCTATATTGACCCTTTGAACACAAGATATGCCATACCTTCATTTATTAGGATGGCTGCTGAGTTAAAGTATGGGGTAGACCAATCAATTTTTTCAACGTGCAGCCTCGGGGCTGCACGTTGAAAATATTAATTGCTCTCTCCCCAAATAATAAATATGGACTCTTCCAACTGGCGCCATTGAACAGACATGGAAGATACAATCAGGGTTCAAAAGTTTAATGTGTAGGTTACTTTAGTTGTAAAACACGCGAACGCAGTACAGGTTACGCCTAACAATACAACATCAATTAAATGGTTTTCCAGTCAGATTTTACAATGTTTTAGAACAAACTCGGCAAAAACGGTTACAATTGCAACTACACGATGAATAGAGTGGAATGTCGTTTATATCTTAACAGAATTTTCGCCAAAATAAATAGCCGCAAGTACCGTTCGATCTCACCAAAGCGAGATCGAGCGTCATGTTTGCTATTTATTTTCGCGGAAATTCCGTCAAGACGTAAACAGCATGGCTGATGGAGTCAAAACCAGTTGAGCTCATATTCACACAACCGAGTTGATTTGGGTTGATTTGTAACCCAACTGATTTTAGAGTGCACATTCACAGGTTTAGCAGAGACAGGAAAAGAATGTACAGGAGAAGTTAGGGTGACTACAAAATAACTAGGATGTAGGGTGAATGTTCTCAGTTGTCAAAACCAGTTGCTTTGGGTTGATTTGTAACCCGACTGATTTTAGAGTTCACGGTGACAATCTCGACGGCGGCAGAGGAACAAAGTATTGGGAAAGTTAGGGTGACAACAGCAGAACAAGGATATAGAGTGAATGCTGTCAGTCGTCAAAACGGCAACACATTCTCATTATCAACCCTTACCACAAAGCTCTCGGAGCTGCACGCTGAAAAAATTGATTGGTCTACCCCATACTTTAACTCAGCAGCCATCCTACTAAATGACGGTATGGCATATCTTGTTTCAGGACCGGAAAACCGGCCGCTCGTGTTTAAAGGGTTAATATAGGTTTAGGGTTTTACAGTGATTGTTAACCTCGATATGCCCGGAATGACATTTCTCCACCCCAAATTAATAGCCCGATGCGCAGTACCGCACCAGCCAAACAAACTTCTTATTCAGCAGGGGTGCATCATATGAACTAACGAGTATGACGCACACTGATCTTGACACTCACATCCTCAACCCAGGGCGAGTACACTCACAATAATTTTTAAAGTCAATCTAATTCTGTAAGAAATAGGACGCTGTTATAGCCTGGAACCCTAGCTTATCGATAGGTCGTCGCCTGTCTTTAGATTCACTCGTGTGGAATATTTCAGTTGGTTGGAAAAACCAACCCACGGTCCGCTTTTCCGACCAACTGATATTTCGGACGATTGAATGTGGAAATTTCAAATAGATTCATTTTCTGTGAATCAAAGCTGGAAATGTTGCCCAATCGTCGGAAGTTTGATAAAGTTGCCAACAACGTTGTAATTTTGGTTCTCAAAACTATAACAAAGAGCATTGACTCGGCCAATTAACTGGTAGAGTGCTGGAAGCCCATATTTGGGCTTTACTCTGAAGTGTCAGTACCAGCACTTAAAGGCTTCATATTTTGTGGATGTTGCTCATACCACTTTTGAAGTGAAATTATTTAGTCTGTTAGGATTTGACTTGTTACAATTTATGGGAGAGTGCCTATTGGCACTCTCCCATAAATTGTAACAAGGCAAACATATGTGAACAAATTTTGATGACCAAAAATAATTCAGCACTCTACCAGTTGTAGCGGTCGTGGTATAAAGGCCATTTACCAACCAGCCTGGTTGGTCCGGATCTCTTAGTCTCGTGGTAAATCGGTCGCTTTGTGTGCTAGAGGTCGACGGTTCGAACTCCGGCTCCCGCACTTATCTCTCCACCTGTTACACAGTTAACAGTGAGAGAGATCCAGTCCTGAACGATTTGGGTTCTTCACTGATTTGCACCTCACCTCGACTGATTCGGACTTTGGCTGATCCGGGCTTTTGGCTGGTTCGAACCTTGTCTGATTCACTCTTTACTGTACTGAATTGATTTAAATCGAAAAATCAGCGAGTTACAAAATATTTCTCTCTCCATTACTGTATCCGATTCACACTCAACAGTAAACGCGGACATGTCATCCCTCCCCATCTCTTAGTTCTTGAATGGGAATTCCCATACACCACTGATTAAAGAGATTAGTCGAGTCCTCTTTTTTATAAGTAAGTTCAGTAATGAGACAGAATACAGCAATTGTTGAATGCAGGAACGGGAATGAACGACTCAAGTTAGTGTCGTCTTTTCTGAATTTCACGCGTGCCTGAAATGCAGAAAAAACTACAACAAAGATTGATAATTCCTTCCTTCATCCTCTGCCCGTGCTGTGTGCTTGAATTAAGAGAATAAGGTTGGTAGACATGACGAAAAATATCATCTTCTCGATCTGCTCACATTCTTGCATGACACCGTCTTGCGTCGAAGCATTTCAATCTCGTCATAACGTTACTCACATGCGTAACACTCAATCAGGTGCGTTCTTACATGACGTTCTTACACGTGTCCCTAGCGTTTCTCAATGTCTGTACTCTATCGGGCAATGTTGATTACACACTGCTCTCGTAGTATAATAATTTAATCCAAGAGTAGACCCTGCGAATCACATATTTTCGATTCGAATCGAATCTCGAATAGAATGCAGTCTGTTAGTTGAAATTGAATCGAATCTCGAATCGAAACAAGCCGTCTTGAATTCCCGACTGATAAAATATTCCAATTACGTCATCAAGGCTTTCAGTAGTGGTAGTGACTAGTGAAACTGGAATCAGCTCTACGTTTTGTGAGACGAGTTAGGTGACTGATACCAGCCGAAGTTGCAGTGAAACGATTCGAAGGAAAACGAATCGGACAGCCGACTTCGAATCGAAATCGTATCACAGGGCCCTACCCATGAGCCATGTGTCCTACGCAATAAAGGCAGAATACAACGAGAATGGGGTACGAATAATTGGAACTATACTGTCCAAAAAAAGTAATGCCCCTCCCCCCCCCCCCCCCCTCCCCGCCACCTCCCTATTTTACCAGTGGGTATAAAGTAAATGGGTAAATTCTCCTGAGAAAACCTGCTATTTGCAGTAGGGGGAATATGCCTTATTAGTGAAGCAAGGGTTTCTAGAGCTTTCTTTTTTATTGAATATTAGGCACCGCCGACGTCATCACAACGTTAAAAACGATACGTTGTTTAGTACCTGATGGAACAGCCTCGGGCATATCTGACACACCTTAATCCTTTACCTAACATGAAAAGCAGACGACACTTGCAAACAAAATTCTTGAATAACTAATTTTTTTTTCATGTTTTGTCTCAAAAACATAGGTTATGACCCCTCGTTGGAACGAGCGCGTTCCAACGAGGGCTCATAACCTATGTTTTTGAGACAAAAAATAATGAAAATTAGTTGGCGATTTTTGAGAATAGCGCTGGTCGGTTTTTAACGTTACTTTGGGTAAAGGGTTAATCGGCGTGGCATACTGTCCATGACCTTCCGAATTTCTCTCACTGTGATGTTGTCTCATTTCTCTATAAGCAAACGGCAGTGAAATGGTCAATAGCCAGCAAATATTCACCAGTTTTAAGGATGTATGCCCGATCCGATAGAGGAATGTAGAACGTCACAATATGAGCTATTCGTATACCCAAAAGTATTATAGGAGGAGGGGCGGGGGTGCTTAACTTGTTTTGGCCAGTATATATATATAACAACCCGAGTTGGTATTAAATAGGACCGATCGTTCTTAACTATACTACTCGTATTTTGCTAAGGATCACTCCTACCCATCTATATATTTGATACCTAAAAGTTCAAATTATATATATTGTTTTTTTTAAGTTTGTTTATTTGTTCATTAAGATTTAATACGGCTCCCACAAGTTTTGATCATATCATGTCAGGCAATTTTACGCGTGGGTGGCGTGAGAGTACCCAGAGAGAAGAACTGAACAATGGTGAGTAACTTTCGGCCTCTCTAATTTGCCCTCCTGACACAAGCGGTTAGCATTGGTTGAAGGTAAGTGTTACTTTGACATGTTGTACATCTATGGTCGACACGCAGTATTCCCACGGGTCACTTGCTTTCAAGCAGTGCTAACCCTGATTGTACCAAGATGATAAATCAGAGAGTGTGACAGTTACTTGGCATTGTTGAGTGCTTTCCTATGGGAACTTTAAAATTTGTACAACTTGATATGACCCAGGCTATTAAAAGTGTCACTGCTCCCCAATAAATAAACAAATGAATAATGTACCCATATTCCTTTCATGTACAAATTATGTTGACGAATGAGGAGTGATCCTTAGCAAAATGTGAGTAGTATATATTGATTGTCCATCGTGTTGTTTGTAAATCTATCCATGGGTTTTTTAGTACGCGCAAATTTATGCTTTCGAATTTATTTATTTATTTATTTATTTATTTATTTATTTATTTATTTATTTTTATTTATTTATTTATTTATTTATTTATTTTTATTTATTTATTTATTTATTTATTTATTTATTTATTTATTTATTGGTGCTTAAGGTCACATATTTCTGCACATTGACTAATCATGACCATGGGAGTTTTACGGGTGGAGGAACCCGGAGTACCCGGAGAGAACCACCGAACATCGGCGAGCAACTGTCAACTCCACAACATACTAACTCCACGCAAGCAGGTTAGAATTGGTTGAAGACAGGTGCACCATCGACGTGCAGTACGCTTTTGTACACAACGCCACCGTGCCCCCATGTGGGTAATGCGGGTAAAGTGTCTTGCCCAAGGACACAACGCGGTTGTCGCAGGTGGGATTTGAACCAAGGACCTCTCGTCTTGCAGTCAGCACCTCTACCTACTGAGCCACCGCAGCCCGCTTTCGAATTTAAAATGTGTAAAAGGGCGCTCAGTTCAAAGGAGTGTTGGTTCGAATAGGCAACCCAAATCCCTCCCCTCACCCATGAGCCTGACCTTTTCGTGTGATAATGGCGGTCTCTGGTTAGTTTCTTGTAAAACTCAAGTCGAATGGAATCAGACTGGGCATATCAAATCGAAAAATATCGAATCGACTCTCACCGTACTTCCGGTTATTGGTACTGCACATTCTTCCCGCCGAGAATATCGTTTGTTTGTTTATAGGCTTTGACGACACCTTCAACAGCCAGGGTGACATTGCGTGGGAGAGATTTATTACGGGTGGAAAAAGCCGGGATACCCGGAGACAAGCACCCCAGCAGAGGCAAGCAACTGTCAAACTCTCCATCGTATGAACTCTCCACAAACAGAGTTAGTAATGGTTGAAGGCAAATGCTCTATCTTGGTGCATTGCGTCTTAGTACACGGCGCCACTGTGCCCCCACGTGGGCAATCGGGATTAACCCTTCGAACTTGTAAGACCGATTTTTCGGTTCAAGGCATAATTTCGTCCCATTTTTGTCTTATTATAAGAGGTCTATATACGGGGTATTGGTGATAACATAATAACCGCAGTCTGCAGCCGTGTGGCTGCAGACTGCAGTTATTGTTTTATCCTCCGTGTATATTGATATTGGACTGACCCATCACACAAAGGCAATACCATTCCGGGAAACGGGGGTTCAAAGGGTTAAGAGCCTTGCCCAAGGGCATAAACCAGTTATCGCTGGTCAGAATCGAACCATCGAGCTTTCGGGCCAAAGCCCAGTGCTCTAAACACCGAGACACCGCGCTCCCACCATGAATATTGCCAGTCTCGGCTTGAATATAGCAATCAACGGCAAATCGTCTGTGTGGGCGAATCAATCAAAGAGGAGGAATATTCCAGAAAAGGAGTCAAAGTCATTTCCGAAGAGGAACCGCCTTTTATTACACACAGATCCTTTGAAATCCCTATCTACAGCAGCTCTAAACCATGCGGAAAATGAAAATCCGTTCCGCACACATGTGCGATACGGAAATCGTTGACGGACTATTTTTAAATAGAAGCGAAATTTCACTAGAATTTTCTACAAATCGTGCACCGCAATTACAATTTGAATCGCTAGCGATAGGTAAAAAACGTCCCCTGAGTTCCAATGTGTTCTATGTGCCAGTAGGCTGCCAGTGGGCACATAGAACACATTGGGACTCATGAGAGGAAATAGTAACACGGGTTCCCCTCGCAAATTTGGTTGGCGATAAAATGTGTTCTTTTTGTTGATAGTTGTCAAATGAATTTGAGTGTCCTTCTAATAATTGTCTTTATAGACGTGAAGGCGTGTAATAAACACAGAACGACACGCTCGTGTGAATTTGCGGCCTCTTGTTTTACCGTTCCGCGCTGGCACTCGTGCCATATCGATTAACCCAATTACACGCGCATGTCGTTCTGTGTTTGAACTCTTCTTCTGTATATTAGACAAGATGAGAGAAGAAAAGTTGAAAAAGAGAAGACACTCTGCTCGGGTAGGAATTTGAGAACTTCACGACGATTCGAAAATTTCCGAATCAACGTGATTCAACTTTTCCGAATAGAATCGCAGAGCCAATATCTGATATCAAACATTCGGTAACCCTCCCTTGCGTCCCAGTTCCAGTAAAAGAAGGTGTGCGAGTATACTGGTTATTTGGAAGATCTTGGGAATTGAATGGGTAATTTAGGTTTCATTTGGCTTCAGTCGTCCGGACGTAAACTATTTTTATAAGTCAGCCAACGAAGTTGGAATGACTTATCGTCGGCTGAGTGCGAGAATGTTCTATGTCCCCATAGGGGAGATAATACATAGTCCCATAGGGGACATAGAACATTCTAGCACTCAGGCGACGTTTTCGCGATCGTAAGCCTATTTCTTTTTTAAAAATTCATTTTTTTCTTCTTGCTTCCTCAGACAAATCTTGGCCACAATGTTCAACCTACACTCATGAAATCTGGCACAAATGTTAACGATAATCAGGGCTTGAAAATGACGGGATGGGTTTTCAGTTTTCAATTTTCGACCTTTATCCAGAACAATTCTAAATTTACCCGTTTTTCTCGATGTTTTATTATCAACGCCTTCATCACAGAGAATAAAATCTTGAATTTTGAAATGATCTATTTACCGTTCATCTCAATATAATAAAGGGGACTGCTTACAGTACAGCTATCGTGGACGAGTCAAAATCTATGGGTGGGCATTTTACCGGCATATAATTCAGATATGAAACGATATGACACCTAGCGAAATTCCACCAATGAAGTACCAGGGTAATCATTGGTGGAAATGTTGCTCGGTCATAGCGGATCATCTCTGAATTATATACGTGGAAAAAATGACAACCAGTGGAATCTAACCCGTCCACGATAGCCCTACACTATAACAGTTCACATATTTCGAAAGCGTCTGCGGCACACGCTAAAAACTAAAGTGTTAAAAACTACACTTGAAGTGCTGTATTTAACACTTACTAAGTGCTGAACTAGCACTTTGTTCAAGTGTAGATATTCCAGAACTTGACAGGTGTTACAATAATACCACTTGACATGTGTAATGTCGCGACACTTAAAAGGAAACAACGCAGATGACGCGGATCAGGCTCGAACTCTCGAGCCTGATCCGCGTCATCTGCGTTGTGTCCTTTTAATTATGTACCCACCAAGCGCAAATTAAATTATGGACGATTCTGGAAGAACCACCAATGCTAGACACATGGGAAGTGCCATCCATTCAAGTTTCAGATGTCTGACGATTGTAATGTCTAAGTGTTTAAAGCATTGCACTTTGAGTGTTAAAATCAAACCCTAAGAGTTAGAATGGGTTTAACACCTTGAAAGTGTCAGTTTTAACACTTTAGTTTTTAGTGTACAAGCATAGGAGACGTCAGCTGTCTTAGGGGTCTTTCCACATGAACATTTTAAAACAGTTCTATCAAATAAGGTGATACGACACAACTTTTTGACGAACTGAGTGCAGTTTCAGACGAACAACTTTTCGGTTATCTGTTTTTTCATTTAGATAACCACTAAAGGGGCGATTTTATCGTTCCTCTCAAATGTTATGGCCTGCGATCAAGCCTTCAACTTTCAACTTTTGTAAATCCCATCTCTGACAAAAAAAACATACCAAAAATGTGATACCGACCTGGGAAATTTCAAAAAGTTATGACCTCATTTTCGGATGACACTTCCACACCAACCTCACTAAAAAAGAAATCTTCTCCGATTTTCATGACATTTTAGTTTGTAGTAAAGCTCGAAAAATAAAAATATACCTGTTTTGATTTTTTTCATTTAACCCTTTGAACTCTTGTGGCATATCCCATGCCAGTTCAATGGCAGCAATTAGAAGAGTCCATATTCATTATTTGGGGTGGACCAATCAATATTTTCAACGTGCAGCCTCGGGGCTGCACGTTGAAAGTATTGATTGGTCTACCACACATATTTACTGAACAGCCATCCTATATAATGGCTTCATGACATATCATGTTCCTGGCCACTCAGTTTCAAAGGGTTAACATATTTTTTTACGTTTTTACGCCAGTTCCTGTGTTTACATGCTATCATATTCTATGAGCTCCCATACAACACAAACTACACCAGGAGCTAATACTATAAAACGTTTACAATTGTATTTTCTGGAATAGTATTTTCTCGTTATGACTTTAAATTGGTTGAAATGAACCATTTGCATTTCAAAGATCTGGCAACCAGCCAGTTGGCAAATTGCCATATCCTTTAAAATTCTGATTATTCATTTTAGTCAGTTATATTAATTGGTAGAAAATACAATTCTCCACCTAGATGAATGGTTGAAGTGATGTCTCGTGGCTTTTTTATTTACACTTATTTTTGTAACAGGTGCATACTTCCGGTCATTTCTCTGATGCGCATGAATACGATAATAAATATCACGAATACGATAGAAATCCCCGATCGCCGTTCGAACGCACCCATTCCAGCTCAGAGTAAAGTACTCTCTGCGATCGGAACAGCTAATTTTTTGAATTCGAACGCACCAGTAAATAGTCCGTTATACTATAGTGACACGGAATCGGATTCCACACTGTGGATTTTCCGGGAACCAGAAAAAGATCATCAAACAGCAGTGATATTTAACGGTTAAATTACATAGTCACATAATAAACATAATATATTGTATAGTATATTGTATAGTAATGATAGTACAGTGGAGCCCACTTAATGTATATCTCTTAATTGTGTATCCCGGTTAATTGAATATAATTTTCAAACACAAAACCATTTACCACACCTTCAGTACAAATTTGATCTGTTAATTGCATGTGGGTTGTAGAGTAAATTCCTGTTAATTGTATATAAATTTTTGCAATATGGTGAAAAAATTACTGTGACACGCACCAAATTCCCTTTATTTATCAACTTTTCTGGCCTCACTACATCCAATACAGGCATTTATTCTATTATATCTTGTTTGACAGAGCTCTATGAGCTCTGTCAAACAAGATATAATAGAATAAATGCTCAATTTACCTCCAGAACACAGGAAACTGACCAAATCCCTGTTGATTGTATACTCCTGTTAATTGAATAATTTTCACTGGCAAAATAGATATTCAATTAAGAGGATTCTACTGTACTAACTGTTATCGTAGTTTGTCATATATAATTAATTAACCGTTACCGACAACCATTACTGCTGATGGAGCTTCAGCTCGCGCCATTTAAAGAAAATCAGGATCATATTACAGATGATGTTACACAGCTTGGGTTCATTATTTTCCATCAAGAATATGAATTTTTCCTCGACGTTTCTCACAGATAAGTTTTGAATTTCAAGCTCTAATCTGCGAAAAACGTTATTCCGGATAAACCCATATTCCGCACATTCCATCACGGAATGTAGTTCAGTTTTAACAGCCCCAGAGTCACATGATCTGCAAAATATGTTATCTGCGGCAGTCGGAGATTGCATAATGTCTGTCTTTTTCGATCATTAAATAATGATTACTGATACGTAATCGAGTAAACAACATTATTGCTTCGGGCGATGCTTTCAAGTACGTTTCTAACTTTGAACTTGTAAGTTTTTTTGAATTGTCTAAACGTTCTTTGTTTATTTGATCCCTTTTTTCTTATTATTATCATGAATAGGGCTGCACGATATTCAAAACAGAACACCGGTATCGGTATTCAAAAAAATACCGCGGTATACCGGTATATCAAAAACTGTTCAGATAACTGAACATAAGTACCACAATTGAGGCATCACAGTCGGAATGAATGAGGATGCCTTGATGATGTGGTTCGAAAATCCTTAACCCAACACAGACGATATCAAAATTATTATTTTAAATATTAGTTTAGCAAATTTTTCCAAAAATTTCTACAAAACAATATCATGTGACCCCTCATTGGAACGAGCTCAACGAGCTCGATCCAATGAGGATTCACATGATATAGTTTTGCTGAAATTTTTTAAAATTATATATTCAACTTCTGAATTTGTATATCACGTGGGCACATGCGGACGATTCCTTGGGTAAAACGATAATATTATTCATTCGGGACTACAGTTAAAAAAAACTCAAGACATCGTGAAAATTAAATTGTGGGTAAATAAATAATGACGATAAACCGATATTTTTGTAATTACATCGGTATTCAATCTATATTGGTGTGAATACCGGTATATATCGGTTTATCGATATACCGTGCAGGCCTAATCATGAATATTATTATAAAGGGAGTCGCGGTGAGGTTTTGTAGTTTCTCTTCAACTTTATTAAAGTCATGTGGATGGAGTATTGGGTTGTTATTAGCAAGAACGTCCAATTATCACTTAACCAATATGAAGTTTTGGGACATTTTAGTATTCTTCGTCCCAGACTCAAACTTGAAAAGATTGGAAAATCAGATGTCAGGTACCGGAGTTATAGCATAACATATCAGAGGCGTATTGTTGGGGAAGCCCATGACCCACAATCCCCACCCCACCCAACTCAAATACTGATTTTTACGACCTGAATGGGAAGTCAACCAATGGAAACTGACGTTCTTTCGCGATTTAAAATGTCTCCAAATATTGCCCTTCGGGTATTTTTTTTCAAAATTTCTCCGGTGAATTTTTGAAAATATAATCGCCGGCCATACCACCGTGAGAGGGAAAATAACCTCCATACCTCTCCCAAAGTCAAGGCGTCAACCTAAGTGATATGCCTACGGCGTAAAAATGCTTATAAGTCCTTCCCAAGATCTCTGCCTCTCAGCGCCTAATATAAATACCTGGCCACGCGCCTGCGAATGTTTGAATGGATTGCTCTTCTCAAACCATCTTCAAACAGCAAAAACAATCATTTTCTTCTAAAAATAATTTATTTACTTCAAATTGACATACGGATATTCTACCTAATAATAATCTCCAACGTAAATAAAATTCGAAAGTTGTTTTGAAGCCCGCATCGACGAGGTTCGAACTTGGGCCTATACAGCCCCTATAGCCTTGAATGATCTGCTATGGTATCGACTGAGCTAACGCACACCTTTCGAAAAAAGGTGGAATTAATCAAATTATAGTATGAGTGCAGAACATCGAGTTAACCCTTTACCAAAGGTAACGACCGCTTACGACCACCGCTGCTCGCAAACAAAATCGCCAATGAAAATTTTATGTTTTCAATTTTTGTCTTAACCCTTTGTCTAACACGAAAAGCAGACGAGACTTTGATATAAAATTCTTGAATAACTATTTCCTGTCTCAAAAACATAAGTTATGACCCCTCATTGGAACGAGCTCGATGAGCTCGTTCCAATGAGGGATCATAATCTATGTTTTTAAGTCAGAAAATGAAAATTAAATCGCGATTTTTGTGAATAGCCCTGGCCAGTTTTGGCCGTTACATTAGGTAAAGGGTTAAAGTCATAGTTCCATAACCTAGTTTTTTGAGGTAAAAACTAAATTTTGTTTAGTTAACTAATATTTTGTTAGCAAGTGTTGTTTATCTGGGGGTGATAGTCTCGTCTAACCAAAATTTGTATTGGGAAAAATAAAATGTTAACCCCTGCGTAACATAATAAACCTATGACCAGTAACATGCATAAAAAATATTGTAAGTGAACACAGTAAATATAACACGATTCGACAGCAAGCTTAAGCTTTTGTGAGAGGACATGTACGGAGTGCCATTACAAGACTTGGGCGGGATTCAATGTAATTTCTCTTGAAGAGAAGAAAGATGAGAAAACAGAACAGCAGAGAGACAAGAAGGAAAAATATTTAAACTTAGATGGGATCAGTGTTGAAATTTTCGTTCCGTGCCAAATTTATTTATTTATTTATTTATTTATTTATTTATTTATTTATTTATTTATTGGGGTTTAACTTTAACGACACTTTCGACAGCCAGTGTCAGCAGGACAGCTTTACGGGTAGAGGAAGCCGGAGTACCCGGAGAGAACTACCGAGCAACGGCGAGCAACTGTCAGGCTCCCAACATACTAACTCCAAACAAGCAGGGTTAGCATTGGTTGAAGACACGTTTACCATCGACGTGCAGTACGCCTTTTATACAACGCCACCGTGCTGCCACGTTGGCAATGAGGATGAAGAGTCTTTCCCAGGGACACAACGCGGTTGCCGCAGGTGGGATTCGAACCGAGAACCTCTCGGCTTGCTGCCTGCACCTCTACCTACTGAGCCCCCCACCCCCCCCCCCCCCCCCCCAGTGCCAAATTAATTTTTCTGGTGTCAAATGAAAGATTTTAGTGTCAAATGGAATATGATCGCAAATGAACAAATTAACCATGTATCATCCTTTCAATTGCTAAAAAGGCGCCATCTGCAATGCTGAAGCATTGCAGATGGCGCCTTGTTTCACTCAAAGTAGGATATTTTAATTTAGTGCTTCCTGGCTCTTTCAAGTATTTTAGTTGCAAAAAAACATAAATAATAAAAATGTAGATAAGAAAGTAAACAGATATTATTAACGTTTATAAAATAATTTCAGGATTCTTATTTACTCACTGTTTATTCACTACAAATAAATTATCTTCCAGTAATACTATAAAACAAATATAAAGCAAGATAAAAAAAGATTAAGCAACAAGGAAATGTTTTGATAACAATCACATAAATAAGACAAATGCCAAAGCAAACGGCACGCTGGGCTTCATCAAAAGAAAACTTAAGCGTGCCCCGAAACCCTTGAAAGAAACAGCACTCGAGTCATTGGTTCCTTAAAAACTTTAATACAGATGCATAGTGTGGAATCCCTATTTACAAAAGAACATCCCAAAGCTAGAGATAACTCAACGTATTCCTGCACGTTTTGTCTACATCGACTATTGCAGAGACAGCAGCGTTAGTGATATGCTCAATTCACTATAGGCTGGTCATCACTCCAAGAGCGTCGGAAGAATAAACGCATCCAAACACTCGGTAACATCATCTCTGGACGTGATGAGCCGTACATTAACCCTTTACCCAACGTAACGGCAAAAACCGGCCAGCGCTATTCTCAAAAATCGCCAATTAATTTTCAAAATATTTTCATTTTTTTGTCTCAAAAACATAGGTTATGACCCCTCGTTGGAACGAGCTCGTCGAGCTCGTTCCAACGAGGGGTCATAACCTATGTTTTTGAGACAAAAAATGAAAAAAATTAGTTATTCAAGAACTTTTTTTTGCAAGTGTCGTCTGCTTTTCATGTTAGGTAAAGGGTTAATAATGGTTCATCTCGCACAAGGAGAAACAACAGCATGAAACTGGCGGTATTCCCAACAAACACTGAAGAACTGAAGAAATCCTTCTTCCCACGCACGATCGTAGACTGTAACGCCAGCAAATAGGCCATCATGGACATCACCTGTTCCAAGGCCACAGAGCGCAACTGATTGCCATCATCTTCCCAGTGTGTGTTATAATACGCGACTACGCGCCCTGCAGAGTACCAATATTTAGATTCCGCTTAAATGGATAAACCATTAACAAAGAACAATGATAATACCCGTTACCTGCAAATTAATTTTGTCACGTCTATGTCGCCAGCAAACGATTTTATCGAAAACGACGCACGGAAATAATAACCCACAGAGCCTTTGAGACCCACCCAAAGTATATTTTGGGTGCCAAATGCTGTATTTTTGGTGTCCAAAGACATCTTTTAGTGAAATTGGTACCACTGGCACCAAACAGCGTGAACGGTGCACCGGATGCTTATGGATGTAGATGGATGATTGCCAAATCGAAACAAAGTAGTAATAACAATATCAATAAATCTTGGGCCTTCCGCTGATTTGTCGCTGTCCCCTAATGAGGACGACTGCATTAACCCACAGCCCCGCCGGGGTATTATTCATCTCCCAACTCTCCCTCCTAATCTCCCAGCATCCAGTCAAAAACTATTTCACCATTCATAAGCGCCTTCTCGATCTCCCCAACTATTAAAGTGGAGATCATGAGTCCATTGTATGGTTGCAGGTGCAGACATGTCGCACATTAGTATCCTTTTTTGTACTGTGAAATCAATTGGGTTAAAAATTAACCCAAATCGACTGGGTTGAGTGAATATGAACCCATTTGGGCAGGCTTGGCAACTTCAGGAGGGCGATTTTTTAGCTCTCCTTACTGCCCTCCAGAAAGAATTAAGGAGAGCGAAAAATTGCCCTCCTAAATATTTTGGTCTGGGATGATTGAGATTACATGTATTATGCTCACATTAAATTTTTTTTGTCGTAAAGCAAAATTGTAATTTAACTTCGAAGTCACATAACATCACGTAATTTCATTTTGAAAGTGGTTTAGTGGTAAAAGGTAATGGCTGCAACCATACCCAAACACAGTTGCAATCATTTGAAGCAAAATGGGTCATAGCAATATTTTTTTTCTGTCAGTTTCAAGTTCAACAACTGACATCACAGTTTGAGGGGTAATTATTCAAGGAATATTGACACTATAATATACTACCATTACTACTACCCTGTCACTTGAATCACTTGCACCAGGATATGACTGTAGATTCAAGCAGACCTGTTGTCCAAGAAAGTCATACGCCTACCACTACCACCTTCAATCCCCTTGGTCATACGCCTACCACTACCACCTTCAACCCCCCCCCCCCCCAAGGGGGGTTGAAGGTGGTAGTGGTAGGCGTATGACTTTCTTGGTCAACAGGTCTGGGTACACACACAGATCTTGTCAAGTGTGTGTTCGGTTGTTGAGTGAGACATCTAGATGTCTAACAGATTTCGCTTTACCTTAGTAAAGTTAATAAAATCACTGATGTAGTCTGTTGGTTTCAGTTTCAATGAGTTCGTTCAACTGGATACTTAAAATGCTGTGTAAACCTAATTGCTCTCCTAAGCTGATTGAGGAGAGCGAATTTTTGCCCTCCTGCATTTTTCAGAATGCCAGGCCTGTTTGGGTTCATATTCACTCATCCCAGTTGATTTGGGTTGGGTTGATTTTAGAGTGGAATGTGCTCCATTTTAAGCAAGGAAATCACAATGACAAAATACCTAGTTCGTATTACCCTGCGTCTAAACACCGCTATGACAGGTGGTATGTTAGATAATGGGGTTAATAAGGGATGCATATGCTGTTTGTCAATATTTTTTTCACAGGTGAGATTGATTTGTTTACTCCAGCAGCTTTGAGTATGAATGTTACTTGGTTCATCGTATTTTATTTCATTCCGATAATAGAATATTTTATTATCAAGGAGTGAATATTATTGACATTACGACAGAAATAAACCCGTCATCCTGTCATTAATAAATTTATAAAAATGGATTAGCACTTAGTGGTAGCATCATTTACTCAAGGGAGATAACTTTTCGAACTGGCCTGTGTTTTGTTTTTACCTTTCAGCTGGTTTGCGAAATTATGAGGCCACCGTGTCACGGATCTATGTCAATCATTAAGAAATATGTCAGAGGCGAGGTAATATAGCCGGGAGAACTGGTCACGAACTTAGTTTGTACCGGGGATCTCAGAAACTATTGAGACTAAAAGTGATCACACTACAGAGGGTGTTGGTGGTGACTGGTAGCTAAAATCTCCGTCAAACGTTCTTCCAACAGACTGTGAGACAGTGAGTCAGACCTGAGCTGTGCATAACGGTAATAAATGTTACCGTATTTGCCTCATGATAAATATTTCAATCACTTTTTCCATACTTATTCTTGTCTCGATCATCTGCTGTATTTTTCTGACCCTATTTTACTTTTCGCAGCGTCGAAAACCTACCAATTCTATTCACAAAAATCGCAATTTGTAATGTTTTAATTCTTTTGCTAAAACATAACCTATTTTCCCCCATTTGAGCATGTTCGTTGCGCACGTGCCAATGAAGAGTCATTCTGTATGTTTTGGGGCCAAAAAATGAACATTTTAACAGCATTTTTGTCCATACACCAAAGGGGAATAATTGCTAAACTTTAATTTAAAAAAAGACCTACTGCACGGGGTAATGCCGGTGTGACAGGAATGGAAGTCCGTAGGAACGTTAGTCCCTCTGGACTATTATTCCGCGGAATTATAGTCCTAGGTCTAACATTTCTAGGAATAGTAGTCCGGCGGACTACTATTCCTAGAAATGTTAGACTTAGGACTAATTCCGCGGAATAATAGTCCAGAGGGACTAATTTTCCTACGGACTTCCATTCCTGTCACACCGGGAAATCACGCGATCGCTTTTAATGAATCGAGTTGCTGGATTAAGTTAGTTACCTGTTCTGGTGGTTACATATTATGGTGCTTATGCATTGTTATGGTTACATAACGTGCTTCTTACATGTTCTGGCGGTTACACATCCAGATAATGCGAGGAATACTCAGGCGCGTAGCCAGGATATCAATGTTAGGGGTGCAAGAGTAATATCTAGGGGGGGGGGGGGGGGGGGACCTACAGAATGTGATTCGCTGCATCACCGAGCCATGTAGCAGCAAGATGTAGGCGAGCACAAGAGAGGATCTCCCCTCTCATTGGAGAAAAATTCTGAAATTCGAGCCAAAAAAACACAATTTCCTTGACCTTTAGTCCGTTTGTTTAATATCTAGCAATTTACTTGATTCTGAGTCCGTTTGTGTCCATAATTTATAAGTGGTGAAATACATCAATAATAAGGCCACAGTTGTGAAAGCCATCAGTAATTAAGCATGTGAACTGAACTGAATCGTTTTTATTTACACATGAATAAAAAAATCATATTTTGCAAAATAACAGAACAAAGTAGACAACAGGCTTGAAGATATATATCAAAAAACTATGCAGCGAAGAGAAAGAGATGAAGGTTTTGAGATCATGAGATACTGTGAGATAATGGGAGTGACTGAAGATTAATGAAAACAAAAATAGCAGTGTAACTGCATTTGTTAATTAAAAGTTGATGATATACTAATTGCAGGTGGTACATTATCTTTAGTAGAAATTATAACTGGTAGTGTTAAATTATTTTGCAAAGACGATGTGTAACATGTGAATTTTTTCACAGATTCTATTGCTACCAGCAAGGAAAGCCGTAGTTTAGGCTTCACCAAGATTTTCTTGATAAATAATTTATTTATTTGTTATATTTAATTGGAGAGTGCCTATTGGCAGTCTTACCACAAACTAGAACAAAACAATTTCACACAAATATTCTTTGCTCAACTGCAGAGCAAACATCAAACTAATGCTTGCAGTGTAAAGCCTCCAAATAGATTATATTGCTACCAGCAAGGAAAGCCTAAGTTTAGGCATTATCAAGATTTTCTTGATAAATTATTTATTTATTTATTTGTTATAGTTTGTGGGAGAGTGCCTGTTGGCACTCTCCCACAAACTATAACAAAGCAATTTCAAACAAATATTCCATTTTCAACTGCTGAGCGAACATCAACCTAATGCTTGCAGCTGTAAAGCCACCAAAGTGGCTTTTGTGGCCTTTTGCATTCAACCAGTTAATGTACATAGCTTATATTTAACAGTAGTCGTAGTTTTAACTTCAAAGTGGACAAAGGCAGATTGAAAAAACGTTTGGCATGTGAATGTAGCTGAAATTCTAAAACTACAGCCCTATTTACACAGCGACATTTTCAAATGTATGTATTTTTTGCACATGTGTAAATTTGCTTATGTAAAGCCCCATTCACATGGCGAGATTTACATACGTGTGTAACGATACACACGTGTGTAAATTTACTCACGTATGCAAACATGGTCATGTGAACGGGTCTGCACACGTGTGTAAAGATACACACGGTGCAAAAAATACATCTGGGTGGACCAGATGTAAATCTGAAATTGCACATGCGTATTGTTTACACATGTGTAATTATGGCCTTGTGAATGCAAAATGTGAATTGCAAATTTTGCATTCCCATTCTGAGACAGGGAACATGGAGGGGTTAATACATTGCGTCATGCTTATTTTGAGATTTGTTTCAACTGCGCGCCAAATGTCCAAGAATTTCAATCGTTTCCTGTCATATCTGTTTACCGCGTTATAGCCCTGTTTATACGGCGAGGAAATACTTATATGCAAATTTGCTCACATGAGTAAATTTACACATGTGAGCAAAAGTATATTTGCTATGCGTTCATGTGAGTTATAAGTCACACGAGCAAGTGTGGTGTAATTCAGAAGTTTATTCATTTCTGTCGCAGTCATGGACATGTTAAGACTACATGATATTCGTCGCAAAAGGAAATGTCCATATTACCTATGTCTTGCACTGACTTTGGGGACTTCTAATTATCGGGATGTCAGACGGAAAGTGAGATCGAGGAAATGGTTTCAAGATACCGTCATGAAACAATTCACGGACGAGGACTGGCTGGCAAACTTTAGAATGGGGCAAGCAACATTCGACAAACTTTGTGATTATCTGAATGAAAGTCTTCAACCCGCAGAGAGAACTGTTGAAGAACCTCTGACTGTGCAGGAAAAAGTTGCTGTAGCACTTTATTGGCTGGCGTCGGCGGCTGAATACAGGACAGTTGGCAACCTATTTGGCATTGGAAAAGCTACAGTCTGTATGTGTGTCCATCAGGTTTGTGAGGCTATCGTGGATATTTTATTTCATCGTTACGTGAAGTTCCCGGAAGGTCAAGGACTGGTGGAGGTTATTCAAGGCTTCCAAGATAGATGGGGTTTTCCGAACTGCGCAGGGGCCATCGATGGGAGTCATATTCCAATCATTGCACCTCAACATTATCATGGCGATTATGTCAATCGGAAAGGGTTCTATTCGCTTATACTACAAGCTGTCTCCGACCACCGCTACATTTTCACAAATGTGAATATTGGATGGCCTGGCCGCGTCCATGACGCGCGTGTCTTCGCAAACTCTGAGATTTACATGAAAGGTGAAAGCGGCATTCTGTTCCCACCCTGGATAAAAACGATTGGCAATTCTAACATGCCTGTGGTAATTCTTGCTGACGCAGCCTATCCTCTGAAGAATTGGCGCTTGAAGCCTTATACCAATAGAGGTAATCTTACACCAGCTCAGAGTGCTTATAATTACAGACTCAGTAGAACAAGGATGACAATAGAGAATGCTTTTGGTCGTCTGAAAGGACGCTGGAGATGTATTCAGAAACGGCTGGATGTTGAGGTTGAATTTGCATGCACAGTAATAGCCTGCTGTGTTGTTCTACACAATATCTGTGAATTTGAGAAGGAACAATACCAACCAGATTGGGATGACTGCGTTGATGGAGACACAGCGGATGAAGTGTTGGACATACAGGATCAGTGCGATGAACCACTCGGATGTGCTAAACGTCTTCGCGATGAACTTGCTGAAGCATTCCTACAGGAGGAACTGTGACAAGTTTTCAGAATATATTTGTGTCAGTTACAGTAGACAAGACACATCTACGGTCCCTAATAAATACCTATGTATGGCAAGGTATAATAAATAACAGAAGTTAAAAACAACCTTCACTTCCATTGTATCCAACTAAGGGGGCACTAAAATCAATCAATCATTCAATCAATCAATCAATCATCCATTTTTGACATCTAACTTATGGAGTTAGTCTAACTCCATGAGTTAGATGTCAGAGAAGGATGATTGATTGATTGATTGATTTAATGAATGATTTATTGATTAGATTTTAATGTCGATCTAGCCGTTATATGCGACAAACGACTGCCAGGATTAGCGGTGGAGGAAATACCACACGGCGCACACGCCTAGGGGAGAACCCTATGTGTAGAAACCACCGGGGTTGATCACGTACTGGTGACGTACTCAGGTAACCGAAGTTAACCCCAGTCATTGCTGAGCGGCCCATGACTTCACGTGATATACGCGTTATCGACTAGACCAATCAAGCCCCAAAATGGGCAGTGCGATGAAGCTACTCAGTACTGTAGAATCAGTGTGCGTCTCAGCCACAAACCCACGAGTTCCCTCGAGTTATGTGAAAGTTTGTATTATTGTTTATGAACACATAAACAAACGCATTTTGTGTAGTTAATTTTAATTAATTTTAACGGAAAAGACATTCCCAACTTACAAACTGAGAAGTTGGTCGTGTTCAAGAGTTTGAGTCTTTTATTTATTTCTCCCTTTGGGTGAGTTACAAGTCATAGTAGGTTGGATTCTCCTGACCACTGTAGTTATTAGGTGTCCATGACGGCTGGTTAGAATCTGCTGGCAACTGACAGAAGCCACCTTGACTACCATACATTTGGCCTTGGTTATTAGGCGCATGTTGACTGGGAAGAATTGGCGAATTCGAACGCGAAGGTCCAGCACGAACCGCGCCCATTATCATTCTCATCATATTGAATTGGTGTTCCCTTTCTTCTCTCTTCATTCTCTCTTCTGATTCCAGCTTAGCTTTCTCCAGGTCAAGTCTTTGCTTTTCCAACTGAATTTTTTTGTTTTCAAGATCAATAATTTTATCTTCTGCCTTTTCATTGGCAGCTCCAAACCCATCCATTACAGATTTCAAAGCGACTTCTAGCTTAGTTTTCCTCAACCTTTTGTTCATCTTCTCTTTTTTGTCACCAATGACGCCTTTCTTCCTCTTTTCTGTAGAACCTACGGCCTTTGGTTCGTCTTCAGGTGTAATATCATTACGTGCTGCTTCATCATTTTTGGGAGAGTGGACATCCTCGTTCCCTTCAGCGACAGAGTCAGGATCACGGACAGCAGCTTCACTCTCAGAATCACTGCCACTTGTACCCGATTCTTCATTTTTTCGGGTTAAGCTCTCTATAACCTTCAGGGGTGACGATGCTGCCCTGTTGCCGAAAATACCTTCCAATTCATCATAAAATTTGCATGTTCTTCTTCCTTTCCCACTCTTCTTCAGGTTAGTTTTGCAATCTCTGTAACTACGTTTTAGCGTATGAATGCGAATTTTACATTGATCTGATGATCGCTCAAAACCTTTCTCAGCCATCTCATCTGCAACAGTTTTGTAGATAGAAGCATTATTCACTTGAGGGTTCTCGAGCTGTTCTTCAATCACATTTTCTTCCCATATCGCAAGAAGACACAATGTTTCCTCATCACCCCATGCAGATCCACGTTTTTTACCTCGTTTCGAGCGATTGTTTGCAGCCATGATGCCACACGCGTCTAACACCTAGCTGTTACTGACCACAATGAACGCCATTTAATCGATGTGAAGCGACTAATCACACTCAATTCCCGGGCATTCGCTTGTATGAATAGACGTGAATCCCGTGATGTCGCCGGTTTAGAAAATTACTCAGGTATGCAAATTTGCTGTGTGTTCATACGGACGGATTTGCTCACGAGAGCAGAATCTGCACACATCAACTCGATTTACTCACATGTTGTATCATATTTGCATCTGGCCTGGCTAGGTGCAAATTTACACATGTGAGTAAGATATGCATATAAGCAATTGCGTCCATACGGTCAAATATACTCACATGAGTAAATTTGCATATATGCAAAATATACACACGTGAGTATTTCTCGCCGTATAATTTATTTAGTATTTATTTATTGGTGTTTAAGGTCACATACTTATGCACAATGGCTAATCGTGACCGTGACAGTTTTACGGGTGGAGGAAGCCGGAGTACCCGGAGAGAACCACCGAGCAACGACGAGCAGCTGTCAGCTCTCCAACATCGTAACTCTGAACTCTGCACCACAGCACAGGCAGGGTTAGATTGGTTGAAGACATGCGCACCATCGACGTGCAGTACGCCTCAGTACACAGCGTCATCGTGCCCCCATGTAGGCAATCGGGGTGAAGTGTCTTGCCCAAGGACACAACGCGGTTGCCGCAGGTGGGATTCGAACCGAGGACCTCTCGGCTTGCAGCCTGCACCTCTACCAACTGAGCCACCGCGCCCCCTCTCGCCGTATAAACGTGGCTTATATAATAGTGTGCGTTTGAAAAAACTATGCCACCGAAAGAAACCAAGTCGCTACAACCGGCAGCCAATCTTCGTCGTCGAATTCGCGGAGTACTACGTCCTCCCACCATGCACTACTTCTTGGTTTTGACCAAAATAGTTTCTCCTGAGTCACACCCATAACCAGAGCGGTACTGACCAAATATGGCACAATTCGCCTTCGTCTTGTTCTGGTTGCAGATATTAGTCTGTCCATTGCGAATGTTTGGAAGAGACTGTGGGCCCAATGGAATAACCAGCCTTTATATTATAAGCGACTTGTAAATACCACGCAAATACTCGGCATTTTTAAAATACATGTGAACGCATTGCAAATTTTACTATTGCATACCCTGGTAAAAATTGCACATGTGTATCTTTGCATACTATGTAAAAGTTGGCCATGTGAATGAGGCTTAAGTAAATTTGAACGGATGGACACATTTACTCATGTGCAGATTTTACTCATGAATATCAATTTGCACCTTGTTGGGACCAGATGCAGATTTGCTACAACCTGTGAGTAAATGCACTTTATGTATGTATTTTTACCGTGTGCAAATTTGACGCATGGATGTATATTAATTTTACGTAGAGTGAGTATATTTGGCGTATATAAATAACTGTAATTCATCAGTTGAATTCGACCTCGTTGTTCTTCCGTAATTTGATTGGCTGAGAGCCGGTCAGCTCTGTGCTCTATTCTCAGGTAAATTCACGCTTACCGGGCTCTAATTGTCGGAAGCTATGCGCGAGCAACAGCGATAACTCGCTCATATCACAGATCGAACACGCTCCGGAGTTGTTTTCTATACCAATGGTTGTCAGCGTCCGTGCCTCGAAGTACAAATTGTAAATTCGATCATGGAAAATAGACCGAGATCGAAAATGACAGTTTATTGTTCTTTTTCTTCAAATAAAAAACGGGTTTGGAGAATTTTTTCATTTCTTGCGACGACTGAAATTACAATGGAGATAATCGTCTCTTGTTTCGTTGGACATTCGAGAATTTGACTGTGGAAAATCATTTGTTAACGAACCCCGAAGAGGCTCGTTAACAAATGGTTTTCCATAGTCAAATTCCCGAATGTCTCACGAAACAAGAGATGTTTATCTCCGAAACGGTACATAAATGGCGTCGCTCAATAATTTTTTGGAGAGTCAGTGTGTAAAGTAGAACATATTCTTAATCCATGCGCCCGAATTACTATTTCGTGAACACGAGTTAATATTTCGTGGCCAGGAATTAATGGACGGAATTATCATCAGATTAACCCTTTACCTAACCTGAAAAGCAGACGACACTTGCAAAAATAATTCTTGAATAACTAATTTTTTTCATTTTTTGTCTCAAAAACATAGGTTATGACCCCTCGTTGGAACGAGCTCGACGAGCTCGTTCCAACGAGGGGTCATAACCTATGTTTTTGAGACAAAAAATGAAAAAAATAATGAAAATTAATTGGTGATTTTTGAGAATAGCGCTGGCCGATTTTGGCCGTTACGTTGGGTAAAGGGTTAACTTCTCCTTGTGACCAATTGTTGTGTTAGGTTCTCTGGCTAGGGTACAATTTAGGGGCTGTGGGGTAAGGGATCTACGAATCACACGTTTTTCGAATCGAATCTCTAATCGAATCGTGTCTCCGATATCGATATCAAATCGAATCTCGAATCGAATCTTAATAGACAAGTTATTTCATATTGCGCAAAACGGAAGTTACGGTACACTGTGATGACCCTTACAAGACTGAGGGAACACCTTTAACACCAATAAATAACTATTCTCTGTAGCACTGTCGCTGAAACAGCTAGGCCTATTATTCATAGGTTGAGTTTTTGAAAGCGTAACTTGTTACTATTCACGTTCTTGTTCTGGACAAAATTCACTACTTACCTAACCATTAACCATTGTCAATTACTTAATTAAATATGCATTGAGCCTACACAAATGAATTGTCTAAATTTGTCCCCTGAGTTCCAATGTGTTCTATGTGCCAGTAGGCACAAAGAACACATTGGAACTCAAGAGACGTAATGTCAACTTTATTAAATTTTTGTTGGAAATGTAACAGGTTGAAGTACGAGAGATTCGACAAAATCGAATCTTAAGACTGATTCGGGGTCGATCTCGAAGCAGACTATGGCATCGATGTCGAGTCGAATCTCGAATATTCACAGGACTCTATGTGGAGGAACCGAGACGGAAAGGGGCGTAGGGAGTCATGGCCCACGCAAAACATTATCCAATTTTTGTTGGAAATGTAACAGGTTGAAGTACGAGAGATTCGAAAAAATCGAATCTTGAGACTGATTCGGGATCGATCTCGAAGCAGACGTATGATATCGTTATCGAATCCCGAATATTCACAAAACCTTATGTGGAGGAGTCGTGGGGGAACGGGCGTAGGGAGCCATGGCCCACGCAAAACATTCTCCCGCCCCGCTCCGAAAATCCTGAGTTTTGCTGTCTGCATGGGAGTCACCAAATGAAATTATAGATGGCATACCACGTTTGGTGAAAATTGGATTTCCTTCGAACCTCATAATGTCTCCTAATTGCACAACTTGGGGATTATTTTGCAAAGATTACTCTGGGCGGAGGGGGCCAATTGGATTTCCTTCGAACCTCATAATGTCTCCTAATTGCACAACTTGGGGATTATTTTGCAAAGATTACTCTGGGCGGAGGGGGCCACATTTGTTTAAAAAAAATCCAAATATCTCCCCTCCTCATAGTCACGCCAACGTGAGAGGGACACCACCTGCATGCTCTCCCCTACTCAAGATTTCGACCTTCTGGATATGTTTGCGATATAAAAATGTCTGAACCTCCAAAAGATCGCTGTGCCCTCCACCCTTCAAATAAGCGCCTGCTTTGAGCACATCCAAATTTGTCCGTTCCATTTTCCTCGTTTGTTGAAACTGCTAAATAAGAAAACGGGAATGAGAACCTAATTTCACACCGATGTTCAACATCTTCATGCTTTCTTCAACCACAACCGCGGTCTGAATAGAATTCCATTCATTATCCGGAATGTTACCGAAGGACAGGTAATGTATAGTTTAATACACTACAATTAATTTATAGTCGTCGCTTTTATACCCCAAAATTTAACTTGTTGGTCATCAAAGCTTTGTCCATATTCAAACAGTCGAAGAGTATATCTATTTGTCTCATTTTGCCAGGCATCACCATATCCACGCCGTCACCAAATTTACGCGCTTAAGGTGCTATACAAGTAAAAGAATTTTGTTTATTTGGAAATTCCCACCTCTGATATTCCTAAAATTAAATATACACAAATTATACATCAAAATGAAGGTTGAGATATATATAACACGAAACACACATGTAATTAACTCATAGGGTTGACAGCAGGCATCACTGGTTCCTGGAAGTCTGCTACCGTATTCGTACCATAACTGATAATACAATAATATTTCCTGAAGTACCAGAACCATGAGGGAGGATGGTACTTCTGTAGCTTTTCAGACTTCATTCCGGTTCTTTGGATCCATCAATGGAGCATGGGGCGCGGTGGCGTTGCGGTAACCGGTTCTCGTCAGATCACCGAAGTTAAGCAACGTTGAGCCCGGTTAGTCCTCGGATGAGTGACCGTCTGAGCGATCGATTCGGACTCCAGCGTTGTGTCCTTGGGCAAGGCACTTAACCCCAGTGTCCACATGGGGGCGTACTGCACGTCGATGGTGCGCATGTCTTCAGCAAATCTAACCCTGCCTTGCAGCAGTGCGGAGTTACGATGTTGGGGAGCTGGCAGCTGCTCGTCGTTGCTCAGTGGTTCTCTCCGTGTACTCCGGCTTCCTCCACCCGTAAAACTGTCACGGTCATGATTAGCCATTGTGCATGTATGTGACCTTAAACACAAATAAATAAATAAATAAATCTGGGTCAATCCTAGTTAACAACTCCAGACACATGTAATTGTGGCCCTGGACGTGTAATTTACTAGTGCACAGCTAATCCAATCCCACAAACAGACACGTATACAAGTGTAAGTTAACACATGTAGTGGCGCCGATGTAAATCATGTACACGTGTAACCAAAAAGTTTTGTTAAATCCTATAAACAGTTATTTACACTCGTAACGCTTACATGTGTATATAGCCAACTTGTAAAACCGAGGTATAACTGCACAACTGCGAGAGTGGATAATTTACCGATCCCATAAAAGCAATTTCAATGGGTGTAAATTGGCTTGAAAATATGAGTGCAACCTTATGCGTGAATTTCTCTTGTAAGCAATTTACGAGTGTAATGTTCGAGTGGACTGTTTATGCGACAGCGATCTATTTTTTTGTAATTGTTGAAAATGGCGTACTCTTCGGGTGAAGACGTTCATTTTTGCGTCGCGCATACCACGTAGACAGGGGATATTTGTGGAACGTTGGTTTGACTTGCTGTCTGCTAGAGAATTTAGACAAAGATGCCGTGTCACAGAGGGTGTGGTGGACTAGTTGGAAGAGAGATTTAGAGCTAATCTTATGGCAAAAACAGATCGAAACAATCCACTTTCTCCCCGACTACAATTGCTGTTGTTCTTTCTTGGGACTACTAGTTTTTATCATGTCATGCAAGATTGCCATGGTATTGGAAGAGACGCAGTCAATATGGTTGTTCTTGAGATCAGCCTTCTAATTATTTCACTGAAAAACGAAACTGTTCACTGGCCTCGAAATAATTTGTATGTTGCTGCTAAGTTTCGAGAATTCAGTGGGATCCCTTGTGTAGCAGGGTCTTTGGGTGGAAATCACATTGCTGTGTCGCCACCGGTATTTGACGAAGATGGTTGTGTTAATCTTCATCAGACCCATAGCCTAAAGGTGCTAATGGTTTGTGGACCCGATAAGTATGTCTAATTCTGCTCCCTAATGCTCCAGGCCCCGATTTTATTTTATCACACGCAGTCGAGCGATGAACATATTCTACTCTGGTTATCAAACGTGGGAGGCTTAACCCTTTGAACCCTGGTGATATAGTCCATGCTAGTTCAATGGCAGCAATTAGAAGAGTCCACATTCATTATTTGTGGTAGACCAACCAATATTTTTAACGTACAGCCTCGGGGCTACACGTCGAAAATATTAATTGGTCTCCCCCACACATTCACTGAACAGCCTTTCTATTTAATGACGTTATAACGCATCATGTTCCTGGCCGGAAAAAGGACCTCTCGGGTTCAAAGGGTTAATAGTAAACAATCAAACGAAATGGTTTCACGCGCCGAAGGCGCGCAGGGACGGTATGGGGAACAAGCCCCCTTTCGACCCTCGTTGGCTGTTTGTTTTTGGATAATGTCGAGGCGTGGTAGAGGAGGAAAAGGAAGGAGGGAAAAGATTTACCCACTTCTGGGCTTTTTGCGGCTCTTTTTCTTTGGTGGAGGTTGGCAAGGTGATGAGGCTGGTGGATGTGTTGATGTACGCGCATAATATTCTTCTAATGCTATTCTGGATAATTCTTTTGATTTCTTTAAGTACTCGTTAGTTTTGGCGGATTCTTCTTTTGCCATCTCTATTACTCTTAGTGCGTTTTGCACGATGGTGTTAGGAGATTGTGGTGGCTGTTCTGTAGCTACTTCCGCTCCCGGGCTTTCCGGTAGTGAAGGAAGAGGGGAGTGAGGGGTGGGGGGCGGTGAAAAAGCAACTTTCAGTTCCTCCTCAGTCTCCACTGGACGTTCCTCATCCAGCTGTACCGGCTCAGGAGCCGGCAGTTGATTGGGTGTACCAGTGAGACTAGGAGAGGAACTGGCGGCTGCCTCCAGAGCCTCCAACCCCTCACTCAACTCTTTCTTCCTATTCCGGAAGGCCTCCAAGCGCCGGGCGTCCCTGCGCTTGGTCGATGAACTCTTCTTCTTTCTCTTGTTGTTGCTCTTATCAGGACCTCCGTGCCCCTTCGGGTGAGGACCAGTGGGAGAGGGGATCCTCTCTCCAAAGGTACTACCTCTCCCCGAAGGGGTTGGTGTTGTGTTCTTTTCACTTTCGAACTCCAGTTTCAGGTGGACGCTCAAGCCTGTTTCCTGGATAGTCCAGGAAATCGAGCATGAGACGCCCAGAGCTGAAATGGCTTTCACAAGTCTGTCTGGTAATTCCATGTCTAGCAAGGTGTTCACGCTCTGAAGTCAGATGTGTGAGTCGATGTAAGAAAGAAATGAAGTGTTAATAGTAAAATTTACATATGCGAAATTTAAAGCTCTGTAAATAGCTATTGCATAATCTGTTATTTATTTATTTATTTATTTATTTATTTATTGGTGTTTAAGGTCACATACTTATGCACAATGGCTAATCGTGACCGTGACAGTTTTACGGGTGGAGGAAGCCGGAGTACCCGGAGAGATCCACCGAGCAACGACGAGCAGCTGTCAGCTCTACAACGTCGAAATTCTGAACTCTGCACCGCAGCACAGGCAGGGTTAGACTGGTTGAAGACATGCGCACCATCGACGTGCAGTACGCCTCAGTACACAGCGTCATCGTGCCCCCATGTAGGCAATCGGGGTGAAGTGTCTTGCCCAAGGACACAACGAGGTTGCCGCAGGTGGGATTGCATAATCTGTTATTTCGGCAATTTACCTTGCCAACAGTAACAAACATACTCATAAAAATTGTCGATACAACCATAATTTTGGCAATTTATGTTATTGATGTGCTGTTAGAAAAATCGAGTGCAAATTAATTTTATCTGGGGTCAATCCAATAAAACTCCCTACACGTGTAATTGTGGATCTGTGCATGTAATTTACTAATGCTCAACTCATCCAATACTACAACCAGACGCCAACAAGTGTAAGTTAAAACGTGTAGTGGTGCCGTTGTAAAGCATGTACACGCGTAACCAAAAGGCTTTGTTTAATCGAAAACAGTTATTTACACTCGTAACGCCTTCACGTGTATAGCCAACTTGTAAAACCGAGGTATAACCGCGTAACTACGAGCGTGAACAATTTACCGATCCTATAAACGCACTTTCAATGCGTACACACGTGTAAACTTGCTTGAAAATACGACTGCAGCCTTGCACGCGAATTTCTCTTGTAAGCAGTTTACGAGTGTAATGTGCAGTACAGCCGCCGTGGACTGGTCACTTTACACAGGAGGGAAATATTTCCGCGGACGCAATAACATTAGTTTACAAACACAAATTATTGGAGGAATCATCAAAAATTTAATTAATGAAGCACCGGGTCAACCCGGTGCTTCATTAATTAAAATTTTGTTGATGATGAATTTTATTACCACGCATGCGTGGACATCACTGCCCACGTATGGATTGCGGCCAATCCACGACGGCTGTACTGTGTGAGGGGACTGTAATGCGACAGAGATCTAATTTCTTTTTTTTTTTTTTTTTTCTTTTTTTTTTTAATATTTTTTTGTAATTGTTGAAAATGACGTATTCTTCGGATGAAGATGCAGATTTTGCGCGTTTAGTGTTGCGCCCACAACGGGGACAGAGAATTGTTATGGAACGTCGCTTTGACGTGCTGTCCGCTACAGAATTTAGACAAAGAAATCGTTTCACAGAGGGGGTGGAGGGTTTTTTTGGAGATAGACTTAGTGCTAATCTTATGATAAAAAACAAATCGAAACAATCCTCTTTCTCTGAGACAACAATATTATTGCCGGTGTTCATCTATTTTCTTGCATTTTGCATTTTATTTTATCACACGCAGTCGAGCGATGAAGATATTCTATGTGCACCAAACGTGGGAGGCTCAATAGCAAAATTTGTAACTTGGATGCTCTTATATAAGATATTTTTTTTTTTTTGTAATATTTTGGGGATATTCGAACAGGAAGATCGCCATGATAAGTCTTTTACTTTCTGGCCATTCCCATTGTCAATACATTTAAATTCCAATTGGAGCCGTTTACATATACGAAATTTATAACAATGGAAATCGATAGCTATTGCGTACTCTGTTATTTCGGCACCTTACTCAGAAATGTCGGTGGTACGACCATAATGTTAACACTTTATGTTATTACTGTACCATTTGAAAAATAGAGTTCAAATTAATTTTATCTGGAGTCCATTGTTATCATAAATATTAAATACATAGAGGATACAGAATGAGTGTTTTTCTCATATAATATTTATGAAACGAGTCTAAGAATTTTCCGTTGGGCGAGCCTTTGGCTCGCCCAAACGGAAAATTCGGACGAGTTTCATAAATATTATATGAAAAAAAAAACACACATTTCATATTCTATTTATCATATGACACACACACGCACAAATTAACCACTTAGTATGACTTTTTAACCCATCACCTAACTTGAGTTGCAGACGGCACTTGGAAAAAACATCCTCTTATAACTAAAAAAAAAAATCATTTTTTGCTTCCAAAACATAGGTTATGACACCTCATTGGAACGAGCTCGTTGAGCTCGTTCCAATGAGGGTTCATAACCTATGTTTTGGAAGCAAAAAGTGAAAATATAAAAAAAAATGAATGGCGTTTTTCCTGTAGGTAAAAGAATAATACAATATAACCCACCCTAAATAGGACAGATAACGTAAATTCTCCCTACTGAAATTATGCAAATATAACCCAGTTGTGTTTTGTTTAGCCAATCAAATTGTACAGTTTTGAAACTGATCAATGGGAGCTCCCAACTCTAATTATGCAAATTATGAAAATGTGGCCCAGTTGTATTTTGTTCGGCCAATCAAATTGTCTAGTTTTGAAATTGACCAATGAAATTGACGGAAGGATTTATTTATCACCGATTAATGTGAAAACAAAATATCAAATGTTTTAAAGTGAACAAAACGAACGAGTCATATGATAACAGAGTTATCCTATAATCGACAAAACAAGTGAATTAATAATTTCGAAATATAGCTTGTAACATCGTGTAAACCGTAAAATGAGATAAAAATTCTTGCGAACATTGCAATCGAAGTATACACATATATACAACGTAAGTAAGTATACCATTGTGATGTTGGACAATTTTAACGTATAATCTCCACCACAAGTGTATTTTGCGTACAAGTCTGTAATTTACCGAATCCTATAATTCACTTGTAAAGTAATATTACACTTGTAATACATGTGCCGATTACGTCTGTGGCAGCTTAGACGCTCGGAAAATGGCCAATCCTATGAAACTACGCCGCAATTGAAAATTACGCGTGTAGCTTAGTTACAACCAGAAGAATACGTGAATCCTGTAAAACACTACACTACGTGTCCCCAGAATTATACTTGCAATAGCGTACACGTGTAGAACGTTTATAGGATTGACCTCTGGAGCCCTTTGTTGTCTTAAATTTTAAATGCGCAGAGTCATTTATCTAACAATTATGTCGCATGGACAGATTAAAACTTAAATTATTAATACTGTTTGGGACATAATGTTGGGAGAGAAAAAGTTTTAAAAAAACAACAATATTTTATGGAACTATATTGTTGTGCACTCTAACAAACAATAAGTAACGCTGTCACCGCAATTTTCAAAGTTGTGTTGTCAAATTATTCACTCTCATTGTCACTTCCTGTGATGATACGCTTGAATTTACGAGTGTGTAATGTTGAATTCTGTAGTTTCTATTTATTGTGGGGGTGGGGGTCATTGACTAGTAATAGTTCTGGCTCTAACTGTAAGAAATTTTTGTTCTGTTTTGTAAGCGATCAGCTGAGTCGATCACTGAAACTCACATAGAATGTATTCATGCGCCTGTTATGACAGCCCGTCGCGTTCCCGGGAACGAGTCGTCTAATGATACGGAATCAGAATGAGTCGTCCATATGATACCGAGTCAGAACACATTATGGGATACGTACCATTTCTCGTGGTTTTCAGGCCAGAATCTGTATGATTGTTAGATAAAAAATAATAGCGGGCATTACACTCGACGTATACACATATATACCAATGTAAGTTAGTGCGATTGCGATATAGGAGAATTTTAACGTATAAGCTTCACCACAAGTGTATTTAGCGTGCAAGTCTGTAATTCACTGAATCCTATAAACCAATTGTAAAGTCAGATTATCATTGTAATATTGGTGCCGATTACATCTGTAGCAGCTTACACATTCGGAAAATGGCCACTCCTATAAAACTACTCTGAAGTAGTAAATTACGCGTGTAGCTTAGTAACAACTCGAAGAAAGCATGAATCATTTAAAACACTACTGGCGACTCGGATACACGTGTACCCGGACTCGGAATTACATTTGTAATAACGTACACGTCTGGTACGTTTATAGGGTTAACTCTTTACCCAACGAATCGGCCGCATTCACCCGCGTAATATGCAAATTAAGCAGTTGAAAAAATATTATTTTTCAAAAAATGTGTACAAAACCATATCATGTGACCCCTCGTTGGAACGAGCTTGACCAGCTCGTTCCAGCGAGGGGTCACATGATATGGTTTTGTTGGATTTTTTTGAAAGATTTGAAAAAAAATGATATTTAAAATAATAAATTTAGATGTCGTCTGTGTTGGGTAAAGGGTTAATCCCTGGGACCCATTCTATAAAACTTTTACAATTGTATTTTCCAGAATTGTGTTTTGAACAAGTGAATATAAATGAAGGAAATGAATCATTAGCATTTTTAAATATATGGCAATTTGCCAGTTGGCAAATTGCCACATCTTTGAGATGCCGATGGTTCATTTCAAATAGTTATTTCCATACATAGAAAATACAATGCTGTAAAATACAACTGCAAAAGTTTTGTAATTTTAGCCCCTTTGTCTCGTTAGACAAGAATGTCGACTTGGACGCGCGTTGTGAAATGATTTTTCAGATTAGACCAAGTATGATAACACCCATTCTTAATGTTGGACTCTCTTTATGAAATGGGTTAACTTAATCCACGAGCAGAAGTATGTATTTATTTATTTATTTATTTAATTTATTTAACTCTTTTGGCGCGGAATAATCTGAGAAACAGAATTCTTAGCGCCTAATATTCTTCCGGAATTTTACAAAAAGTACAGGTTGTTAGACTGAAGCGTTATTATTTTAAAAGATGACAATTTTTAAATGATTTCCTGTATATATTTAAATGGCACCTTTATACTTTCAAGGGACGATATCGCTGTTCATGGATAGGACATAAATGGTGCACGAAACATAGGAATACGTATGTTTGTTCAATCCTTCACCCAACTAATCGGCCGCCTCCCCCGCGTAATATGCAACTTCAGCAGTTGAAAAAATAATATTTTCCCAAAAATTTCAACAAAACCATATCATGTGACCCCTCGTTGGAACGAGCTCGTTCCAACGAGTGGTCACATGATATGGTTTGGTTGAATTGTTTTGGAACATTTGAAATAATGTTATTTAAAATAATAAATTTTGATATCGTCTGCGTTGGGTAAAGTGTTAAAAGCACTTGGAAATGAACACACACAGTTGGCTAAAATGACTACTGCAGTACCTTTCCGCGGTCTGCCGCCTGTCGACTTTAGTCGCCTGTCGCGCCAAAAGAGTTAATTTATTTATTTAACATCAAAAACGACATCGCGGCGATAAGAGTTATGTAACGTAACCCCAGCGGCGTATCTACGGAAAATAGCGCCTGTGCAATACACATATATATTCACCCTGAAAATTCTACGTACTCTGTGATACCAAATGTAGTACTCAACTTGTCCCGCGTGGGTTACCAAAATTATGAAATTCCAGGAAACTAAAATATTGTTGATTTCTCAAGAAACCAAACTGTAATGGTACTTTGAGAAGCCAAAACTGCGTGGCACTGCGTTGTGGTTCTCTAGGAAACCAAAGGTTTGGTTCTTTATTGTGGTTTTCCAGAGAACTTAACTCAAGTACCTATACTATGGTGCTCTGAGAAACCAAAAGTTTGGTACTTAGTTAGCATCCCCACCCCATCCCTTTCCTGAACATAACATATACATGGGAGGTGTAACCTCAAATAATGCTCCATTGTGGGATCCAAACAACCGGACTGAAGTATTAATAGCTGCAGAAGTACCCGTCTCCCTCATGTGTCAGGATACATTTATTATGTAGATAACACCACAAATCGTGTCGCCTGAAAAAAGGAAAGAAGAAAAATTGAGTTATGTAGGTTTTTACCTTCAACAGATGTAAAAGACATACACTGCAACTCACATAAATCAAATACAGTTTGCATCAAGTCATCCAACCCGCTCCCAACGCGCCACTGAGTTAAGTTTTCAAGCTCCCAGGCTTCGACCGAAACCGTCATTGTTGATACAGACGACTCGCGCGCCTGGCGCCCAAGTTGCTTACGTGCTGGATATGCAGGCAATGTAAGTCCTGTTTATCGATAGTTAGGTATTCCATAACCATCCATTTAGTATTACACACGCAAAGTATAGAGGAGGCTATCCATATTCGGTGTTTCAGGTATCTCCAATACTGGTGGTATTCTAGAATACCAAAATGTATTGTTTTTTTAGTGTATGAATAGAACGGCATGCTGTTTCCATGTTAAAAGAATGTTCTCCAAAATAAATAACTATGTTCCAATAAGACTAAAATCCTCCTCCTCTGATTGGACGAGAGCTCGCTTAGTATATTCTATGTTTACGGCTCAAGTGGCAAATGTTACCGTCTGACGTCACAACGCGAAATATTTGCAATGACGTCGTCCGTTTCGTAACTGCTTCATGAACGGAGTGACTAGCAAGCCGCTTCATTTTTCTGGATGTTTCACGTGTGCAGCAGACGGTGTTCCGGGTGAAGTGTTGTTTAAATTACAAACCGATTTAGGATTTGAAGGATTTGAACTAAGATGGAATGAGTTTATCTGGTTTATTGATTATTTATCCAGTGCCGCCGTGGATACACGAGAGGTTTATTTACTGAACCTGTGATCGTTAAAAGTTTCCTTGAACAAGGCAACTTTTAACGATCACAAGTTTAGTAAATAAGCCTCTCGTGTTTCAGATGTAGGTTTGGGGCTAATGGGAGTGTCTATTGGAACATATACGTTATTGTGATGAATTGGCGGTAACATGGTCTGAGGTTTGCGGCTCGGAGCATATGTTCAACCTCGACGCTCCGCGTCTCGGTTGCACATAAGCTGCGAGCCGCAAACCTCAGACCATGTTACCGTCAATTCATCACAATTACTTATAATAACTAGCCGAAGCGAGATCGCACGCTAGTTGTTGGTTTTTATATAGGCGGGAATTCCGTTGAGACGTAAAAAGCATGCATGACTGGCGTAGTAAAAATGGAGGAGGCTGAAAATCAACATAACCTCCTTAGTTTGCATACGAGAATGGTCTTAGGCGTAGTAAAAATAGAGGAGGCTGAAAAGCAACATAACTTCCTTAGCTTGCATTCGAGAATGGTCTTACTGCGAGCTGACACTGAGGCTCAACAGTGGTACTATGAGGTTAGTGGTCATGTTGCTCCTAGCACTGTATTTTTACCTAATAATTTATATAAGTGATTTAACAATCTGGCCATCCTATAGTGCCATTCTTCCATAATAATCAAAGACAGATCACATATCTGAAGAAAATTCTTTTTTCACTATTCGAGGATGACTCACTGTAGTTGTCGGACTTTAATAGAAACTGCGCAATGTCTCCTTTTCATGGGACGCACAATTGTATTTTCTAGAATTGTATTTTCTAGTTATGACTTTAAAGTAATTGAAATGAACCATTAGCATTTTCAAAGATTAAGCAATTTGCCAGTTGGCAAATTGCCATATCTTTTAAAATACTAGCGATTCGTTTTAGTCAGTTATATTAATAGGTAGAAAATACAATTCTAGAAAATACAATTGTAAAAATTTTATAATATTGGCTCTTGAAGTGTATGAAATATTTTGTAAATCAACCGGATGAAGAGACTTGGTGTGAAAATCTTGTTTAAAAGAAAAAAAAATACAATTTAAAATTTATTTAAAAAGATGATTCACTTGAAAAACGACAGAATCTTATGTTCCAACAAGAGTAAAACCTTCGTCCTCTGATTGGATGAGAGCTCGCGTAGTATCTTTTATGTTTACGACTCCAATACCAAATGTTACCGTCTGACGTCAAATACTGGAAATGACGACGCCCGTTTCGTAATTGCTTCAGCAACGGAGTGACTAGCAAGCCGTTTCATTTTTCTGGATTTTTCACACGTGGAGCAGACGGTATTCCGAATGAAGTGTTGTTTAAATTAAAAACCGATTTACGATTTGAACTGAGATGGAATGAGTTTGTCTGGTTTATTGATTATTTATCTAGTGCTGTCGCGAGGTGCACGAGAGGTTTATTTACTAAACCTGTGATTGCCGTAAACGAGGTTACTTTTAACGACCACACGTTTAGTAAATAAAAACCTCCTATGTTTCACAATGTAGGTTTTGGGCTATGAGTAGTGTCTTATTGGAACATGTACGTTATTGTGATGAATTGGCGGTAACATAGTCTGAGGTTTGCGGCTCGGAGCGTATGTTCAATCTCGACGCTTCGCGTCGATCTTGAACATATGCTCCGAGCCGCAAACCTCAGACCATGTCACTGTCACTTCATCACAATAACTTATAATGTTCATTGACGTTAAAAAATAAGTCTCGTAGAGATTTGTCCATATAATACTGCGGTCTACAAGAGTAAACTCTGAACAGAGCAAAAGGATGTGCTCCGGACGAAGCTTCACTGATATCCATATCTGCGCACGTGTCGTTTGAACAATTGTCTCAGTAGAAGGTCGTTGGTGAATTAACTAATACGTCCTCGTAAATCATGTTAATAATTTAAAAACAAAAAAAAAACAAAACAAAAAAAAAAAACAAAACACGGAACAAACAAAAATATGATTGAATGAAAAGGTCAGCCAATAGGGTTTTCGAGAAGACACGGAAGCCATAAACATGCGATCAATCTTCTTAACCTAAGACACACCTGGATTGAAATGAGATTTAAAAAGAATGGTATCCATAACATCTGACAGGTCACTCCGTTATTACTTCTGCCATATCTATATAAGAGTGGCAAACATCTTTTTTTAATTCATTGAAAGAATTAATTATCAAGATATTGAAGTAATTTCGAGGAATATACGCATTCAAACCATGTGGAAACAGTTGCTAGTTGGTTTGTTTTTCCTATGTTTTGTCTGTAAGTATGATTAATTTAAGGGCGCCGGCAACGGGTGGGAGAGAGGGGCAGAAGGGCGTATGCGCATTGCGCAGAGGCATTTTCGTCAGAAGTTCACCAATGGAAACGGCTTTACTTTCCGAGATCTGTAGCAAATTCTCGAGCATTTGTTTGTAACGTATTTTAAGTATGCCAGTGGTAATGGTGTGTGTGTGTGGAGGCGGGGCGTGCAGCTATAGGGACGGAGGCTGGTCGATTTTATTAAACAAAGAAGCAATATAATTGCCGTTCTGAGAATCTTCATATCGTCCCTTAAGTGCAACAAGGCGCCACCTGCAATGCAAAAGCAGAACGATATATATGTATATTCACGATATAATTTCATCTATTAAGCCTACAAAGAATAAATTAATTGTTTTTCAGGCAATCTTTTTTAAATCAGGGAGGGAGGGAGGTTTTTTTTATTTTTTATTTTTCTTTTGCAAAAAGTGAGTAAACAGAGAGAATTTGGGCTGTCTTTTTACATACAGAAATATTGAAAGTGCATATTTATACAAATAAATTCATTTTTAATTTGAAAAATAAAACATTCCTCTAAAAATAAACTGTAGGTACAGCAGTTTAAAGGTTTCATACACTTTCAATGCTCTTAATATTATCTTTGAAGTAAAAATATTTAATCCACGGGAATTTTTCCCGTTACAATTTATGGGAGAGTGCCTATTGGCACTCTCCCATAAATTGTAACATGGCAAACATTTTGGAGACGCAACTAAGTTTTGGGTCTGCCTGAGTTTGTACTAATTTTGGAAGACGCCGAAAGGGAATACAAATCTTCAACGAGGGATTTCCTGAGAATCAAAACACTTTTTTAGCCAAAGTCTATATTTATTTATTTATTTATTTATTTATTTATTTATTTATTGGTGTGTAAGGTCACATATTTCTGCACAGTGGCTAATCATGACCATCATACACACACAGTTTTACGGGTGGAGGAAGCCGGGGTAACCAGAGAGAACCACCGAGCAACGGCGAGCAACTGTCAGCTCTCCAACATACCAACTCCGCACAAGCAGGGTTGGTACAGGTGCACCACCGACGTGCAGTGCGCCTTAGTACACAACGCCACCGTGCCCCCACGTGGGCAATGAGGGGGGGGGGAGTTTCTTGCCCAAGGACGCGACGCGGTTTCCGAAGGTGGGATTCGAACCGAAGACCTGTCGGCTTGCAGCCTGCACCTCTATCTACTGAGCTACCGCGCCCCCAGAGTCTATATACTGCACTACTTGGAAATCGGCGAGAACGTCTCTTTTTCAAATTTCTGGCGTGCTTAGCGGGGGTTTGAATCCACGCCGACAAACATAGTTTCCTTTGGTACCAACCACCTAGCGAACCTATACTGAAGCACGCACATCACTCGGCCACCGACTTATACATCACTGGTGTTTCGCTATACAAAAACTGGCCACTGTTTCATTAAAACTTTACTATTTCTTCATAGTGCACCGCAGTAAATTTCAAGCGGTACGCAACTCCGATTTCCAAGGAGGATTGAAGAATCTGCTCGCCATAAGTTTGCAGACGAACGAAAAATGGGTCGCCTTATTTCTCTTGAGGCGAACGTGAGACGAACCAAATAATCTTTGTCCCAACTTGTACATGTCTCAGTATTTATAAACAAAAATGTTAACCAGTAACAGCAGGGACGCCAGAAGAACTTCAGGTTGTTCAGACCCGAAAAACGGGGCATTTACGCGCACTAACAACCCAGCCATGACATGTCGAAACATGCCAGTCTCGAAACTCGAAGACTCGAGATGAGCGAGTTTGAGAGGAGATGTCCCTTCCCTTTGGGAGAGAGGAGGGGGGGGGGGGGGAGTCTTTCCCAAACTGCCCCACCGAATTTTGAAAGCTCCCAGAACGGATTTGGGGTGTCTTGTAGCTTTACCTCGAGAATATAAATTACTGAACAAACCTGAGTGACGAACCTATGAAGGGCATTGTCTACCCATCACCCCCCCCCCCCCCCAGGTCTGAAGGCAGGAAGGGAAGCTGCCCCTCTGCTCTCGTACTCCGGTATTCCTGAGTAAAAGTACATTTTGCTCATCAACATGAGAAACTGCATCAATATTAAATGTCATCAGCATGTCAAATTGCATTATTTAAGGCCATGCTTTGATGTTTCGTCCCCTCCAGCAACGTATAATGAGGTAGCTGTTTGATAAACATGGACAGTTACATGTCTTTAATTGAAATGCTGTCACCTTAATAGTAATTATTGTTTGTCTGAAAGTAATTCCCGTTTCCCAATATTCGCTTGACGCTTGATACCTGAAATCTTGGCTTACAGATAAAAGTTCTCGGTGCAAAAGCCCATGAAATTAAAGCTTCTTAGACAGAAGTCCTCAGGACAAAAACTCTCGGGAAAGGTGACAAACATGGGATATCTGCGGTGTTTTAGTGCATATCGAGAATTGTCTCATGAGTGTGGACCTGGACGGTTTATTTTTCACTCGCGCTTGCGCGAGTGAAAAATAATACTTTCAGGTCCACACGAATGAGATAATTCCCGATATTCACTAAACTCGCGTAGATTTTCTTTTTATTATATGCTACATGACATTTTACTGCGCATTATTCAGCCCAATTCGACTGCAAACAATTTCAAGAGAATAACAAAAAGCTGCCGGTCGTTCCCGCAAGGCGACGTTGAAGGCGACGTCATGTGCCGAAGCGTAACGTCAATTAGGAAGCTACTAAAATTTCATCGTGTGAACCTGAACGTTTTATTTTTCACGAGAGCAAGCTGGTCCACACTCATGAGATAATTCCAGATACTGACCAATATCGAGCAGATTTTCTTTTTTTTATTATATGCTACGAAACATTTTATTTCACAATATTCAGCCCAGGGGTGGCGCCAGGGATTTCTCGACAGGGGGCTGACCTCTCCGACAGGGGGGCTATAACATTTGACCTCCCAAACGAAGGAAAGTGAGTGAAAATTGGTAAATTGGAAAACCAAAATAGAAGCAAATTGAGTATGTTTGTTGATTATTTAACCCTTTACCTAACCTGAAAAAGCAGACGACACTTGCAAAAATAATTCTTGAATAACTAATTTTTTTCATTTTGTGTCTCAAAAACATAGGTTATGACCCCTCGTTGGAACGAGCTCGTTCCAACGAGGGGTCATAACCTATGTTTTTGAGACAAAAAATGAAAAAAATAATGAAAATCAATTGGCGATTTTTGAGAATAGCGCTGGTTGGTTTTGGCCGTTACCTTAGGTAATGGGTTAAAGTAAACATATTATAATAAGGTCGGGAAATATTTCATCTATAAAGCCAGTTTGACGAACGACGTTAAGGAATTTCGTGAGAATCACTTTTCTCTATCAAAGTTCCAGTGCTGCGCGGGCTCGAGACTGACAAGAGAGATGTCTACATTCGATTGTCGGAAATTTCTCGTGAAGTCGGGTTTACGAGACTCTCCGACGGACTGACTAAAAATCTCCGAGGGAGGGGGGGGGGGGCTAGACCTCTCCGACCCCCCCCCCCCCTCCTGGCGCCACCACCGATTCAGCCCAATTCGTCGAGTAATGCTTACGTTAAAAAAAAAAAAAATAACAAAGACCAGTTGATCGTTCCTTCAAGGCGACTTGATGCGGCGTGGCGTGATGTCATTAAGGAAGCTACTGAGGGATATGCATCGATATCCATCGAGTCGATAGATATCGAGAAATCTTTTAGGTAATTTACGATAATTCACAGGCTAGCATATAATAAACAGAGGATATCTACTCTGTTTTAGAAGTGCTCGTGAAAAATAAAACTTTCAGGTCCACACTCAAGAGATAATTCTCGATATTCACTAAAACAGCGTCAATTTTCTTTTTATTATATGCGCAATATTCAGCCCACTTCGACTGCAAACAGTTTCAAGATAATAACAAACAGCTGCTGATCGTTCCTTCAATGTGACGTTCAATGCGACGTCATGAGCCGAAGCGTAACGTCATTTATTATGCCTCACGTTTGTAACATCAGCCGTGATTGGTTAATTTGACACCTTCTAAAAGTCATAGTACTGGAGTTTTGGGGCAAAATACGGGTACTATCGGAACGTTCTTCCCTGGAGACAAGAGAACAAAGAAAATGTAAGCTCCACTTTCATTGGTCAGCGTCGATTACGCACGTTCAACACCAAACGCTAGCGCCGTGTCCGTTTAACTTTTTTCGTCACAGATAGACACAAAGTTACCAACAAATATGTCATCTTCAGTGGGTGTGTTTTTAATTTTAACTGCAAACAATGAATTCTAAAGAATCAGAAATCCTAAAAACTCACGTGTTGTTCAATAATTCAGCGAATCCTGAATATGAGTTATGACTTCAATCAATTATATTTCCACAAGTTTAGTACTCCTCGACCTCACTGAGCCTCCGCCTGAAGTTCAAAATAAATTGTTTCACTCCGCTTAATTCTAACAATTGTCGTCGTCCAAGAAACGTGAATTTATATTCCATTAATTTATACCACTTATCACACAAGCATCAACAATGAATTATAACATGAACAGCATGATGCAGTTGTAAACACTGGCATTTGGTGATATAGAAACTCCCAAAGCGACGGCACTTGTGACAAGTCATTTTTGAATTTGGTGATCTGAAACCTCCCAAAGAGACGCCATTCGTTCGAAATGACGTCATGTTTTTGGATTCGACTACATTGTTATTACAAGATTGATGGCATTTTGCAGTTAACGCTTAACAATGAAAGCTATTTTTTGTTCGGCATAATAAAATACTTCGAACGTTTCTTTTCATGTTCTATCGATCGATAGTACATGAGTTTGTGTGATTTCTGAAATAAAACCTGCTTCGCTGCTTCAGGTTTTATTTCAGAAATCACACAACGCCCCACCCCCCCCCCCCCGTCGACCCCCCCCCCTCCGTCGTAAAAACGCAAGAGCGACACCGCCTTCAAAACTCTCCTCAACGCAAGACTTCAAGACGACGCCCGAAATATTCCAGTTCCCACCCCCACCCCCTTTTGGTATTTATACCGGGCTATGTGCCCGATTCAACCGCCATATCCTATTATTACTTTGATTTTCCCACCCCCACCCCCTTTTGGTATTTATACCGGGCTATGTGCCCGATTCAACCGCCATATCCTATTATTCCTTTGATTTTATATAAACCAATCAAAACTGCCTAATGGTATATGGAATTGAGTCTTGTTCTATTGATTGACTGTTTCATTTCAGCATCCGAGTCAACGCTGCCAAAGTGTCCCGTTGATACAGTGCCAGGATGGATGGAGAACATCTGCAACACCTTTCCTCTGTTCAAATCATACGAGTGTAATTCGAATCAAGACTGCACCTCACCGGGTAAATATTGTTATCTACATACAAAGTTACAAAATGAAATAACCCCAAGTTAAACCTTCATCTGAATTAGTTTCACCCAAAGAGAACTATGGTAGTTTTTTTAAAAATTACTTTCGAGAGAAGTTATATCCAGAGGCGGTGGCTGCATTGGTGCATGGCTGACAATTTTCGTCATTGGAAGAGATTTACAGGAAAGTTAGCTCCCCTTAACCATTTACCCATGGGGGCGCGGTGGCTCAGTAGATAGAGGTGCAGGCTGCAAGCCGAGAGGTCCTCGGTTCGAATCCCACCTGCGGCAACCGCGATGTGTCCTTGGGCAAGACACTTCACCCCATTGCCCATGTGGGGGCAGAATGACTCCGTGTACTAAGGCGTACGGCACGTCGATGGTACGCATGTCTTCAACCAATCTAACCCTGCCTGTGCTGCAGTGCGGAGTTACGATGTTGGGGAGCTGGCAGCTGCTCGTCGTTGCTCGGTGGTTCTCTCCGGGTACTCCGGCTTCCTCCACCCATAAAACTGTCACGGTCATGATTAGCCATTGTGCATAAATATGTGACCTTAAACATCAATAAATAAATAACCATTTACCCAACGCAGACGATGTCAAAATTTATTATTTTAAATAACATTTTTTTTTAATTTTACAAAAAAATTTCAACAAAACTATATCATGTGACCCCTCATTGGAACGAGCTCGATGAGCTCGTTCCAATGAGGGGTCACATGATATGGTTTTGTTGAAATTTTTTGAAAAATAATATTTTTTCAGCTGCTGAATATGCATATTACGTGGGCGGATGTGGCCGATTCGTTGGGTTAATAGTTAATTATAAGTTGCTAGTAAATTTATCACTTAGGGTGTGGGGATTTCATATAAAATTTTCGAGATGTTAGTGAAGTTGTGTAATCGATGTGCTCGTCATTTCACACACTTTGTACTTGTGAAAATAGATATGTGTGTGCAATGTGTCTGCATGTGTATGTGCTGTATAATTCAATCTCGCCCAGGTATCTCCGCGGTGCATGTTGGGGAGTGTCATGACATCACCAAAAGTCAGTCAAGCTGGCTCTGAACCAGAAGACATAAATTAGAGAGAGAGGGGACGGAGGAATGGGGAGGGGGCGAGAGAAAGAGAGAGTATGGAATCATTATTTATCAGGCTATTTTGTCACGGACATGTGCTGTACAATATATAACTGTTTTTTCTTCGTACCATTGTAACTTGACTCCATGAAAATGGAAATAAGTTAGAAAAATAAATCATATCATATCATATATGACATTTTCCTGCAGAGTAGATCAAAATTTTAGAAGTTGACTTGTTTACAATTTTATTCACAATCAGTTTGAACGTTTGACTGTTATTCTCTGTTTAACTCTTTTGGCATGGAATAATCTGAGAAACAGAATTCTTAGCGCCTAATATTCATCAGGAATTTTACAAAAAGTATAGGTTGTTAGACTAAAGCGTTATTATTTTAAAAGATGTTCTAATGATCTCATTGACAGTTTTTCAAATGATTTCCTGTATATATTTAAATGGCACCTTTATATTTTCAAGGGACGATATCGTTGTTCATGGATAGGACAAAAATGGTGCATGAAACATAGGAATACGTATGTTTGTTCAACCCTTTACCCAACGAATCGGTCTCACCCCTCCCCCCACGTAATATGTAACTTCAGCAGTTGAAAAAATATTATTTTTCAAACAATTGCAACAAAACCATATCATGTGACCCCTCGTTGGAACGAGCTCGTCGAGCTCGTTCCAACGAGGGGTCACATGATATGGTTTTGTGAAAAATTTTGAAAAAATGGTATTTAAAATAATAAATTTTGATATCGTCTGCGTTGGGTAAAGGGTTAAAAGCACTTGGAAAATGGACACACACAGTTGGCTAAAATGACTACTGCAGTACCTTTCCGCGGTCTGCTGTCTGTCGACTTTAGTCGCCTGTCGCGCCAAAAGAGTTAAACCCATTTAAAAATAGGAAAACTGCGCTTTCTTCGTCTTTTGACGTTCTGTAACTTTTTTTGTGTTCATTATATCAAAAAGGCACACATCGTGATATACAATACAGACACAATCCTTTTCATCAATATAAAAAAGTGCAAGCGGTAAGCCTAGAGAAACTATACTGAACCACGCACACCCTGTTGTCTGTCGGTGGCTGAGTGGTGCGTGTGGTTCAGTATAGTTTCGCTAGGTGGTTGGCGTCGAAGGAAGCTCTCTCTCTTTGCTTCATTTCCTACTTCCTATGTGTTTTCTCAACTATTGCTTGCTTCTCAATTGGTATCACTGAACTAAATATTTGAATTAGAAATATTGCACTCGGAAGTGATGCAATCTCTAAAAATAAACAGCCTTGGGAAAATAAATTGTTTCAATAAATGTTTGAAGCATTCTATTGACATCTTGCATTATTGATTAATATTCCACGTAAAAAGAGGTTGATTTGATGACTTTTGGACCTAAAAAATACAATTTACATTTTGTGTGTTTTTGTAGGGAATTCCCGAAAAAATATGTGCACGTGACCGGTACTTTCCTTGCTGTCAGTTTTTCTCTCTTATTTGTTGCTTGATCCCCTGTTTGGGGGTCAGAAAAAAGTTGTCTGAAGGGCTATTCTTGACAAAGATATTTGAATGCCAAAATTAAAGTGATGCGATCATATTTTGTTTTGCCTGAACGTTATAATGGTCGCCTATGGGAAAATATTTAGTTCCGTGATACCAATTGGACCTTCCTCGCGAGTCTGATGATTTCAAGGGAGATAACTTTATCGAATGTCGATTTTCATGACGATATAAGTTGAGAATGCACTGCCGCAACCAGAGCTCGACTCGGTCAGAAAAAAATGAAAATGGGTTAGAAGAAATAGCGTGTCTCGATAAGTGCAATAGGAGGGGTTAAATGCGTGTGGGGGGGGGGGGGGAGTATTTATTAATAAAGTACATCTTCGAAAAAGGTGGCGACACCCTTTCGCGTCACGCCACATAATCTAATATTGTAAAAGCAAATGCACAAATAGTCACTGGTCTCTCTTGAATGATATAAAATGTCACAGTCTGGTCATGGTTTGGCCCATTTCTTCCACTTTCATTTTCCACCTAAGGCCGAGACTTTCTGAGTCCGAGGACTATGCGAATCAAAAATCGTCGCCCCGAAGTTACCCTTCTAAGGCAAACGGTAGTCGAACAAAACGGCCTTTCGTATAATGTTTGCAGTAATGGCCATCTGAATTACATATTTTCGATTCGAATCGAATCGAGTCTATTATTCGAAATCGAATCGAACCTCGAATCGAATATAGGCGTCTTGAAATCCCGACCATTTCAGGAAGCCAAACATTTCGTTATGCAAGAATTAATCCTCTTATTTCATAATACCCTATGTGTGAAAGCTCCCGTTCTAAGCGTAAAACAACCGAGCTGCCATGGGCATGAAAAACGTTCGTGTAGTAACATTATTTTAAAGATTTACTTTCGTTAACCCTTTCACTCAGACAGGTCGCTTCACAGGTCTGGGATAGTGATACGACCTGAATTCATAAAATGAATAGCTGCTCAGTACATTTGTGCGATAGACCAATTAAGGTTTTCAACGTGTAGCCCCAAGCCTGCACATTGAAAATATTGATTGGTCCCCCCCCCCCCCACCCCCCGGTATAACACATATAGACTCTACCAGTTGATGGCCCTGGTCGGTATGAAATATTCCATTAGCGTCCAAAGGATTAAGCGAAAGTAGTTGTTTCAAAATAATAATAATAAATTAACGTTTCGGGTATGCTCTTTATTATCATTGTTTAAAAGAAGGCAAAGACCCGGGGTGCCTGTCGAAAAATGTTAATTCTTGCCCAACCATATCGGGAAAGTTTGAGATCCAGGTGCGGCAGTGCCGGGGGGAGGGGGAAGGGGGCACGTGCCCACCCCACCCCACTCCACCCCCACTTTTTCACTAATAATAGGTACCCGAACGGCATTTTCCCACTTAACGTACACCACCCCTATGGTCACTACACATCACCTAGACATATATAACCACATTGATTTTCAAGATTCAAGATTTTATTGAATAAAAATAGAAAGCTTCAAATGGAATGTAATATTTCAAAGGACGGTTTCAAAGTTATGATTAGCCCTTTGGCCCCGAGAGGCCGCTTTTCCGACCTATGAACATGATACTTTATAAATTCATTAAGTATGTTAGCTGGTACGTGAATGTGTGGGGAAGAACAATCATTATTTTCAACGTGCAGCCCGGAGGCTGCACGTTGAAAATATTAATTGGTCTACCCATAGATAATGAATATGGCCTCTTCCTACTGCTGACATTGAAATGATATGGACGATACCACCAGTGTTCTAAGGGTTAAGTAGAAACAAGACACAAAATGCGCTGAGGTTACTGTCTTAAATAGGGTTGGTTTTAAGGGCGAGGGGTAGAGTATATAAATTTATATATTTTGCATCAATATACCGTCCCACCACCAATGACACTCACCGCCCCCGAAAAAAAAAATTATTTCCCATCCTACACCCTTGCGGTACCCAGAAACGTGTGACCCCCCCCCCCCCCCTACTTTTTTTTTAGCTTAGCGACTGTGAGTGTCTTTAATCTAGCTCGGAGCATGCTATTATGTCACACACCATTGAAAAGTTCTCTGGGAGTCCTTTCCAACCGTGTGTCACACAATAATATTTCATTAGTTTATTGGAGTAACTCCGGACCTGACTTGGATTACACTGAGTCAACCCTTCAGTTTGGAGAAGACATTATGATAACGCACACGGCTGAGGTCATCAAGGCGCCACCCGCAATGTTTTAGTATTGGGAGCACGGTGACTCAGTGGTTCCAGAACTGGACTTCAAACCGAAAGGTCGACGGTTCGATCTACGCCAATCGTAACTGCGTTGTGTTCTTGGGCAAAGCACTTCATCCCGATTGCCCATGTGGGGGGGGGGGGGGGGGGGATAGCGCACGTTTGCGTTGTGTTCTAAAGCGTACTACAGCACGTCGATGGAGCACTTAACTTCAACCAATGCTAACCCTGCTTGTGAAGAGTTAGTACGTTGGGGAGTCTGACAGTTGCATGGCGTTGCTCACTGGTTCTCTCCGTGTAATCCGACTTCCTCCACCCGTTAAAAACTGTCAGACACGAGGTTACCTCGACTCTCGAAAGTGCCGTTAAACTCCAATAAATAAATTATTTACTGTTACAGAGGACGCCTTATTGTACCCAGGGGACAAAATGCACGTTGACCGATTTGCAATCTGGAAATCGAATGCCGGAAGATTTTCTCTAACCGTCGATCGGTGACTTAAATTTGGTTTCGCATAATGTCACTGAAATCAGAACGGACGTTAACGTTAAATTTACCATCGTCTGACCTGTAGTATATTTTAACTTTTTCAGAACAGTGTTGCAACACAGATTGTGGTACCAGATGCGCCGTATTGCCATCCGTATTTCCAGGAACGGGCGGCCTTCCACCTCATACAGGTTGGTAGTAGGACTGGGCGGCTTTTCGGTTTTTCCGTTTCGGTTCCGGTTTTTGCGTGAAACCGGAAAACCGAACCGCAAGCCCCAGAAAAAAAACGACGGAACGGTTTTACTATGTTTATTCATAAACGGATCAAACTATCTTACTGGGAGGGAACTGGTCTAGTGGTCACTATAGATTTTCGTCATTTAGTCTACCCGGCAAAGTGGCGGTTCTAATTGTCACCTTTTCGCCCTTATTGACTCGTCCATCGGACGAGTCAATAAGGGCGAAAAGGTGACAATAAGAACACAACATTGATCAGATGAACTTCCTTCATTTATTACCCTAATTTATGCTTTGTTCTGACTGAATGGACTTAGCAACTGATCCTCAATAATATTGATAAAAGGGGAGTTATTCTGAACCCAGTGGAGATACTTACAGACAGGGCTTTTGTGGTGAGCGTTGTCACAAACTAGTTCGGATTTCTCCAAGTTAGGGAGCCTGAAATGTTATTTACTATCTGTTCTTAACACATAGACACACCGAACCGAAACCGACTTATTTCTCTAACGTAAATGGAACTTGACTGTCCAAACCGGGGACGTGGCTGGAGGTTTCCGATTGGGGGTGGGGGATGTATGGTAGTGAATTTTCAACTAGGGGAGGGCCCGGGAGGGGGTTCCCCTCCCGGTCCATGCCCCTAGTTGGAAATTCACTACCGAGAGAAAATTTCAAAATGAAGCCATGAAAGGCGGCATAAAATTGATTCTAGTAACTGAAATGCCAACACATTTATGATAGAATTAGCAGGTTATTATTATTTGGTATTATTCTGGGAATGGAATATGTGCAAAACAAATGTTCAAGCTGAGAACTTTGCGCAAATCACACTGTCCTAACATTAAATCAGATCTTATGCAGGAGTGATCAATTTTCGATGTTTCATCATTTTGCAACTGTGAATGATGGAATTAACTCAGGATAACGATTTTACACGATGCGATTTTCTTGAAGTGCATTTCGAGGACTTTTTTTTATTACGATAAGTAAACGTACTGTAGAAATGTCGTACCGATTGACATAATGCATACTTATGAAGCTCGATATTGCGGCGTACACTGTAGTTTTAAATAGTAACAGTTGGAATTTTTACCGGTGTGAAACCGAGTTGGAATTTTGGGAAGTAAAGAAGACATTAGCATCGCCAAAGAAGATCTAAAATACAAATAGATGGAATTTCCAACTACTCGTGACTTGTCCTCTGAATTTCCAACTTTAGGAAATTTAGGCCAGGATGGGGGCGTGGTGTGACCCCCCCCCCCCCCCCACCACACACACACAAACACACACACACACTGTCGCCACGTCCCTGTTCCAAACCAGGCTTACGAACACTTTTAAAATATATATATGAATGTTTTTAATGAAGCGTTTCCTCTGAGACAAGTTCGTCCTAATAAAAAAATCATCAAACGCCAACCGTGGATGACCAAGGACCTCATTGGATCTTCAATTACAAAAGCAAAATTTCATGTCAAAAAATTTAAAAAACCTGAATGAACGCAATATCCAAAATTACAAAAAAAATTGTAAATTATTCAACGAAATCAAGAAACAAAGTAAACCAATGTATTTCAAAAATATGCTACACTCTAAAATCAGTTGGGTTAAAAATCAACCCAAATCGACTGGATTGAGTAAATATGAACCCAATCGGGTTCATATTTACTCAACCCAGTCGATTTGGGTTGATTTTTAACCCAACAGATTTTAGAGTGTACAAGCTAAGAAAAATAGTATGCGATCAGCATGGCGAATTTTAAATGAGGCAATATAGCGGGGGAGGAATTCGCTAGAATTGTGCACTTGGTGATACCTTCCTGAAATTTGGCATGATGTAAGGGTAGGCATCAGAGATTTCAAAATCGATCGGCTACAAGTTGGCACCATCCTCTAGCCACCACTAGCAGCGAAATCCAAAATGGCCGCCAAGCGGATCGAAAAAAAGCTATTTTCGCCGATCGCACAACTGAAGCTCCAAACCTAACACCATACATGTGCTGTAATTGATGTGAATGATGGAGTGAAGCCCTTGGAACAAGTTGGGGGGAAGATTAATGGATAATGGGATCAGAATTTCCGTCGATGTGTGCGTCTGTGTGTCTGACTGTCAGTATGATCGTCCGTCCGTAGATAAATTAGTGTTGAATGTTTCTCGGGAATGCAATGGTCAAATGAACATGGTATGAGAGATTCCTGTCAACACATGAACAAGGGTACTCGATAGTATGCAGCAGTGGGGATACTTGGACATTTGATAATCCAATTAAAGTGACAGTCTATTCTCAACTTCCGGCATTTTCGATAGATTTATTTTCTAAGAAAATAAAACTATCAAATTTCTAGAGGAGTTCTGGTTCAATCTCAACACCATAGCGACACGTCTGCCAGCAAGGGCAGTGCTGGAATGAACTCGGGATGCATTAGTTCCCGTTGTTAATTATACAATGTTATCTTGCCAGTATAGAACATTGGCAAAATGGGACTAGAAGGGGTGAGTGTATGTTTGCAGTCATTCGAGGTACAGGAATATTTTTTGACTACAAGTAGTATTCTTCATTTTCGGCCAGTTAAGATGTGGTGTGTTCCAAGTCAGGATTAATGTTGCCGACACTTAATGCCCATCCCTCATGGTATGCTACTTTACCAGGGATATAGAGATATAGCCACCACTGGGAGCCAAAACATGACCTTTGATGTCGATGAGTGGTCGAAATGTTTTAGCGAATAACTTATCGAAACATGATCCGGTATGGCAATTTGATACCTTACGTTAGATTTATTAGATCAACTCAGGTATGGATTCATTGAGACATGAGTGCGCTACAAGATGAAGGATTTCCAAGTTGATTTGCTATGGAGTAGGAACTGACTAGTCACATGTGGCCTATGGCCAGAGAAAGACAAGGATACCATAGATGAACACACGGGTGAACGAAGGTATCAACTGTTGTACAGAGGCAAAATAGTTGGGGATATTGTATCATGCTATGCATGAATTAACACCGTCTTGTGCAGTAAATAACAGACTATTTTCCGAAATCTAAAACTGTATTCCTATACCCCGGACAATGTAGCAAGCCACATGGGATGAACATTTGTTAGCAAAATCAACTCAACTAGAAACATGACATGTGTTAACTGGCCGAAAATGGAAAAAAAAATACCAGAATAGGAGATGACTGGTCCTAACATGACAGTATACTACTCAATATTGTTACAACAGCCACCTTCACACTTACACAAAGGTGTGCACCTTAATCCAGCTTTCAAGCATTTGCAATTGCCCTTGCAGGCCTTGGCACAACTACAGTGGAGCATCAGTGCACATGCAGCACTTGCGTCTCCTAGGTGAGTCCAAAATGGGACCAGAATATTGAGACGTGGATTCCACTCCCATCCGTACTGTGATGGGTCTGGCACACATAAGTGTTTCTGCAGAGCACGATGCCAAATGAAAGATGACACAAGAATTACCCTTTTTACATGTTGATACAGAGCTGCTTTGGTGGGCGGGATGTTTTCCATAGACTTAAGGCCATGTGTGAACATATGCCGTCTCGCATCATTGACACGTGTACTGACACAACTGTTACTGTACATCTGTATGGCGAGTTTTTCGATATGCTGCATATGAGGGGAATCCTCTGAAAAGACTTGCGGATTCTCAGTCAATTCTATCATCATTTCAGTTGATGCGGGAAAATTCATCCATGCATTCCATCCTGTCTTCTTCCCAATGCCGAGCATGCTGGATGTTACATCACAACCTGTGAAGGCGTGGAAGAAAGTCAGGGCCTTACAGTAATCAGGTCCAAGTTGTGAAGCTATCTCATGAATTGGCATATCTTTATATGCCTTTCCAATTCCAAACCCAATCCACAGCTCACTGAGTCCAAGGTCACGGAATGTTGCGAAATGGTGCAAAGACAGAATGACGACATCAGAATCAACCGTGCGAAGAAAAGCTATTTTGTGACCTTGTGAGACTGCATGGTTGAGATGAAGCATCATGCGCGTGTCTGCTTCCTCGTGGTTCGATGGAGATATGTCACATAAGCTAACATCCTTATTGCATAGTACATATTCTCCTGATGTCGTTAACAACTGGTACTCGGATGTTGATGTTAATTTCAGCAGTTCAGCAGACAGGAACTTGAAAAATTCGTCTTTATTCTCACTAACTTTCAAGAATGCCTGCCAATTCTTCCCTTTAGGTAAAGGGACGTTCTCGGACACCCGTATCAACCTAACTGCTGTCTCACCGAGGCGTTTTGCTCGCGTCTGATTCTTCAAACTGCCTTCGGGGTAACAGTCATAGATCGCATCAACCCTTGTGGTGTTCGTGTTAATCAGAGATTCGATGTATGGCAATAATTGCAATCGAGCATATTCTCCAAACAGATCCGCTTTCTGTGGTTTGATTACATGGACTACAGCAGGCATATCCAAGATGACAACTGAAGCTTGTCTAGCTGCTGAATTCTTCCCTTGTGCAGGAATAGCTGGTAAACAATTGAGAATTTGAGATTTTGTCCCACTCCGTAGCTTACCTCTATCGGATAATGCTGGCGGATCACGTGCATTCTCGTGCATGAAAAACTCATCCATGTTTGAATCAGGCCGGGCTTGCAGTGAAACGAACATCTGGGTAACTATTGCGGCAGTTGCTTTACTTGACATGAGTTTGTCTCGGCCTTTGTCCAGGTTGGCTGGGGGTGGGTTAAGGAAGGTATATATATTTGCCTTGGGAATAACATCATTCAGGGGTACGGTGCATTCCACAAGCCTTTCCTTCAAGAAAGTGGAATATAAATGCTTGCCCCTTTCGGGTAATGACCGTAAACTCTTACTAACTTCGGGGTCCATATATTCACCAGTATCTAATGTCACCAGCTGACCACTAGTTTCATCATAAGGGTTGATAATGAGTCCCTGATTCACCAGATCGAGGAGAGATTTCAATTGATTCAGAAATTTTTTCTGCTCTGATACCGAACTTTCCGGGTGTTCCGTGTTATCTGATGATGTTGTGTGGAAACTTGCATATTCATACTCATCTATAACACGCAGAACTTCTGACCTTGAAAGCTCAATAACGACTTTCTCTTCAGCCTGGCCATAGAGACCTTTTGGACCACTGTCTTCTTTGAGTAGTTGGATACTATGTTCTTGGCTCTGATCTAAACCCATCATACTGAACTTCCTCTCACTACGCTGGACCACAAAATGGCCTTCCATGAATTTGTTGTGGATTGAAGGATGCCGCCTGGGTAGCTGAGACATGTCTCTCAGAAATACGGGGACCCACCGACAATAATTTGTATGTCCTAGGGCAAAAAAGTAACTGCACAACTCATCGATAGAACACAGTGTACCAGGCCAGTTACCGATTCGTTGGTTCCGAACGAATTGACAGCTTGTCAAGAGAAAGTTCCGAACGATTTCACCCCAATAGCGCGCAGTTGGAGATTGTGAAAGAATCCTCTGTTCCCACATTTCAAATGACTCATGGGGCCCAGTCTGCTGACAGTAAATCTCATAAGCATTCTTTCTGAGGATCTCAAGCCAAGCTAGAGTGAGAAGATATGCCTGTCGCGTCCTCTTGACATGTTTCCCACCAAGTAGGGATGATGCTACACCGGGTGTGAATATCTTTGCGAGGTGAAACATTCGCTCCCAACCAGAACCACCCATAAGCTTACCACCAGCTTCTTGGGTGCACATTTCAAGATGCAGGAATCCAATCATACACACCATTCGATCCTCACCTATCTCCTCTGGGAACAGCCATTGACATTTTTTCTGCCTGGCATACAACGGACAGTCACCTTCAATGACAGGTATCTGGCCGGGGTTTACGAAAGCAGTAGCTTCCCTGACCACATACATAGCATGCTTCTGCATACTGAGTGAGTCCGCTTTCTGCTCACTGAAAACAGGGAATACCCCAATAACTGCACGAGGTTTGACATTGTCTTGATCTTCATGTTTTGAAAAGAAGCCTGAAAAGGTCACAGGGACTTCATCAAGCTGCCAGCTGCCATCAACCTTCCCTTTATTGCTGATCTGTGACACATGAGACAACCAGTCATTCTCTCCCACGTTCAAATCTGCATATTCATTGGGCCGTACATTACATTCATCTGGAGATTCAAGCCTGATGTCCCCACCAAAGTCTTCAACGAAAGGAACAAATGCATAGTCGTCTGGGAGTTCAATTTGTGTGTCTTCTGGAACATCTAAACTCAGTGGTGGGGGATCAGTACCCACATTGTCCCTGCTCAGTTGACCAATGAGTGTGATGGACGTACCATGCATATCAGATCTACCAGATACATCAATGTTATCAGTGGTTCCTATCGAGAAAACATTACGTTTGCAGTTAGCTGGGACTACAACACCTTCGTTCTTGAACCGCAGTGAAACAGCTCTCGCGAAACTCCTGCGAACATCCATTACGCGATCATAAGAGACAGAGAGTCCCATTTGATGAAAATCTCTGATAAGATTTTTCATACGATCATGGGCATGCAACTTCAAACCCACATAAAGAGGCATTGGAGTTTCTCTGTCACGTCTCTGGTGAACATTTTGTGCATGTTCGGAGCGTTTCGCTGAATTGCTGATCAACATCTGTGAAATAGTACAAGCCACTCGAGTCTTGGCATTAACAGTCTCATCATCGCCTAAGTTCTGTATACTACATGTGCCCTCAAGTAGAACTCTAAGAAGAGTCAGGAGTGAGTTGGGTACAGGCTCGCTCAAGCAATAAGATGAAAATGATCCCGTGAAAGGAGCTTGAGATATGAGTATGTGTTTACGCAGAAGAAGACCCACATCAACTATCTTTTTTGCCTCTTCCTCAGACACTATACGAGTTGAAGATTCGGACAACAAGGAGCCAACTCGAAACCTACTTGAAATAAACACATCTCTACCCTGTGTGAAGGCGTCCCAGCCATCGCCCAATTTCTGCAACAAATGTTCTTTGAATCGAGTGGAATGTATTTCTTCACTAAGCCAATCAGAACCGACTTGCTTCAACCTCCGACTGTACAGATTCTTGAGATCGACAAGCTTCATCGCGGAATCGTTGTGTTCAACAAATGTTATGAGCTCTGCCATAACGAGAGGGTCATAGGGCAGGCCTGACGCGGAATGTTCGGCGTTCTTCGACTTTTTAGATTTAGCCGCTCGTGCTTCATTGGCAAGCTTACAATAACAGGTTTTGTGATAGTAAAGATCACTAGCAGCGGAATCAAATGCTGCATTGACCCGAGAAAAAACAACCCAGTTCTCGGCTTCCTTTGCCATAATTTTGAGTTTATTGTTATCAGACATTGATCTGCAAATAGGCTCACTGCTGTCACCTTCGCGTTTGTGACAATAAACACACTGGGGCAGTTTCCTGTCACAGCCAGATTCAAAACTTGTCCGTGTTCTTTTAGGACTCAGCGTGGAGCAGGATGCCACTGCCTCATTTCGCTCTCGCTTGTGTAGCACGCGCTGTACGATGTGAGTCCGAATACTGTCACGGCATGTCTTATGATATATTGCCTTATTCGTCAACAGTGACATCGACATACACTCATCACTCTCTCTCATCAAACAATCAATGGTCAAATTATATGGAAGCTCAACGCCATTATCTAGGAAGCGCGTTATGTCTTCCTCAATAGCTTTATAGGCGTCATGAAAACGAGATTCTCTATACGGACGCATCAATTTCTTGGAACTGTCTTGCTGGCAAAAGCAACAACGTTCCCAGTCAGTACTAGTCCGTACACGAAGAGGATTCTCACTCATTCTGTGAATGATTTTTGTGAACAATCGCGTTCTCGAATTAATTTCGACAGACAAATCAGAATTGCTTGCGGAATTACGCCAAACAAGAGATTGTATGGCAAAGAGACTGCTTCATAAAGAGCGTTGTTTCTCCGGGATCAGCGTCATTCAGGTTTGCCTGAATGACGCTGATCCCGGAGAAACAACGCTCTTTTCAAGTTCCAAGAAATTGATGCGTCCGTATAGAGAATCTCGTTTTATTCTACATCATCTCCCACGTCTGTTTCCAACACGTGCGTGGATCAGAGTTCACTTTCGCGCCCTTACAATCGGATGTATAGTCGGTAGACCGTCGAAAAGGAGGTTCCCTTCAGCCGCTGGCGGCCATTTTGGATTGTGCCGCTACTGGTCGCCACCGGTCGGTGTCAACTTGTAGCCGATCGTTTTTGAGAACCTCATAGCCTACACTAACAGTGTGCCAAATTTCAAGAAGGTATCACCAAGTGCACAATTCACCTGTATGTGACGAATTCCTCCCCCGCTAATAAACAAAACTAAGGGTACAGCAACGTTACCATCTATTTTAACCACGAGGGTACCACAATTAATGATCCAATCAAAACTGCCCACAGATCCAAATCCTTTTTCTCGGGTATAGCTAAACGCACCAGAGAGTCAATCGAGAAAGTCATTTTCGGAATAAATGGACGTTGCCATTGTAGATCGTTTTTACATTGCACACACATACGAAGCTGAAGTGATAATCACGGTGAAGTCCATGAAAAATAAGTTTAGCAAGGATTGTAATGATATAACAATGAGCCTCCTTGAAAAGTTAACAAGCCAAGACCAATACCGGGTCTGGACCTGCGTCGCTGCATGCAATTGAATCGGCAAACAGGAAGGGGCTGCATGGCAGATCTGAAAATTGCCTACACGATACACCGGATCATTATCAGGCTCCAGATGAAATATAAAATCAATCCCTTGCATAGAAGCCGAGAAAACCTTGACGGAAAATTTCAACGTCCAGTGGGTACAGTAAAATTTCAAAGTATCGGCAAACAGGAAGTGGCTGCACAGCAGATCTGAAAATTGCTTACACGATACAACTCATCATTATGAAGCAGCAAACCAAATATAAAATCATTCCCTTTCATAGAAGCCAAGAAAACTTTGACGGAAAAAGTGTTTCGGACGGACTAACGGACGGACTGACGGACGGAGTCGAGCGGTTACTAGACCTGCTCTGCAGCTGGCGACGCAGGTAAAAATAGCTAAAGTAATTCCAGTATTTATGATCAAGATTTCGGTAATTATCGACCAGTGAGTATACTTCCAGTCTTCTCGAAAATGTTGGAAAAAAATAATGAGCAGTCCAGCCGCCGTGGATTGGTCACTTTCCACTGGAGGGAAATATTTCCACGGACGCAATAATATTAGTTTACAATCACTAATTATTGTGGGAATCATCAAAAAATTAATTAATGAAGCACCGGGTACAACTTTTGTTGATGATGAATTTTATTACCTGGAAAACGCATGCGTGGACATCACTGCCCACGTGTGGATTGTGACCAGTCAACGGCGGCTGTACTGTACAAAAATACTTCATAGTTTCCTGGATAGTAGGAATCACAAATTGTTTTTCGAATCGAATCGTGTCTCTGATATCGATATCGAGTCGAATCTCGAATCGAATCTTAATAGACAAGTTACTTCATATTGCACCAAACGGAAGTTACGATACATTGTGACGACCCTTGCAAGACTGAGTGAATACCTTAAACACCAATAAATAAATATTCTCTGTAGCACCGTCGCTGAAACAGCTGGTACCATTATCCATAGTTTTAGTTTTTGAGGCTTAACTTGTTACTATTCACGTTCTTAAGAACGTGAATAGTAACAAGTTAAACCTTCAAAAACTAAAAATATGGATGGTGAGTAGTATATCATGTACCTTTGGGGCCCCATTGGCCGGACCTTGCTATATTTAGATATTCTAGTCTATTCTTGTTAGTTCTGACCCTATTCTGTGTACTCTTGTTGTTTCATTTATCTAGATCATTTATATAAATCATAACTAACCAATCAGATTGCTTGATTTCCCATAATCTGTATGCAGTGTTATCTCCCTTGTGTATAATAAAAGTCTGTATCCAATGGCAATACCCCCGGGCACCCCAATTTCGGCCCCCCTTTTTTGAAAAACATATGACCATCGGCACCCTTTTTTGTCATATGTGCTTATGTGAAAAAGCACAATGTGACACAATGTGCCCTAGCTCATAGGCACATGATTTATGTGCCGATATATGCGTATGTGAAAAGGCACAATGTGACACAATGTGCCCTAGCACATAGGCACATACGGGTATTTGAGGATACCTATTGCCTGGTATTGTATTATTCGAGGATACCTACTAGAGAATCCCCTTTTTGTCATATGTGCTTATGTGAAAAAGCACAATGTGACACAATGTGTCCTAGCACGAAGGCACATGCTTTATGTGCCGATATGTGCTTATGTGAAAAGGCACAATGTGACACAATGTCCCCTATCACATAGTCACATACGGGTATTTGAGGATACCTATAGCCTAGTATTGTATTATTTGAGGATACCTATCTAGGATACCTTCTGGAGAATCCCTTTTTGTCATATGTGCTTATGTGAAAAAGCACAATGTGACACAATGTGACCTAGCACATAAGCACATGCTTTATGTGCCGATATGTGCTTATGTGAAAAGGCACAATGTGACACAATGTACCCTATCACATAGGCACATACGACACAAAATGGGATTCCATAGCCACAGGTGTTTTCCAAAAGGGATTCTTTAAAAGGGATTCCATAAAATGGAATTCCTATCCGACTCCGTAAAATGGGATTCCGTGTTTTATCATCGACACTCGAGGGTATTCCCTTTCCCTTAATGAAGGGTTGTAGTTCATTAAGTTTAAAATTTATTCAGTTAAATGTCGTTCAGTTCAAAGGGTGTTTATTTATATTAGATATAAAAAGTTCATTCAAAAAGTTCAAAAAATTCAAGGGTGTTAACATTGGGATAGATTTAGGGGTTATAGTTCATTCAAACAGTTCAAGAGGGTTAATTATATATACCTTCATTAGGGTTGTAGTTCATTTCAAACAGTTCAAGAGGGTTAACATTGGGTTATATTTAGGGGTTGTAGTTCAATCAGATCAGTTCGATCTTCGTTCACTTTGTTCTGTTCACTTCGATCTTGGCTGTGTTGGATCTTTGTTCATTTTTTATGGTCAATTCACTTCGAGTTTGCTTATATTCGATCAGATCAGTTCGATTTTCTTCAATTTGTTCTGTTCACTTTGATCTTGGTTGTGTTGGATCTTCGTTCTGTACCTTTATTGTTTTGTAGTTGAGTTGTTTCTGTTCAGTTGTTTCCAACTAGTTCGATCTTCGTTCATGTTTCGTCTGTTTAGTTAGGTTGCTGCATGTAGTATTTAGGGGTTACAGTCCATTCAGGTTAAAAATTGTATTGTATATATTGGGCGTTAAGATTAAATCAAAGTTGATGTTGTGTTCTCTTCGATCTTTGTTGTCAGTTGATGAATTAGGCTTTATTAGTTCCTTTCCATACCCTCGAGTGTCGATGATAAAACACGGAATCCCATTTTACGGAGTCGGATAGGAATTCCATTTTATGGAATCCCTTTTAAAGAATCCCTTTTGGAAAACACCTGTGGCTATGGAATCCCATTTTGGTCGTATGTGCCCATGTGATAGGGCACATTGTGTCACATTGTACCTTTTCACATAAGCACATATCCGCACATAAAGCATGTGCTTATGTGCTAGGTCACATTGTGTCACATTGTGTCACATTGTGTCACATTGTGCTTTTTCACATAAGCACATATGACAAAAAGGGATTTTCCAGAGGGTATCCTAGATAGGTATCCTCAAACAATACAATACTAGGCTATAGGTATCCCCAAATACCCGTATGTGATTATGTGATAGGGCACATTGTGTCACATTGTGCCTTTTCACATAAACACATATCGGCACATAAAGCATGTGCCTTTGTGCTAGGACACATTGTGTCACATTGTGCTTTTTCACATAAGCACATATGACAAAAAAGGGATTCTCTAGTAGGTATCCTCGAATAATGCAATACCAAGCAATAGGTATCCTCAAAAACCCGTATGTGCCTATGTGCTAGGGCACATTGTGCCTTTTCACATAAGCACATATCGGCACATAAATCATGTGCCTATGTGCTAGGGCACATTGTGTCACATTGTGCTTTTTCACATAAGCACATATGACAAAAAGGGGGTGCCGAAGGTCATATGTTTTTCAAAAAAGGGGTGCCGAAATTGGGGTGCCCGGGGATATTGCCATTGGATATAGATGTGATGAGAATCTGATACAACTTCGTTGTAATAAGGGGAGATAACTCTATACGATTAAGTACAGGTTATGGGAAATCAAGCAATCTGATTGGTTAGTTATAATTTATATAAATGATCTAGATAAATGAAACAACAAGAGTACTTAGAATAGGGTCAGAACTAACAAGAATAGACCAGAAATAGCTAAATATAGTAACAATAAGCAAAGCTGTTCCAACTGATAGGCTCTTCTACGCTACTGGAGTATACTCTACAACATGGAACATGGCCAGATAGACGTAAACTATTGCATATATAGATAGAAGCAGAGAATTCTGGGTAATGACCAAAGGAACGTGTCTTTTAATGGGAAAAACGTCATGGGATAGGGATCCAAAAAGGGATTCTGGGAGAATTCTAAGCCAGAACATTACTCCTGTTCAATCGAACGCACCCCTTTGTACCCCCATAGTACTATAGCACTACGTGCTAAGCCGATAAATTGGGGAAATAAAGTCAATTTTGGTGAATTTGGGTGGATTTTGGTGATTTGGGGGATTGTCGGGTTGTTTGTGGTAATCAGATTTTCTCTTCTACAAAGGAACACTCCCCCGAACATACCCCTGTCTTGTTAGAAGCCATTGGTAACATAGCAATCACGTGCTACCATAGAAACCAAGATGGCGGCCTCCAGTATACAAAATGGACGACGGAAACACGTATCACCTAACAACACTAGCTGCGCATGCGCACTAACATCACGTATCACTATGGAGATAACGTCACAACATGACCCCTCACGCGGGTTACCATGACAACACAACATGGCGCCACTGGGTCACGTGACATGACGTCACTTCCGGGGTCCCCCACCAGGGTCCCCCAACTAAGGCCCCAAAACCACATTACATACTACTATGGTGTTCTGGGCACTATTCACTACTTACCTAACAATTAAACATTGTCAGTTACTGAACTAAATATTAACTGAGCCAACATGAATGAATTGTCTGATGACAATTTTATCCAATTTGTGCTGGAAATGTAACAAAGTGAAGCTAGTACGAGAGATTCGAAAAAACCGAATCTTGAGAATGATTCGGGATCGATCTCGAAACAGACGAATGGTATCGATATCAAATCGAATATAGAATATTCGCAGGACCCTACTGGATGGTGATAGAATCCTTATCAGTTTTGCTTTAAAGAACGACATTCCACCATTCAACCGATTATGCATCTCCAAAAACATCATGTGTAGCTTTAGCGAATAATAAAAATATCAAAATGATCAGCCTTGCTTTGACCTATCCAAAGCATAATATCTTACTAAATAAACTGCAGGAAAACACGGTATCACGGGACTTAATAAAGATTGGTTCATGAGCTATCTCTCGAATAGGACTCAGTAAGTGAGCTTTAAGGAAAAAAATTCTGAAACGGCCCACCTAACCTACGGATTGCCACAGGGCTCGATTTTAGGACCCATTTTGTTCCTCCTATCTGTAAACCATCTTCACAGTTCCACACTGCTAAATCTTCTATCCTTAGCCGATGGCACCATCGTATTTGCCTCCAATGAAGACATTAATATCCTGATCAATTATGCAAACAGAGAACTAAATAAAATATTTGAATGGTGTTCTGCTAACGACCTAATGCTAAATGCAAGCAAAGAAAACGAAATACATTTTAATGCATTCAACGTAAAAGATTACGCCTGTGAACCAGGACTTCGTCATCAACGGTCAATAAATAAATAGGATGGGTCAGAATGAATTTGAAACTTCTCTAATTTTTTAGGAATCGTAATGGATGAACACCTATCCTGTAAGTACCATGTTGCACAGATATGCACAAAAATTGCGCGCGCTATGTCCTAGGTAGAGCGAAGAAAGTATTACCACTTGGATCAATGATAACTTTATATTACCCCCTTATTTATTTATTTATTTATTTATTTATTTATTTATTTATTTATTAGGGTTTAACGACACTTAAGATCATACCGTGTCGGTGACAGTTTTACGGGTGGAGGAAACCGGGGTACACGGCGAGAATCACCGAGCAACGACGAGAAGCTGCCATTTATTTATTTATTTATTTATTTATTTATTTATTTATTTATTTATTTATTAGGATTTAACGACACTTAAGATCACACCGTGTCGGTGACACTTTTACGGGTGGAGGAAAACGGGGTACCCGGCGAGAATCACCGAGCAACGACGAGAAGCTGTCAGCTCCCCAACATTATAACTCCGCACTGCATTTACAACTCGTCCCCCAGAGTTCCAATGTGTTCTATGTGCCTACGGGCACATAGAACACATTGGAACTCAGGGGCGAACTATCAACAAAAAGATCACATTTTATCGCCAACAAAATTTGCGAGGGGAACCCGTGTTACTATGTGTAGCTGTCGCTAGCGATTCAAATTGAAATTGCGGTGTACGATTTGCAGAAAATTCCAGTAAACTTTCACTTCCATTTGAAAATAGTCCTTCAACGATTTCCGTCTGGCACATGTGTGCGGAACAGATTTTCAATTTCCGCATTCTTTGGTGTTGCTGTAGATGGGGATTTCATTGAAGAGGCTTGTGATAAAAAACCTTCTTGAACGTGAAACCCCAACTTGAAAAACTAGAACTAATTTTAGTAAATCTTGGTAATGTTTTAATATAAGATAAGATTTATTAAGCAAATACACCAGAACAAAGGCAAATTGCTTAGTACTTACAAAATCAACATAAATAGAAACATAAAACAATACTAATTCCAAATGACAGTCGTAAATATTAAGGCCTATAGTGGTTGCAATACAATATTGTTAATATCACCTCTTGGTGTCAGATTGACAAAACTTGTTCTGGTTGTTTTAAGAATTGGTGGGTTATGATACCGCACAGCTGTGGCATATTGTTTCTCATCAGGGATATGAATCTATCGGATGTGTCCATCTCAACAAACTCTTGGTATTCACGTTCAAATTTGTTAAATGCACGTTCTCTGAGAGATGCATATTCACTGCTCTCCATAACAAAGTGCCATTCTGTTTCCACTGCACCGCGCATAAGCATTCACTTACGGGGATGGGTGGTTGATTATGCCTCCCCTTTTCTATCATAAGTTTGTGGTTACTTACACGCAAACGAGTAAATATGTTTCTCGCCTCGGGGGATGTTGTAATTTTTTATGTTGATCAGAAGGGTAAAATGAGGTGCATCGCGCATCATGTTAGAGATACAAAAAAAAGATAGTGTGGTTGTTAATAACTTTGAATTGAACTGCCGGTTGTGATAGATGTCAGCCAAAGTCTCATCATCAGAAGTATATCATATACCCCTAAATCCCCATTGTGATGGGGGGGGGGGGGGGGGGGGGTAGGGGAATGGCATAATAATAATAATAATAATAGTCATGCCATTTTGTAACATCATTACCGTGGTGAGGTGTGGTGTTAGAGCTCTTGAGTCGTGCGTGTTCTTAGGGTAACACGTGTTTCCGACGTCCATTTTGTTGACTGGACGTCGTCAGTTTTCAAAAAGGTCGTAAAGGTGTGTGTGGGTACTCTAGAGGCAGAAGATGAAAAGCAGGTAGGAGAAAACTGTAGAAAAAGCGTAACTGCTAGGAAAGGTTAAAGGGCTGCACAAACAGTGGTAAAATTTGTTCATTGATCATTTTTCTGCATGTGATTAAAATCATTTGATTTTCTACCCCCGCCCCACTCGTTGGAACCACGAGAAGAAGATACTGTGATAAAGAAGAAATTCTTCTCTACTGGTGAAATAGGACCCGGCAACCAACGCCTGGGGGCGGAAGTCATCTGATGTACGCAGTGTATGTATAAACAGTTGGCAAAAGTTGATTCATGTATGTTGCTGTCGAGAAATATACTTAGATGCTGACAGTGACTTTAACCCTTTACCCAACGTAACGGTCAAAACCGGCCAGCGCTATTCACAAAAATCGCCAATTAATTTTCATTATTTTTTCATTTTTTGTCTCAAAAACATAGGTTATGACACCTCTTTGGAACGAGCTCGTTCCAATGAGGGGTCATAACCTATGTTTTTGAGACAAAAAATGAAAAAAAAATAGTTATTCAAGAATTTTATTTGCAAGTGTCGTCTGCTTTTCGTGTAAGGTAAAGGGTTAAAGTATATAAATAAATAATTCTCCTAAACCGCACTCGCGTTTCCTTCGGGTCTTAAAAGTGTATGTGTATGAGAGTGTGCGGGGGTGGGGGTCTTTGTAGGAGACGATGAAAGATGAAATGTGGAAGTGAGAAAATCGTAACCAAATCTACTAGGAAAGTTCGAGGGCTGCACAAACAGCCGCTACCATTTATTCGTCAATATGTTTTTTTCTGCATGTGGTATAAAATTATTTAGTATGACCAACCTATCGTTTAACCTTTAAAGCCCTAGAATTGCTCATACATTTTGCTTCACTTCGATATTGTGGCTTTGCATTTGTTGCAACTCTCAGAGAAATCTGTACCGAATTTGGTTCCAAGTGGAACCAAACCCCACCAAAGAACCAAAACAAATTAGTCTTCATGTGATCTAGAACAAGGTTATTTCAAATAGAGTTGGCTGTCTTGTTTATATGAAAGATTGTCATTGTTGCGCAATTTAACCCTTTACGAAACACAGGTGATATCAAAATTTATTATTTTAAATATCATTTTTTAATTTTTTTCAAAAAATTTCAACAAAACCATATCATGTGACCCCTCGTTGGAACGAGCTCGACGAGCTCGTTCCAACGAGGGGTCACATGATATGGTTTTGTTGAAATGTTTTGAAAAACAATATTTTTTCAACTGCTGAATTTGCATATTACGCGGGCGGGTTCGGGCGATTCGTTGGGTAAAGGGTTAACCCTTCACCTAACAAATCGCTTGCGTAATTTACAAATTAAGCTGTTGAACAAAACATATATTTTTCAAAGAATTTAAACAAAACCATATCATATGTCCCCCTCACTGGAACTAACTCGTTCCAATGAGCTGGGTTTTGTTAAAAGAAATTGAATTTGAAAAATTGCATAAAAAAAATTACAATTAAAATGATAAATTTTGATAACGCCTGCGTTGAGTAAAGGGTTAACGTGTTTCTGACGTAGCTTCGTCTCCATTTTGGCGCGAAGAACCAAAACATGTGTATGTTTGAATCCATGTCACTAAATTGGGTTCCACTACCAAGAACCAGTTTTGGTTCCAAGAGAAACCAAAATTTTTCTGTGTGTAGGCATTTCGTCCCCTGAGTTCCAATGTGTTCTATGTGCCTATTGGAACTCGAGGGACGATTTGTTATAGTCTCCATACATTGGTGTTTGCTTCTAGACAAATCTTGTCAGCCCATTTTGATCATTTTTTTTTTACTGTAACAGAACAGGCATTTCAACATTAAGACTTATGGTAAACTTCAGGGGCGGGGAGAGAAAATTCGTGCCCCAAGGTTAATTCTGTGACGCCCCCGCCCCCCCCCCCCCCCCTTTCGAAAGTGTCGGGACACTGATGCATAAATGAAGAATTCTTGAAGTGATAACACCAGGTCTGGTGCATAGGTCTATTTATAACAGTCTATTAACTGGTAAAGTGCTATATTATTTTTGGCCATCAAATCTTGTACACATGTCTTTGCCTTGTTAAAATTTATGGGAGCGGGCACTCTCCCATAAATTGTAATAAGGCAAATCCTTACAGACTAAATAATATCACTTCAAAGATAATACAAAGCACATCCACTGAACACGAGCTTTCAAGCTGTGGTACCTGCACTTCAGAACAAAGCCCAAATATGGGCTTCCGGCACTCTACCAGTTAACCAACCTTACGATCAAAACTGCCCAACGCTATTCGGAAAAATTGCCATTCGACTTTTTTTTGCCTCAAAAACATGGCATAGCATATGACCCCTCATTTGAACGAGCTCGTTCCAATGGGGGTCATAAGCTATGTTTGTTGACGCAAAAAATAAAAAAAATATATATTCAATCAGTGCTCAACATAACTTTTTTACTTTGCGTTGCAAAATGCTACACATTTCCAAAAAATGAATAGCATTTTGTAAAAATTACATAGCTGTTTTTGTATACCAGAGTTATGTTATGCTGTTTTATATTGAATTCTTCTAAGTAGATAGAATAGTTTCCATCCATTTCTGGACATTTCCAAATGATCTGCAACACATGAAACATTAACTATGTTTTTTTTTTAACTGAACTGCCTTTAAGGGTTGCATGGACTTGGATATTTTGAAATGGCGTCTTGGTTGTTTAATAGAGTTCTCAAAAAGGAAGTTGGGATTTTTAATTTGATGGGCTTGAAGTTATTTTTAATGGACATTTTGTGCAAAATGTTGTAAAAACAGGAAGAATTTAAACCAATAGACTTCATCTTACATATGAAGTTGTTAAATGATGCTTGATGGAGAGTTAATCTGAGTTATGCCTGGAATGTTCCACAATCAGAAGTAAAGCATCAGTGAACTAGCTTTCAAATTTGTTTGCAAATGTTCATTTACATTTTGCGATACAAGATAATCAACCGCAGCCTAATAGGCTGCAGTTGATTATCTTGTATCGCAAAATGCTATACATAATTGGGGGTCTGACACAAAGGCCTGACACAAGAGTCCGAACTTTGGGAGACCCAGACCTGATCCAAGAATCCTGGGCCAAACCCTGGCCCTCAATGTTCCGGATCTCGGGGTTACTACCCTGGTCGCCCCCCCCCCCCCCACCTTCTCCCCGACCCTGGTAAACTTGCAAGTTTTATTTTCAGTACCTTCGCAGTCGCCTCCGTGCAAGTCTTGCCTGCCTATCCAACGTACACCTCTCAATTTTGTTGCGTGGTTTCGAACCTGATTATATAAATTAAAGATGAGAGCTACCCAGAGCCGTATTATTCATAAGGCTGACTAGGCTGAAGACTAGGTGTTTGCAGGGACAGGGTGGGGTGGGGGGGGGGGGTCAGCCCCTTTTTTTTTGTTTTGCTGCGGTACTGTTACCAGCGCCTTAGGGCTCCAATGGTTAAAGACACTTTGCACTCTGCGCCGTAGCGATACATGTACATGTATATTTATCCATATATATATACTCTCATAAGTATACTATATATATATTTATATACAGTACATTATTTTAATGCTTATTTAAATAATATGTCAAGTTGTGGGTAGAATTCTTCAGGAGACCCGCAAAATGGATATAGGGCTATGTACTGCGCCATAGTGCCTACCGTACCAGGGTCAGACTGACAGCTGTAGTGGGGTGAAAGATTAAAGTTCCGGATGGGACCCCGTCCCGGAGTACCTAAAAGCATAGGGGCCCGACCGTGGGTTAATGCGGCACTGGAGTGACCCAAGAAAACTGAAATTAGATTTTTGTTTTGATTTTCAAGGTATGATGGTTGAGTATCTCCTTTAACCCTGCGATTAATGCACTGTATTTTCGTCTAATTTCAGGAAGCTGTCCAGGTTCGGTTACATGTTCAACAACCAACTGTTTGTTCGATGCCGAATGCCATTCTTCAGAAAAATGTTGTCCGACACCGTGTGGACAGAATGTTTGCGCCTCAGCTGTGTTAAACTAGAACATCCTGGTGATTCGGCTGTGTGCTAATTTCAGATGAACTTAGTGTTTTCCAAGTTGTCTTTTTTCCGTGCACTTCGCAAACCCTGCCACTTAGCACGAAAAATATGGCGGATATTACCCCGGTCAGCACTGGGGTAATATAATAAGTAACAAGTAATATAATATAATATATTACAATTTTGAATATATTGAGTAATATCATACATTTATAGACTCTTGTGGTGGTGAATATGATGTGATATGAACCCAAAAAACTTACATTGACCGAGGCGTTTCGGTTAATTTAAGTTTTTTTTAGGTTCACATCACAACATATTTAACACCACAAAAGTCCATAACTGTTTTATTATATTCACCATCCTCAAAAAAAAAACAATCTTCTATTTGTCAATTAAAAGTTCAATTATATCAACCAGAAATACTTTTATTTAACAATAAAATATTTATCATCTGCAGAATAACATAAAAAATTTAACAATGTTATAGAGATTACGTCGATTGAAATAGAACTAGAGAGGGGATTTCCAAAAGCTATATTTAGAAAGTTGATATTCTCTGGAAAACCGGTGTATATGGATTTTTGAGTACCAGTCACGTGTATAAGATTCATCCAACAGAAATGTGGTTATTTATAAAGAATATAATAATAGACAGAACGCGATGTGTGTTTGAATCGGTAGGTGTTTTACATAACGAATTGGAATGGCGTTGGCTGAATCTTATATACGTGACTGGTACTCAAATATCCATGTACACCGGTTCACAGTGAATATCAACTTTCTAAATATAGCTTTTGTGTTTATTACGCATCCCATGCATTAAAAATCAGTTAAAAAACAAATTTTAATTCCGATGTTTAAACCCAAAGGTGAAGAGTCCGTTTGTTTTGCTTGAAGCTGTACTGATCAAATGGGTCGGTAAAAATCAAAACAACCTTGTTCTGGGAACCAGTCTAAATTATGTTCGTTATCTTTTCTTTTGGACTTGTTTGTTGAAATTCGTATCGCTGTTTCTCTTCGGCTGGTGTCCATTCACGCTTAACCATTTGGTGTCTATTACTGATAGTAAAAATATAAGTACAAATTTAGGCAGATTTGTAAAACAGCTGAGAGAAACCTTTTTAAAAGAAGTTCAAAGCATGGCAGGAAGTCCGAAGATTTACCGAAATAAAGTTGACCAATTTAGATATATGGGGATCGGCAGACGAGACTGCCACGGGACTGAGTTAATGTTGTGGTTGGAATTGATTGTTTTTTAATATTTTTTTCATTTTTGGTTAACTAATTTTTTTTGTGAACCTACTTTATTTTGCTTTGGACGTTTTCATTCTCACATTAAGCAACAGACGATCGATAATTGTTCCACGAAATTTGGAAACTATTCAAAGCGTAACTAATGACTCGGCGGGAAAGGAAGTAGTATAGACGGCGCTGGGGAAAAAGTTCCGGCTTGTACATCACCAGTTGAATGCAGACACATTTATGTCATAGCGGCGATTCCGTTAAATACAAGGATTTAAAGTTTAATGGATGTGTAATAAAAAGTAATATTATATCTCACGTGACTTCCTTGCATTCTGATTGGCTGAAAGATGATACCCTATTTCGTGTAGTTTGCATCCACAGAACTGACCAGGCACTACACCCAGGCACTACACGTTTTCTATTTTTAGCACACTACTATATCAGTTTTCTTTTCATACTGGGCGAATAAAACTGATCAGGCTAAATTTAAAAATCGATTCACAGAGGCACAACATTCACAAAACGACCCGGAAAGAAATCTTTGTAGAAAAATGTATCTCTTTTCCATTGTTGAAGTCACATTTTTCGAGGCGTTCATTTTATTCCTTGAGAAGATGATCCATATCTCGTTTCGAAGAGAATGATCCATACCTGGGTCTAACTTTCATCAGAACGCGTCCGCATATCAAAAATCGTTTGTTTCGCTGCTCATATTACTTCGCTATTTAATTGTATGTTTGGGGCAGTAAACGAATAAATAATGGAATTCATTTGAATCTTCGGAGTTTGTATCCCGTACTGACCCATTCGGTAATGTATATGTGTGACAAATGTGTGGAAATTATCAAACTGCGTTGTCAAATTTCGAACATTTTAGTTTTCATTCGCGAGTGGCGCGATTCTGGAATATACAGTTCCGTTTGGGGGAAATGTTTTGTTTACCCTTGCTGACCGATTAAAAATCTGTCTTCTGCTCATATCAATAACCCAAGTTAGCCGTGTTTTGGAAGAAGAAAATGTTTTTTAAAAACTACATGGTATTTTTTTCTATATAACGCTGGTTGGCAGGGCTGCTACCTTGGTAATAGATTAACAAATCGGACAGATGTTTTTCTTGATAGGTGTTCGATATAATATAAGGATTAGTGCATGTCTTGTCGTTGACTACGCCCATATAGTGCCCAGTGAGGTGGTGTAGTTCCCTCCGCTTCGCGGCGGTAACTACACCACCTCACTGGGCACTATATGGGCGTAGTCAACTCCAATCCATGCACTATTCCTTAACCCCATGCACACTGATGTCGAAATATCTAAAGTTCAGGGTGCAAATATTTCCCATAATGCAACTAGAAATTTAACCAATTCAATATTGTTTGACAGAGCTCAACGAGCTCTGTCAAACAAGATTGAATTGGTTAAATTTCCAGTTGCATTATGGGAATAATGGCTACTTCAAATCTGGATATTTTGACATCAGTGTGGAGGGGGTTAAATAAGTAACAGAGATTTGTTTTTATTACAAGTAATAGTAATATTAATTTTCTGACCGTTTTTGGTCTCTATGTTTGTTGATGGGTTAAGTTAGACAGACAAATAAAATATAACAAAATTCGAAGTTAACCTTGAAATCATTCAGCCTGTATTTTTCATGTGATGGAAAGGCCAGACAATGGTATCATTTATTGGAATCCTCTTATCATATCCAACAAATGAAGCCATTAAGACTGAAAAAAGAGATAAATTGTTTTCTTATTTTTATGACTTTGACAACTCGTCCCCTGAGTTCCAATGTGTTCTATGTGCCTGTAGGCACATAGAACACATTGGAACTCAGGGGACGAACTGTATTTATATTTAATTCTATTGTTCTTTCCAACCAACTGCTTTAATATAGAGTAAGCGTATAATGTTTTCAAGTAAAAAATTTATTCTACGAGTGGGATTAAGAATGAAACCGACGAGTCTCTGGCGAGTCGGTTTCATTCTTAATTCTACGAGTAGAATAATTTGTTTACTTGAAAACATTATACCTTATTTTATTTATCCCATAAATCTTTTACATGGCTGCCATGGAGAAATCGTGCTGTTACTCTCTACAAAACACAGCGAGAAGTGAGGAGCACCTTGGTCCAATTCGATCGACCAGCAAAATTGGAAAAAAATAAACAAGGCGCAGTTATACATTTCTGTCTAAAATTAATTCCCCTTCAAACTTGAGCTAAACTCGCAAAACTACTTTAATAAATGAACAGTGTGTGGTGTTTTCTACTGGCATTCTAATATATTCAAAAAGGTTGAAAGAAAACAAAAATTGAACTATTAATTATGCTGCACGAATGTGATAGAGGTCAGAGGTCAACAAGTCCGTCTCTTCTGCAGGAATAAATTCTTTCGGTACTAAACCTACGGGGAAAGTTTATCACCCTACCAGGTGAATAAAGTAAAAATTTATTCAAGGCTTTTATTGTTCAAATAAAGGACGATTTATGGGATAAATGGGCGTGATATGCCCACTGACCTATTAAATAATGTACAAAGGTTGCATCAGTGAGGAGATTGACATCACTGTAACACATGTAACAGATGGAGACAGGAGTGCGGAAGCAGAGGCTCGAACCGTCGACCTCTAGCATACAAAACGACCGATTTACGACGAGACTAAGAGATCCGGACCAACTGGGCTGGTTGGTAAATGACCTTTATACGCCGACTGCTACATCATTCTCACGTTCTTTTGAGATTCACCCACGATGAATCTCACCCCAGTTTCCATCTCAAAGCGGTCGAAACATCTACCATGCGTCGTCACAGCGTCCACAATGCCACCAACTGCAGAGGGCAGGTCACGGCACCAATGTACCAGATCAAGAGAGAAGTGCAGGAGCCGAGCCTCGAATCGTCGACCTCTAGCACACAAAGCGACTGATTTACCACGAGACCTAGAGATCTGGACCAACCAGACTGGTTAGTAAATGGCTCTTATTCCACGCCCGCTACACACAAAATACCAAAATGATTAGTACAGTTTCAACTGAAAAAAAGTTGTAGCATAAATGTGAATTGATGTACATAAATTATATCTGTGTCAAGAAAGCCGGTCCCTGGTATCATATTTTGTAATACTAGATATGTTGCCCTTCAAGCAATGATATCAGAGACTGGTTTTTATCATAAAAATATTAATTAATTAACAAAATGGTATAATGTGCATTTATTTCTATCGATACTGTACCCTTACACGGGTATATGTCTGCATGAATCGCCGACTGTGGGAGACAGGCCCCTTATAGTATTGGGGAAAAAATAATGCAAAACACAAGTGTTGTTGATGAAGAAAAAGCAGGATGAACTGTACTGGCACATCCTACTTTTCCTTCATCAACAACACCATGTGTTTTGCATTATTTTTTAAAACTTTGAGAGAATTCAGGATTACAAATCAAACAGAAGGTTTTGTTCTCTTGCATATCGTGATCTGCATAATGGGAACACATTTTTGCATAATTGACAAATCGTCGGCTGAGTACCAGAATGTTCTATGTCCCATAGGGGAGATAATACATAGTCCCATAGGGGAGATAATACATAGTCCCATAGGGGACATAGAACATTCTAGTACTCAGGCGACGAAATGTACTCGAAGTAATAAAAAGTAATAATTATTAATTTTTTAAAATTAATTGTAATATAATGCAGACGTGTGGTCTCGATATCGAATCGAATCTCGAATATTCGGAGGGCCCTACTCGGTGAATATTACGTTTCCCGGGTTGATAATCCCTTGTATCAACCCAGGGTTTCCGCTATACAGACATGGGATCCCATCAACGGTCCTAATCCCCTCGTTAACTTTCCCCTACCCAAAAGGTCCTCGTAGGGCTCTCATCACAGACACCCTTAAGGCTCGCACCAAAGGTAGAGAATTATAGGGAAAAAAGAACAGCAAAAAATCAACCAGATTCAATTTTTTTAACAAGTTGCAATAACCTTGACTATGGAACGACAGAATCTGGTGATAGGTTAGATGGCATACGTGCACGATTTGGTTTGGGTTTCATTGGCCCACATTAGTAAGTTTTGTGTACACTCTTAGGTCAGGCATTTTAACATGCACAAGGCATAGCTCCTCCACTTGGGCGTCTCAGATGTGCATTTCAGACAGATGAGATCATGATGCCGGTAATGGTGAACCTAAGGATTCGACGGGGCGACCATGGTCGCCCCGTCGGATCCTTGGATTCCCCATTACCGGTCTCAACATTTTTTTCCTAGCGGAAAGCCTGATCAACCCCAAGGAAAGTCAATAATTGTTTGATATTAAATGAGGACGGGGTGAATATTGTATTTATCACTTGATCTAAAACGCGATACAACGTGCTTGAATGCCTAAATAAACAGACAGCGCTCGCTTACAGGAGCGTTGTGAAGATTATGATTGTGTTTGGGAGGTGGGTGGAAGTGGTAGTAAACCTCATTTGTCCCGGTTGTGATTGCTCAAGTCCCAACTAATTAATATTCCAACTATCAAGGTATGCTTTTTGGGTATGCTGGTCTCAGTGCTTGTGAAAAACAAACTGAGTTACAAAAAATTGAGGGGTCGCTAACCGGATGCCCCTTTCCCAATCCCAATGGCGTTTCTCGAAATACCTTGAATTATGTTATTAAAACCAATGTCTTGTTCGTCAGAACTCTGAAAATAGACCCATAATGACGTATATATTTAAAATTTATTGAAAGACAACAACAACAACAACAACAACAACAATGTAATAATAATAATAATAATAATAATAATAATAATAATAATAATAATTACTTAGGCTTCCACTCATTTGCCGCGATCCTCTGACGAGGAGGCCAGCATCCACCCCTTCCCTCGGGTACTTTCTCCCCCACTCTCTCTCCTACTCTCCCAGCCTTCAGTCGCAAATAGTTACTGTTTCACAATTTCTCCCACAGGCGCTTTCTCAATCTTCCCAACTAAATACTGACACTTTTCCCTCTGTTATCCCTCATGCACTGTCTCTCATGTTTTCGTACCATTTTTCATTAGTTTCTCAACCAACCTTATTCTACTTGACAAGTATTTGTGGCATTCTAAACTGAAATCTTCCAGTGCCCCCTTACTCCAAAACTGTACTTTTGTACTCCCCTCCCTCACCTTTCCCCGATTTCACCTCAACTCTCACTTTGTACAACAATGAATTCCCCCCACCCCCCCCCCCCCCCAAAAAAAAATAAAAATAAAAGACTCATCTAGGTACTCCTCAAAAACTTATGTATCATTTTTGCATAGCCCATTGAACGAGGTTTTGCCCCAAACTTCAGCTCGCCAGTTTCTATTGCAATCTTAGAGTACTCTTCCCCTGATGAAGCTGCTCTCCTAGTTTCGTTTGCAATCTTCAAACACCCTACTTAGGTCTATTTCCGGAATGTTATTGAGTTATAGTGTTTTGTCGCTTTTAAAGTTTGTGTTTAGCACCTTCAACACTAAAGCCCTGGAAGGTATCATTTCAGTCAATACTGTCAACATCGAAATGGGTGAAACCCATCCTGGTTTGTTGGGAGGTTCAGTAATAATTTAATCCAACAGCTCTGTCGAGCTGTTGGATTAAATTATTACCGAGCCTCGCGTCAGACTTTTTGCTCTTTTTTTCGTCTGCTCGTCCACTACCAATTTTTTCTTCACGCAAAAAATTATGTACGCCCCGTTGAAAGGGTTAATGGCTGGAAAAAGTCTAAGATCATGTGAAGTTTTTTTCTGAAGTGAAAAATAGAAATATACGTGGACTGTTTTTTATGGTTCTATCGTACGTCTAATTAAAAACTGCAGAAAGAAGTATTTATCTTTTTATCGCCTCCATGGGAGCCCGGGAAAAGGAACAGTGTTTGTTTACTGTTGTAATCAGGTCCTGTTTTTATGGTACAATTGGACCAGACAACTAACACCTGGGGTGAAAGTCCTCCAAAGTGGTACAAACGATTGGCTAAATCTGACACCATACCTATGTTCTGATCATGATCAGTGTTCAACCGATGATCGGAACTGGCCACCCCAATCGGCCGATTTCAATCGGATGACAACGGCAACGGCTCCTGGAACATCGGTTCAGCCGATTGTTGCCAAGCATTTTGTGATGATTCATTAACTGTATTTTATTATCTTCTGCAATTGTTCAAATGTTAATATAAAATGATGTCAATGCTACCATTCAATAAAGTTGAAAAACCACCACAATGTGTATTCTTAATCTCTCTAGACTCCCTTTTGCGGGGTAGACAAGTTAAACGACATGTAAAGCTTACAGTTACTATGACCAAACGTTCCTGCCACATTACACCTATTCTTGAAAATCTGCACTGGCTGCCTCCGAGGGAACGCATTGAATTCAAAATTCTCATATTAACTTGGAAATGCTTAAATGGCGAGGCCCCACCGTATTTGTCCACTTTGGTTTCACGTTACGAACCGGTAGATCACTACGTTCGAAAATGTCACACAATCTTGTCCATGCACCAGGTGACCTCACGACAGCTGGCGATCGGGCCTTCTCCGTGGCTGCTCCATTCCTTTGGAACCTGCTTCCGAGTGGGCTGAAACCATCGCAGAGTCTCCCATCTTTCCGATCAGCTCTCAAATCACATTTGTTCCGGCTGGTATATAACTTAGATGAAGACCGCTGATTGTGATTCATCCGCTTGGAGACAGTCAGCAAATAGGAAATGCAGAGTGATATACATATATATAAAGTTTTTTTTTGTGTGTGTGTTAAGCCCATGAGCTCTATGAGGATTTTCGGCTTTAAACTACATTTATTATTATTATTATTATTACAGTTGAGCGTACTTGCGTCAATCGCCAGTTCATACCGGAAAAGTGAAGGTGGCACTCCACTGATTCAGGTCGCAGTAAAATTACCAGTCGCACGCGCTTGGGTGGGTAACGCGGCTCTGACAGCCACGTTTACCGCCCAAGTGTGCGCGACTGGTAATTTTACTGCAGCCCCAGTCAACGAAGTTTAACACTGTGAAACATGTTCAGTTCAATGTAGTTCTTTCGTCCAGTTATGCACAGTATTGCAATCGGAATCGGCATCAGAATCGGCCGATTGTGAGCCAAATAACCGGTACTCGGTCAGTGACCATTTTTGGTTATCGGATGAACACTAACCATGATATAGCAGTATGTGCTCACTGTAACATTAAACACCAATAAAGAAAAAAAAGTAATCTTTTTATCTTTTATTTGACAGTCACTGCTTAAGTATGAGGTGCGATATCGCGTCACGTGAACTTAACACACACACCTCATTTAACCCTTTACCTAGCACCAAAGGCAGGCGACACTTGCAAACAAAATTCTTGAATAACTAATTTTTCTCATTTTTTGGCGTCAAAAACAAAGGTTATAACTCCTCATTGGAACGAGCTCGATATTATAATAATAATAAAAAAATAATTATTATAAAAATAAGACTTTTTTGTCACGGGAAAATAATCTCGCACTCTTAGTTCTTCTATACAAAAAGTTCAATTATTCCTGGAAGGTGAGAAGATGTCAACCCAGCTTTCAAGGTTTTATTTATTTATTTATTTATTTATTTATTTATTTATTTATTTATTTATTTATTTATTTATTTATTGGTGTTTAAAGTCACATATTTCTGCACAATGGCTAACCATGACAGTTTTACAGGTGGAGGAAGCCGGAGTACCCGGAGAGAACCACCGAGCAACGGCGAGCAACTGTCAGCTTCCCAACATACCAACTCCACACAAGCAGGGTTAGCATTGGTTGAAGACAAGTGCACCATCACGTACAGTACGCCTTAGTTCACAGCGTCACCGTGCCCCCAAGTGGGCAATGGGGGTGAAGTGTCTTTCCCAAGGACACAACGCGGTTGCCGCAGGTGGGATTCAAACCGAGGACCTCTCGGCTTGCAGCCTGCACCTCTACCAACTGAGCCACCGCCCCCCCCCCCCCCTTGCAAGGTTTAACTGAAGTTTTGCGTCGATACTGTCAATAAGAACTATACTCCCTTCACATGTATTCCGAAAAAAAAATCACCGTTCATTCACACAAGATGGGAAAGCACTACGTTATCCCCCTACTCCAGACAATCTGTCAGCTACTGGACAATAAACCTCGGCCTCTTTTTTTCTTCTCATTTCTGTAGTCTAAAACATGGCTTCAGCTTCTCTTGCGATAATATTCTTTCAATGTTTTAACACCAGAAACTATTATTATGTTATTTTTGTTTCACAAACACCGCAAAATGAAAGTTGCCTAGATTCCATAAATCGTCCCCTGATTTCCAATGTGTTCTATGTGCCAGTAGGCACATAGAACACATTGGAACTCAGGGGACGAAATGTTACTGGAACATGGTTTAACACACTATAAACTCTTGTATCCTTATGTAATTGTGTAAGTATGTAATTATAATTTTTATATTACTTCTGTATCTGTATGTTTATTACACTTGCAGGTTTATTTTTATCGGATTAAAAAACACAATTTAAAAATAAAAAAGTTGTCTCCCCTTAATTTTCTACACTTTGAAAAATCACTGTAAAATATGGTGAAAAAAGAATGTCAACCTATTGTATCGTATTAGCGTCACACAAAAATCTACACTAAGTTGTTATAGCAAAATAGCTAAGTTGTTATAACAAGATAAAAGGTTGTTACAACAAGATAGCTGATTTGTTATAACAAGATAGCTAAGTTGTAATAACAAGATAGCTAAAATTTTGCTAAGTTGTTATTACAAGACAGCTAAGATGTTATAACAAGATAGCTAATAAATTGCCGGCCTGGAAATAATCCACGAACAATCGTTTAGGTTATTTGGGGGTTATGTCAATTGTAAAATACGCGATCGCGCTGCAGGTTACGACAAAATTATAACTACATTAAATTGCTAATCTCGCAGGTTTTACCAGAAAGACTTCACAATCTTTCTGAACTTTCTCGACTCAAATTTTGAGCATTGCATCCACATTATGAATAGAATAGAATGACATTCTGTTTCCATCTTAAAAGAATTGTCGCCTAAATAACTAGAAACAACTATCGCGCGATCTCGCATTGGCGAGATCTCGCATTTGCAGTTGCTCTTTATTTTGACGGAAATCTCGTTAAGAAATAAAACGGCATGACATGCGCAGTGAAACGGGCAAGGCGGAGAAGCATCACAACACTCTTTTTTCTTATGTGTTCCCACCATGCTAAATGGCGTAACCCGAAAACGGGTTACGGTATCAGCCCTTTATTTTCAGGCCTGTTAACGTTGTTATAACAAGATAACTAAGGAGTATGTTATGTTGAGATAATGCCTCAAATGGCGGAGATAGGATAGGATCGCACGAGCTTGGTTGGGGTGGGGTGGGGTGGGAAAATATTAGGGGAAGGGACCAGTAATATATAATGTTCAGATATAAATGCTGCATGTTGGCTCAGTAGGTAGAGATGCAGTCTGCAAGCCGAGAGGTCCCCGATTCGAATCCCACCAGCGTTGTGTCCTTGGGCAAGACACTTATCGAGATTGCTCACGTGGGGCACGGTGGCGTTGTGTACTAAAGCGTACTGTACGTCGATGGAGCACTTGTCCTCAACCAATGCCAACCCTGCTGTGTAGGGTTAATACTTTGGAAAGCCTGACAGTTGTTCACCGTTGCTCGATGGTTCTGTCCGCCTTCCCCAACCCGTGAAACAGTCCAACACGAATGTATGTACAGTGATGTATCTATGTACAGTTTAGCGCCCTACGAAGTTTCGAAATTCTATACGATTCGAAATTCGATTTCATTCGACAAAATTTACGTCGCGATGATTAGTAAATTTTCGAATCATCGAGATTTTCTCACAATCCCGCCATGTGTCTCCTCCAGAGTTCTTCTATTAGCAGATCTCCTGTACAGGTGGGGAGGGGGCTGTTCTGTACGGGAGACCCGATAAAGAACAAAAATTCAAGGAGGTTCCCTTTACGAACTAGCTACTTTGGTTCCGGAAAATTCTGCTTTCTGGATTGACTTTCCCCAAAAGACGAGTCGCCATTGAATACATAGACCGACCACGATGTGTGTTTGAATCGAGCCGTACACTCCAAAAACTCCAGGTACTCTGTCATACCAAATGTGGTACTCAACTTGTCCCGTGCGGAGTACTCCAGGAAACCAGTACTCCCGTGCGGAGTACTCTACAAAACATTGTTTGTACTCCAAGACACCGAACTGTAATGGTACTTTGAGAAACCTAAACTGCCTGGTACTTCGTTGTGGTTCTCCAGAAAACCACAAGTTTGGAACTTTAATGTGGTTTGTGCTCCAAGAAACCCAAAGTTTGGTACTTAGTTACCCCCCCCCCCCCCCCCCCCCCGCCACACACACACACACTCACTTTCATGTACACAACAAATACGGAGTAGGCTCAGATGTTGCTCCATTGAGGGATTCAAAGTCCGAAAAAGCTGCAGAAGTACCTGCCTCCCTCTGGTCCCGGATACATTTAATGTGTAGATAACACCACAAATTATGTCACTTTGAAAACAATGAAAGAAGAAAAATTGAGTTATGCAGTTCCTTTAATAACCTTCAGCATATTTTAAAAACATACACTGCAACTCACATAAATCAAATACAGCTTGCACCCAGTCATCCAACCCGCTCCCTATGAACCATTCAGTCACGTTTTCAAGCTCCCAGCCCTCGACCGAAACCGCCATTGTTGATTTACAGACGACGCGCGCGCTTGGTGGCCAAGTTGCTCGCGTGGTGAGTGGTGGATATACAGGGGATGTAACTCCTCTTTATCGACAGTTTGATATTCCACCACATCCATTTGGTATTATACGCGCGAAATATAGAGGAGGCTATCCATATTCGGTGGTTTTGATATCTCAAATACTGGCGGTATCCTAGAATACCATGTTTTGATTTTTTAAGAGGGTAGGCTCGAGCGAAATATGATTACGCCATTCCAAAGGGTTATGTAACACACCCACCGATTCAAACACACATCACGTACTGTGTTTATTACACATCCCCATGCATTAAAATTCATTTAAATAGACGAATTTTAATTCCGATGTTTAAACCCAAAGGTGAATAGTCCGTTAATTTTTTTTTGAAACTGTACTGATCAAATGGATCGATAAAAATCAAAACAACCTTTAGGGAACCAGTTTAAATTACATTCGTTATTTTTTTCTATTGGGCGTGTTTGTTGAAATTCGTATCGCCTTTTCTCTTCGGCTGGTGCCCATTCACGCCTAACCATTTGAATTAAGGGCAAATTTGGGCGAATTTGCAAAACAGCTGGGAGAAACACAGACGATCGATAATTGTGTAACGAAATTTGGAAACTTTTCGAAGCGTAACTAATGGCTCGCCGGAAAAGGGAACTAGTGAAAACGGAGGGGGAAAAAGCTCCGGTTTGGACATTTATGTCATGGCGGCGATTCCGTTAAATGCAAGGTTTTCGAGGTTAACGGATATGTGATGAAATGCTTGAATGGAGACTGGCAAAGTTTACGGTTTTATATAAAAAAGATACAATATTTACAATTTGAAGACTCGTGAGATTAGATTTGAGATTCGATTCGAAATCCATTGCCTAATTCGATTCGCAATTCAATTTGAGATGCGCGCAGCTCTTGGACAGATAGTGTTAACCACGATAAAGGACATCAGTGTTGAAAAACTATACCGTACATTGAAGACAATATTCAGGGATCATTTTTGGTGTCTACGGGGTCCGAATACGGGACCCTTTCCCAATGGCATTTTGGGATGATGTTTCCCAATTCAAACCAAAAATTTTCCCATCACGAAACGGGTACCCCAACAGGCAGTTTTTAGATACATTTGCAAGTTACATTCCAAGAACCTTGTCAGTTGTTTCTAGGCAAGTCTTGGCTGCCTATATAGGCAGCCAAGTCTTGCCTAGACACAACTGCCAAGCCATTCACAGAATGTAGACTGTCCAAGTGTAGCAAATACAACAATTTATAATAGAAATTACAAAGACTGATCATTATTTCATGCGACTGTTTGTTATAAAACTACATGTACTATACATCTGACAGCTTCTGTATGAATGTTCTCAGTTTAATGTGAAGGTAACCTCTCTTATTCTTTGTGTGTTTCCTCTCCCAAACAAATTCCCAATTGAAGCCTTCATGGCAGGAATTTTCCCAGTTGCATGGACCTTGGACCCTTTCTCAAAGAGGGTAGAAGAACCCATGATATTGGTGAAAGCCGACCATAGGACTGATAGTTGAAGACGCGAAAGAAGCCAATGGTTGACTGCTACGAGATAGTGAGAGAAAAAGCTTGAACCGCATTGACAGGAGAAAGTTGTTTTAGACGACACGAGAATACTGCTCACAGAATCTCTTGCACGGAATCCCCTTCTAGGATTTGAGATGAAACGCTTAACTAATTAATCGATTAACCCATGACCAACTTCTTGATCGATTAAAATAGTAATTGCTCGCTCAAACTTTACTTTTGAACTTCTGTATTATATGGGTTAACAAAGGAACAAACTTGCTCCAAAACAGGCCAACAGTGACACACTTACATCGGTTACATGAGACAGAGTAAATCATGCAGGTTGCATGCTGACATACTTGTTCACTTGCATGATAATTATACTGTATCAGTAGCTGGAAATGGTCATTCTTAACCCTTTACACAATGAGGTTAGCAGATGATACTTGCAAAATAAAATCTTGAATTACTAAAAATTCACATTTTTTCGTCTCCTCAAAAACATAGCTTATGACCCCTCATTGGAAGGAGCTCGACGAGCTCGTTCCAATGAGGGGTCATAAGCTATGTTTTTGAGACAAAAATTGAAAACATAATAAAATTTGAATGGAGATATTGCATGTATATTGCGCTGGCCGGTTTTCCCATTACGTTCAGTTGGGATTGTGCTGCAACGGCAGTTATTCAGCTACCTATTAGGGCAAGTGATAAAACTGTTAACCAAGGTTATTCCATGTGATTAATAGATCAAGAAAATCCTTTCAGCTCTATCTTGGATACGTCGTGATTGTGGAATCTCGGTCTCTTCTGAGATGAAGAAGTGCTCGGAGAGGAGTCACTGTTTCGATCAATTGTCGATCGCTCACTTGTTCGATACAATTTTGGTCGTCAGAGCCAAAGCTGTACAAGTCTTTGGTCGACTGACTCCTGCTCTAAATCTTAGTAAACATACAGTTTTTTTTGTTTTTTTTGTATTAAACAATGATGAGTGGGCGGAGATTAGTTAAGCTGAATTTTTTTGTTTTTTTTGTATTAAACAATGATGAGTGGGCGGAGATTAGTTAAGCTGAATGGTCTCATTGGACCTTTTAAGACTCGGTCGGGGGTAAAGGTCGGGGCAGGGTCAGAGATACTTCAAACTAAATAGAATGCTGGGGTAAGAGCAGCCAAGTAGAACTAGGAACAGGGACCGACCTGGGTATGCGCCAGTGCGTATTTGGTTCTAAAACATCAGGACCTGGCTCTTAAATCTCAGAAATGGGCTTCTCAGTTGGCGCGTAACTTCTCGGATTATATTTTGATATTCTTTCGATGGATAATCGAGAGAGACACTCTTACATGTATTATATATATGATTATCATTTATCATTGTTGTAGAGTGCTTAAGTTAATACTTCAAGTCTTAATTACCAAGCATTAATCTTCATTGTGGTTTCTGATCAAGTCTTGGCTGCCTAAATAGGCAGCCAAGACTTGATCAGAAACCACAGTGAAGATTAATGTTTGCTATAGTGTACTAAATGAAAATGATGAGAGCTATTACATACTTGCAGTATGTGTTACAAACAGCAGCGTGACTCCGTAAATTGAAATCTGGCGCATGAATTGAAAAAATAGGCTCCGAGGCTAGAGCGTATTTTAAATAGTCCTGATCGGTCCCTGACTAGGAATATGGCCCGACATTAGCAGAAACCGAATTTCTGGAAGGATCCGACTTCAGCTGAATGGAACAACGTCTCACACTATTTTAGACCTAACAGCTCTACGTGCTATCCATACCAATCGAATACAATCCAAGATGGACACTTTCTAGAAGGTTTTGGGATCTATAATCTTAATCATTGTTGGATCATTTTCGGTTATTCGAGCCAGGAAAAAGACTCTTGTTGAATCGAACATACTCTAGGCTCTAGAACACTCCGTGCACCAAGGTAGGAATTAAGAGGATTCTCCGAAAAACACGCTGTAGTCGTACTCTTGAAAATTTTATAACTCAATCGGCCTGCTAAATCCAATTGTTCGATTTGCAGGCGCTGCCGTTTATACTCATTACCCCGTTTCTGTTTCACAATGACAGCATCACTTTGGAGTATCTTTGTTTTTTTTCTGATGAGAATTTGTTGTGAGACATACTACTGAAGAGGGCCCTCTGGCATTGGCACCGGAAGCAAAGTTGAGCCGTAGAGCGAGTATCATAAAAGGGCAAACAATCGTGAAGCACGTTACATCTCTTCTTTATATTATAAAAAATGAGACTAACAATGGAGTTTCATACAGGCCCTAGTGACTATTTCGGCCCTAAAAAAAAAAAAACAACTCAACTCCAAAACGAATGATCGATAGTATACCAATATCTGCCTACGGTGGAAGACAAGCCCCCTCGTATAGCCACACCAAACTTCTTTTTGCTGTAAAATGGAACTTGGAAATAATTATACAAAATTAACATGAACAGTCGCATTTTATACTGACGTGTTCCCAGCATGGCTGCAGGTGTTAAGATCTGGCTTATGGTTGGAGGGGTTGTAGCGGGGGTGGGGGGGGGGGGGGGGGGGGTGGCAAACTGCCTCATGAACATTTCTGTAGGAGATTTTCACATTCTACGGAATAGACTTAGAGCCAACTTCCGAATTAACACGAACAGTCACTTTTATACTGACGTGTTCGCAGCATGGCTGCAGGTGTTAAGATCTGGCCCGTGGCAGGTGGAGTTGGGGCGAGGGGGGGGGGGGCAGGGGTGGGGGCTGCCATAGATTTTGAAATGTGACACGTTATATTGTGAACTGACTAAATTTAGCCACTATATAAGTCGCAAATGGGCCATCCGGGAGCTGTAAAATTGCTTTCAGATGTGTCCCCCTCTCGTTGGTGGGGGTTTTGGGGGCTCCCACCCAATGGTGGGTGCTCCTGAACCTCCAACAACGGGAGAAGAACAGACCCTCCCCACCTCTGGCCTTAGCACCTCCTAAATACAATCGATATTCAAAAGTTTGCACCCTCCCCTATCGAATTTTTAAAAAAAACTAGAGGCTTCGGGCCTTGTTGTGATGGCCACAAGGTCCCAGCAAATAAAGATTCAAATGTAAAGAAACAATAAGGGAAACAATGTTGATGAAACCTTGGAAGGGTTATTCGCGATATTAACGTTTGTTATCTCATATCTTTTTATCTTTCAATCTTTATCTTTCCGTGTCAGCTCATCTTTTATCAACATAGCACCATGGACGATGGGATAATGACAGTACGACGATGCATTTGTTGAAGGGAGGGAGGTGGGAAGTGAAGATACCCTTGGTATCCATCTTTCCACAGTACCTCCCCTTCAGCAGCTTCAACATGTTAACGCCTTTTAGAGATCAAATGATAAAATTATCTGGAAAGTTGCCTCAACCGCGTCATGTACCTGATCTTGTCTCATTTCCATTTTACCCCCTTTTAGTCACCACCCTGTCGCCGTGATATTAGGTGGAAATTCAAATTGATCCTCCCGTTTTGAATGGGCATCTGCGTAGCCGAGGGGGAAGGGTAGGGGTTGTTCCCTTAAAGTTTTCCATACCCCAAATCATTGGCCTTTTACATAACATAAAGTGCCCTAAAATCGGCGCCAATACAGGGCTACACACGCTACAAATACTCACATTCCTCTTAAAACACTGAATTTCGCACATTTTTCTTGGGGTGGGGAGGCCTAGTCTTTTATGGAAGTGATAGGACTGGTTAACGACCGGGGGAAGGGGGGGGGGTCCTTGTTAAGACTAGGGGATGTCCCTGAAATCACACAATGGCCTCTCAAATTTCACCCTCCCCATCCCCACCCCCCCCCCCCCCGTTAAGACTAGGGAATGTCCCTGAAATCACACTACGGCCTTTCAAATCCCCCCCCCCCCCCCCTCAAAAAATGGCTAGGACACCCGTTATTCTAAAATCGACTGAATGGAGTGAAACGGCTCGATCCAGGAACAAAGTTCGTAGACAAGAGGCGAACTTCAGACAAGCTTCACGTCATAACTTCAGACAAGCTTCATGTCATAACTTCAGACAAGCTTCATGTCATAACTTCAGACAAGCTTCATGTCATAACTTCAGACAAGCTTCATGTCATAACTTCAGACAAGCTTCACGTCATAACTTCAGACAAGCTTCATGTCATAACTTCAGACAAGCTTCACGTCATAACTTCAGACAAGCTTCATGTCATAACTTCAGACAAGCTTCACGTCATAACTTCAGACAAGCTTCATGCCATAAATTCATCCTAGAAATATAAGTTGATCACATGACTTATTCTGACACTTGTCGTCTAAAGTTTATATTTATATTTTATTGCGGGCATCAGGAAAACTACCGATCTGACCATGTTGTCCCCCGGTAGAATATCATTTCTTTTATAAACAGTTATTGCTAAAACAATTCTAATTGTATTTGGTTGAATAAAATGTATTTACTTTGCGATTTTCCTCGGCACTTCTGCCTCTTTACTCTTGTTTGTATTGCATACAAGTAATTGAGAACAGTCAGTGAAACATCCCAAATGGTCTGGGGGATTAAATTATTTCTGAACCTACCTATAGTATAAATGCAAAGTGCACTGCCCAAACTGCTGTAGCCGGTATTGTATACCATCCTCACCTATGTTACTACCTGTGAAAAGCCCGTATGTTAAATTTTAGCCTTTAACCCCGCTACCGATGTAAAGCTTCTACTGCGGTTAAAACGTTTTCAATGGGAATTCCATTACAAAAATTTACACCTATAGTAGGAACTACATCCAACTTGACCTTTCACATGACCCATTTTGCCGACTTAGATACATTGATACCTCGCGATGTTTCATTCCAACATACAACGTCTTGAGGTACTATGTACCACGTGCAATGACTTATTAAGTTGAAAATACCTACAATTAAATATTTAAAATAAATTTAAGAATTGTTTATAATAATTTGATTGAAAAAAGCAAGGCAAATTCAATCAACTTTGACGATGTGTATAGCTGGCAATCAAGCATTCACATGCAGCCGGGAGTCCTGCCCACGATGTGTAAACACGAGAGGTGATTTGCGATAGAAGTATCGTTTTTTTTTTCTCCATTTTAAGTGACAAAGTCGATTATTTATTAAGAACATGGCATAAATGAAACAAATAGGTACTAGAGTCCGTAATCAGATTTAAACCACCCGTAGAATAAGGGTTTTAACCACTCGGCAGAGCCTCGTGGTTAAAACCCGTATCCTGCTCGTGGTTTAAATCTGATTATCGACCCTAGTACCTATTTATTCTATATATAACCGACGAGCTCATCATTCAGGAATGCGGTGTTGAGATATTTGGTGCACGACAAAAAATTATGCGCCACACACTTTTTGTTTTGTGGCAATGGCCTATCGAACCAGGCCCTAATTACTTGGTCAGTTCCTATCGGGCGAGACATAGCCTTCGGCAACTTCATATCAGCCTTAGGACGAAGGTCGAAGACTGATGTGAATTTACCGAAGGCTGATATCTCGGCCGATATGAAACTAACCAAGTAATGGCCTTTATTTAAACCAAAACAAATAATTATAAAACCGTCTCATCCTTTACCGTTTTTTAAAAGTGTTATTGTTTCTCATTCCATTCACCGAGACTTAGTGCAAAGTTAACTCTGCATCTAGTTCAGTTATCCGCACGTATCGGCTTCCTCGTTCGGGTAACTGAATTATCTCTTCTCCCATTTCGACAAATCCCAGGTTACAACTCCGATCTTAGTTGGCGCGGACTGTTCTGTACAGCTCACTTATTTCTTCACGCCACCAACCTTATCTTTACTTACGCCAATATCAATTCCTCATTATACAAAAACTCCTGGTAACGCCAATTTCCCCGATTATATTCGGCGAATAACTGTGATTGGTTTCTATGTAAATAAACAGGTAGCGCCAAGCAACGCACCGTGGCGAACAACTCTAGTTTGGTTCGTATCGGTAGAGTTCGGCGCCATATCAGCTGTCTTTGAAGTCATACCTGCCGAATTTGATAATTAGCAATCCTGAGAAATAAATCCTATACAATAAATAATGCCTCGCCTGGGTGCTAGAATGTCCTATGTCCCCTACAGGGGACATAGGACATTCTAGCACTCAGGCGACGAATGAAAATATCTCGATTCCTATTTGCGTATATCAGAAGGGTTTGTCTACTCTCCTGTTGTCCCTCGCAAACTAAACTCAGAGGAGATGCTCGCCGTTGGAAAAGACATTCAGACGCCCGTGCTTTCTAATCTTTTCCAAATATTGTATCATAAAACTGTATGTTTCTGGAATTATGACAGCCATTCTGAGGATAATTTGCAGTTTCTTTTGGTCGTTTTATTTGCATGTATAGAGTTCCACGGGGAGCGCGGTGGCTCAGTGGTAGACTGTTAGACTTCTATGCTAGAGGTCCCGAGTAGTGGACAAGCAGATGATATAAAGAGCAAAAAATCTTAAGCGAGGCTCGGTAGTAATTTAATCCAAAAGTTAGACAACGCTGTTGGATTAAATTATTACTGAACCTCCCAACAAACCAAGATGATGGTTTCGCTCATTTGGCAGTTGACAGTATTGTCTGAAATGATACCGTCTAGGGCGCCAGTGTTGAAAGGGTTAATTGTGACATCTTGTTCAACGAACTAGGTAATCATCAAAAATAGGAGAATATGTGGAAAGTATTCTCTAGCTGAACTTCATCACTCAGTAGGAGCGTAGCCAGTTTTGTTTTTTAGAGGTGGCAAGCACGACATTCGGAAGGCCGTTGTTGGGATGGGGTCGGGGTCTTCGACGGTTTTAAATTTCCCGACAGGAAGTGGGAGGAGGGGTAACAGGTTGAGGCCCTAATTAGGATTAACCCTCCCCTCTCCCACGAAAAGTTTGCAATATGCGGTGTTCCAAGAGTGAGTCTGAGGCATCTATAGCGTGTATATCCCTATATTGGAAACCATTATATGGTCCAATGTTATGTGAAAGGAGCATTGAGTCAATGTTTTGTGGAGAAGTCTGAAGTGTTTTCGAACTCAAGCAAGACCCATTTTTTAAATGTAGTTTGGGATAATCATGCTGTGACACACCTCCTCTCCAACATGTATATGTATACCAAACTTGGTAAATCTAAGCCAAATAAAAGAAGAATTATTAGGACAAATCGTTTACAGTGTGGGTGTACGTGGCATATGGCTTGACTGCAGACTCCAAGCGCATGAAACAGAGCCGGATTCCAAGTCGCGTTGTGGGCGCCAATAAAGACATTTTTTTTTATGAATATTTTGAAAATATTAGACCTAATTATCAATATTGGGGTTGACAGAAGGGGTTGAAGAAACTTACCTCCTGATCAGGCATGAAAGTATACTTTTGTTGATATTTTAAGACACGCCACATGAGATTAGGGTTTAATCCCGGGAAGGGCAATTTTCCGGTTTTAGTCTTTGAAAGTCAGTCACGACATATTGAATTTTCCGGTTCTCGTTTCTGAATATCCGGGAAATTCATAGGACAGAACCGACAATCAAAGGTTGCGGGCCGCAACCTTTGATTGTCGGTTCTGGTCTATGAATTCCCCAGGTATTAGGACTGATTTTTTAGAACCGATAACCGGGAAATTCCCTTTCTCGATATTAAACCATAGCGCTAACGGTGAAGCTGGTCTTGGAATAAGTTGCAATTCGCTGTAATCTCATAAACTATAATACGCAATCATTGATGCCATGGTCTATGACTTTCCCGTCTACTGTGTTTGATTTTCAGAGCCATAGAGCCGCTCAGTTCCCGGTCCCGCGATTAAACCTTACATAACATCATTAGTAACTGTTGTATTTTTTCGTAAAATAGATAGTTCATGATTCGAAGCATAGATATAGGTCGTGGGGAGAAATATAAACTCTTGTGTGTAAGAAATAAGTGTTTTTTTTTCTCTTTTTTGTTCAGTTTACACGACTAAAATGAAGTCATATAATTTCACAATAACATAATGAATGAATATTCATGAAATCCAGAAACTGTTCACAAAAATACAACATCCTCGAACATTAAACGTCTTTCATTGTTCAGTCCATGCTCGTCCATAGTTTTCAGCCCCCAGTCGGCTAGCTATTATCGTAACTATAGTTTCATATGCGTCACAATTGCTAAAATAATTCATTTTACCTCACAACCACAGCGTTATTATGGCAGTATGACTTATACAGTTCGTTCCAATGAGGAGTTATGAGCTATGGTTTTGGAATAAAATAAGAATTTTAACAAAAGTGTTATTACATTTTATCAGGTATGAAGCAGAGAGGGTTTTACCAAGCCATCTTGTGATGTTTTACACCAGCTATATCCAGCAAACTGTAGTTTTACCCGCAAATGAAACAAAAAACAAAATAACGAACTTTGTCTACTATCAGAGCCACTCTTCCGGAGTTGGGTGAAACTGTGTCTATTTCAGTACGCAGGTACATCAATTAGATATGTCACTAGTTACTTTTAAACAGTTTATTTCACTGCTATGATATGTACTGCCCATACAAACATCCCTTCTATCTAGCTTAGAATTCGAAGTCGCCAAAATAAGGGTCAAATAACAGATAAATTATATTAACACTCATATTGTGTTTCCTACTGTCTTAACTCTTTACCCAACGCAGACGATATCAAAATTGATTATTTTAAATATCATTTTTTCAAATTTTTCAAAAAAATTCAACAAAACCATATCATGTGACCCCTCGTTGGAACGAGCTCGACGAGCTCGTTCCAACGAGGGGTCACATGATATGGTTTTGTTGAATTTTTTTGAAAAATAATATTTATTCAACTGCTGAATTTGCAGACTACGCGGGCGGATGCGGCCGATTCGTTGGGTAAAGGGTTAATACTATGTAACATATTAACTCGTCCGCTGCCGAAAGCGACCATTGTCACCTATTTTATGATGATTCTCTGTACGTTCTGGTGTGCGCAGATCGACCCTACCATCTGACTAACTGTTGGAAAGGGATCAGAGAGCGCTTTCCAACAATTAATCAGATGATAGAGTTTCAAGATGCTATAAATTTAATTAAACTTCCTCGCATACAGGCTTACATAGAGGTCCTCCATATATGGATAAAGTGGGCGTGGCAGTAAAAGGGGTAAGTCAGAACACACGAGGGTGGAGTACGGGGGACTGGAATCAACGACCCGAGGTGGAGTTTTTCCTGTATTTCGTGTGCGCCGAAGGGTCGTTGATTCCTGCCCCCCCCCCCCCCCCACACACTCTCTATCCGATTTGTGTTCTGTATTTATGCCACTATTAACCCTGAATTAAATTGAACGTAGCTGACGTTTTTAAAGACAACTGTAATCTTCATCGGTGGGATAACTGCTTTCTTTGACACCGTTTTGTGTCGAAGCATTTCATTCACGCCATATATCGTCTCTTAGACGCGTAACGTCCAATCAGATGCCTTCTTACACGACGCTCTTGTGGTGAGCCATATTCCACGCGTTGTGTATCTAAAACATTTCCGAACGTCTGTATTGTATCGCGTAACGTTGGATACGCACAGAATTGGTATATAAACAGTAATATCTGTGGAGTGTGAATCTCCAGAAATATCTGTGAAGTCAGAAGTGTGCGCATCTCGATTTTCGTAAATTCGACATCAAATTTTCGGGAATTGTTCTCATACACAATATTGTTACAATATGTATACAGATTTTCCAGTCAGCACTTGGTGTGAATTCACTGAGTTTGTCGTTGAAACCAATATGTTTTTTAAGTAGGGAATTTTCACCTGTGGTATTACAATATAAAACAATATGCACTGATAAAACTCGATTAACGAGTTGAATAATTCCAACCCTTTGTCTAACACAAATAGCAGACGACACATGAAAAAAACTTTCATGAATAACATAATGTTTCAATTTTTGACTCTAAAACATAGCTTATGACCCCTCATTGAGCTCGTTCCAATGAGGGGTCATAAGCTGTTTTGATTTTAAACTTGAAAAAAATAATAACTGAACAGAGATTTTTGTTAATAGCGCTGCCACTTCACGGCCGTTACTGTAAAAGGGTTGAAATGTAATGGTTCTTGCAGCTTGATGAAGCTGCACAGCAGAGCATCTCTTCATCCTCCTGAGTGCTTCAGAATGCCGTTCTTTCTGAGAAAATATCGCTAACAGCAGCCGTTCTGTCTGACATTCTATCGCTCATGTCGTCATCAATGTCATCCAAGTCACCAAATTCACTTTGATCCTGAATGCTGGTTATAGTACTCGAGATTGAAACTCTTGGAATTGTTCCATACCTGAAGTTTAAAAAGGCATACATACCGCATTGTAAACAAATAAATTTGAAAAGAATCCGGAAATGTCAGTATTGTTATGCCTGATTGTAGCTAGAAACTCGATAGGTCACTTTTCCGGTCCAGGAACATGATACGTCATAATTTCAGTTTCATTAGGCAGGATGGCTACCAAGTGAATGTGTGGTGAGACCAATCAATATTTCTAACGTGCAGCCCCAAGGCTGCACGTAGAAAATATTAATTGGTCTTCCCCAATATAATGAACATGGACTCTCCCAAACGCTGGCACTGAACTGACATGGAAGACATTACCAGGGTTCAAAAGGTTAGACGCTATTTCAACCATGCGTGTTATGTCAGGGGTGTCTCCAAGATGAGAGAGATGTAAACCTGACTAGGATGGCTCAAGTTTGGACTGAACTGACAAAATATTCTTAGTACATCACCTTCGTCGGAGGCAGGCCTTGGTAATGTGTTGATGGATTATTAGTCACAAATCTTAGGGTTCTTGGAAATTTATTTGTGAATAAATGTCCCTATAGGGCGGGAAGTTTGCGAGACAACTCCAGCGAAAAGGTTCGAATGAAAACGAATCGGACAACCGATTTCGTATCAAACCGAATACCAACTTAAGATTCGAAATCGAATCGAATCTCGACACTTCGCTGCGCCCCAGTTGGGGGTCCTCTAAAATGGGCAGCATGGTATAAACTATTGATTAAACATGACTTCACACCCGTGTTGTGGTCATGATATAGACATAGATGTTGTCTGTGACTTCAACCCTTTGAACTCTAGTGGTATCTTCCATACCAGTTCAATGGCAGCAATTAGAAGAGACCATATTCATTATTTGGGGTAGCCCAATCAGTATTTTCAACGTGCAGCTTCTGGCTGCACGTTGAAAATACTGATTGGTCTACCCCACAATATTTACTGAACAGCCATCCTATATAATGCCGTTATGACGTATCATGATCGTGGCCGGAAAAGCGGCCGCTCGGGTTCAAAGGGTTCAACACCAATAAATAATACTGATTTTGGAACATTTGTAACTAAATGAATGATATATTGAACTCGCGGCTCAGTTTCCGGAGTTATCCGATTGGTGGAGAATGAACTGAGCTTGTAAGTGTGAATAAAATTTTAAAGTGCATGTTTTGGAAAAATTATAAAATATTGGTGACTATTGTCTTCTGAAATGTGTGAGAGAAGATAAAAGTCGGGTGGGGGTAGGTAAAAATATGTCTATTTCATTCAGTGCGAAATTGGACGGGAGTATAGGAATCACTGAATTTAAAGGCAAAATTCACATGGCGACCAATATTTTTTCAGTATCTTATTTTCATGAGATGATAAACTAAATTGATAGGTGGTTGTTTTTGCCCAAATCAGCTCGATAAGATGGCGAGAGGAGGAAAGATTATCACTGTCGCCAATGGAAATAAAAACCACTGTATTGTAACCTTTTTTCGGAATCCGGATACAATTTGTGCGTGTACTTCGTCAGATAGTGTAAGGGAACAAACTCTTTCTTAAAATTATGGCATATTCGTGAGGAAGATCAAGGGGAATAACTCTTCTGTTTATTTTGTGCTCAAAAATTCAAGAAAATTTACTCGCTTGACGAGCATGTGCTCAAGTTGTAATGCAATACTTGGGAACACAGTCAAAACATTCAGAGAAAAATAGAAGATAAATTCCAGAATTTATCCACTGCATTGCTCACATAATCACATAATGTATCTTTATACAGACTCGCAAAACGATTACTTATAATAGATCTATTAATTCACAGGCAATTCTCACAGCTCGTGGAAAGTAACGATAAAGCTTCGTGATCTGCAAAAATAAGTGCTAAAATTGTTGGCCCATTTCTTAACACCTGTCGTAGCGCTCTTCAAGACCTGAGTGCCAAGTAAGTGGCATTGTTTTAAAATCATCTCCTAACACTAGCGGCTTAACCCTTTACCTAACGTAACGGCCAAAACCGGCCAGCGCGATTCTCAAAAAACGCCAATTAATTTTCATTATTTTTTTCATTTTTTGTCTCAAAAACATAGGTTATGACCCCTCGTTGGAACGAGCTCGTCGAGCTCGTTCCAACGTGGGGTCATAACCTATGTTTTTGAGTCAAAAAATGAAAAAAAAAATAGTTATTCAAGAATTATTTTTGCAAGTGTCGTCTGCTTTTCAGGTTGGGTAAAGGGTTAAGTACGGTTGGTGGATTGCATCTTGTATGTTTATGGAGATCCCACACTTTTAGTGTATTCTGTGTATATAATTTTTGTCAAATTCTCTCCCACCACCAGCGGCGGAAGTACGATCGGTGGCGTGTATCTTGTATGTTTGTGGAGTTCCCACACTTTTTGGAGCTATGACCAGTCCTCGTTGAAGCTATTTTGTGTCTATTTTTAGATCAAGATATGAATCTAAATCCATAAACAATGAACAGGCTAATTACATTGTATATCTTTTCTTATCAGCATACCTCAATTGTTTACTACAGGCTTGCACTACAGTGGAAGAACCTAACTCGGATAAAATACTCTCTATTTTAATCTTTCCCAAGATTTGGGAAAGAAAAGTGGTGTAAAAACACCACGAAAAAATAAGCCAAAACTGGGTCGAGCGCCATCGGCGCACACCCAGTATGGGACGCTCTTCCATAGTACAAATCCACGACTTCCGTAACACAGTGCACAATGCGTCAATTCGCCATTCTTTTGATTATCCGCACACGTGGTGGATGTGTGTGTGCCATCTTTGCTAAAGTAACAGTGATATTTTAACTCGTCGATAATGGTTTTCCTGTGACTGGATTTATGGATCTGACGATCGTATAATAACAGGACTGTGTTTTATATATTCTCGTTTATATTTTCAACCACATTCTCATTGTATATTATTTACTATTCCGTTTTCGCGAATGTTTTGTTTGCGACATCGTGTCATCGCGATTCGACAATGAATTTTTCGGTTGATAAAAATATAATTGTTATTGGAGTTAGGTGTCGGCCGTCTGGGTTCTGCCACCTTCTCTCGTAGTTGAGGGTGTTCTTCTACTTTCTGTTTCTGTTGAGTTCACCTTTTTCTTCTACTGCTCTCACCTCTGTTCTTTCCAGTTCGGTTCCTTTAGGGCAATTCCTTTTGCCCTCGCCATTGGTGCGTTCTCGTGTCCGTTTCGTCCGCACCCGCGGGTGGTGTAGAACGCTGTCGTTTCGGGAGTCTCCTGACTCGACCACGTCTGATGGGAGTTTACCCCCTCCGTGGGGGATGTGCAGCTCCTCCCGTCCCCGCGAGGGGGGGGGGGGGCACTGTCGTTTCGGCCCCCCCCCGACTCGACCTCGTCTGGTGTGAGTTTGACCCCCTCCGTGGGGGATGTGCAGCTCCCCCCGCTCCCGCGGGGGGTGGAGAACGCTATCGTTTCGGAGTCGCCCGATTCGACCACGTCTGGTGAGAATTGCTACCCTCCGTGGGGGATGTGCAGCTCCTTCCGCACCAGCGTGGGGTGGGGACCGCTGTCGTTTCGGGGCTTCCCGATTCGACCATGTCTGGTGAGAGTTATTCCCCTTCCGTGGGGAATGTGCAGTGCTTTACTGCGGGAGCTGTTGGATTTCTGGTGTAGAGATGCCTGGTTCCGGGACTATGCGCCCTCTCCAGCCTACATCTGAGGCTGTCACAAGGGTTGTGACTCCTCCTTTGCAGGCCGAGCTTGGTGGCTCTCTCCGCTTTTCCGCCAGTTCCAACAGCTCCCGCCGTATCTGCTGCTACTGTCGTTCCGTCTACAACGTCATTGGGCACCATTTTTAGCCGGCCTCGGCTTCTCCCTGCCAGGGTCTGCAGGGATGTCTGTAGTGTGGTTGTGGGGTTTCGGCCTCAGCCTTCCCAGACTACCACTCGGCAAAGTCAGATGGGGCTGCCGACTGAACCCCCTACTGTGTCCTCTCAGCCATTGAGCACAGTAGTTTTATACCTGCAGTGGTCTGCTGCGGTGTCTGGTTGTGTAGACGTGGAGGTATCGGCCTCAGCCTTCCCTGACTTCAACTCGGCGAAGTTGGAAGTGGCTGCCGGCCGGACCCTCTCCTGTGGTCTCTGGGCCGTCGAGCACCACAGTTGTCATTGGATTCGGTTGTTCTTAGTGGGACACTATGAACTCCGTGGCGTTTCCGTCCACTCATTCTGGCCACACGACCAGTTTTGGGGGACCAACGTCTTTTGTGCAGCCTGGACCTTCTGCCCTGCAGAGGTCCGCGGTGACTCTCATGAGTTCCCGCTATGGTGATCCTCGGGGTGTGTCACACCCCTATACACGTCTGCCTTCAGACGTTTCGGCTGCCGCCCGTCGTCCCACGTCGGGTGTTTTGGAGGATCGAGACCCTTCGCTGGTTAAGAGGGTCAGAGGTGAAGCCACTTTGCCGATTCGTTCCCCTGTCGAACCGGCCAGTACGGGCAGTGAGCTTAGGGAGGCCCTCTCCTTACTCACTCAGGTTCTGTCAAAGAGCCTTCCCGTTGCTTCCAGTGGGGCAGCGAGTGGTTTCCAGGCTCCCCATATGGCGCCGCCTCCCGGGATTGGAAACGGGCCGCTTTCTGATCCCCCTGGTGTTCCGACACCATGGGAGGCGTCGGCTGGTTTGCCCACGATAGGCTATGTGTCTTCCGACTCAGGGGAAGAGTCAGACATGCTTGATATCGAGAGCCAGCAGTCTTCGGACTTGGGGGCAGCTCTTGATTTCGTGTTTGGGTTCCTTCCGGATCTCAAACCTTCTAACCAGTCGACAGTGTCAGCCAGGCCGCGATCATCGGTCGCGCGCCAACAGCCTATGGAGTAACCCGCTTCTGGGCGTCTTCGACCGTGCCCGTAGGTACAGTTGGTTGAAGCATTTTCAGCCTTGGACTCTAGGCTAAGTTCCAATGCTATGAAGGCTCCGTTCTTCACCAGGGTTGACACCTTTTTGCCTCCGACGCGTTATCGTTCCTACGATTCCGCCAATCCGTCGGTCTACCAGACTTTGACGGTTTTGGATCAGGACTCCAATTCCCTCGGGCTTTCCAAGTCCAAGTCTGCCGTCATTCCGATGACGACCCTGAAGTCCACATTGGACTTATCGAGAGAGATGCTTGGTATGCTTTCTCTCTCCGATCACATCGTCTCAGCTTTAGCTGCTTATCTGCCTCCAGAAAAGTTTGACGAGGTACAGGCTCCTTTGCGTGTGCTGTCCAAGGCGCTCATGCATCTTTCTCACATGCATGCCTGTAACACGGCTAATCTGGAATTTGTTCGAAGGGACTCTGTGCTGGACACAGGCCGATCCCTTCCTGAGGAGCAGTGCGCTACTCTTCGATCTGCTTTTTTGGCAGGTCCGCAACTTTTCCATGGTTCTATGTTGACGGTTCAGGATGACGTCGTACGTCATTCCAACGATCAGCTACTGTTTCTTCAGCTTGATCAGCCTTCTAGGGTAGGCACGGGCCGTTCCAAGCCTAACAAGTACCCTCTGCTTCCTCTGCGAAGCAAAGGGGCTGATCCTTCTGCCACCGCTTCTACTTCTTACTCAAGGGGTAAGGGTAAGCGTCTGCAGTCTTGAGGGAAGTCCCAGGATTCTTCATTCAGTAGAGGAGGTGTTTTCTCCTCTCGCGAGCCTCGTCGGGGTTCGAAATGAAGGTCCTCACCTCGACTCGTCCCAGGTTGGAGGAAGGATAGCAGAGTTCGCAGACCGTTGGGCCACCATCACATCCGATCCTTGGATGTTAGATGTTGTTTGGTCCGGGCTGCGAATATCCTTCCGACGGCACCCCACTCTGTCCAGGGTGCCTCTTCCAACCACAGTTCCTTCAGACATTTTACGCCGGGAACTTTTGTCCACGGAGATAGACAATCTCCTGACAAAGGGGGCGATTGAGGTCATCAAGAACATTAGGTCAGTGGGTTTCTATTCCCGCCTGTTCTTGGTGCCGAAGAAGGACGACCGACTCCGACCGGTTATCGACCTGAGTTTCCTGAACCAGTCTATCATTGCTCCCAAGTTCAGCATGGAGACTTTTAGGTCGGTCCTCCGTTCAATTCACCAGGGAGATTTCGCTTCCAGCTTCGACCTGCGAGACGTTTACTTTCATGTTCCGATTCTTTGGGCGTTACGGAAGTATCTCAGGTTCGTTTTTCTGGGGCGAGTTTACCAGTTCAAGGCCATGCCTTTCGGCCTCAACCTGGTTCCTTGGGCCTTCACCAGACTGATGTCGCATGTGATAGCTTTCCATCGCACACAGTCCAGGGTGACTACTTCGGCATATCTGGACGATATCCTCCAGGGGCATTCCAATGCTGCCTTACTGGAGTCGGATGTCGCCACTCTGTTGAGCTTGCTCACGTCGCTAGGTTTCAGAGTCAACGAGGAGAAGTCGGACCTGGTCCCTTCTCAGTCGTTTTATCATCTGGGGATGGCTTTCCGCACACAATTCAGTTTGGTGGCGGTTCCCCAGGCCAAGGCTGTGATTCTCTCAGCTTTTGCTCCGACTCTGTCCCAGTCCACATCCACAACGGCTCGGAGTATTCTCGGGCTAATCGGTCTCTGCTGTTCGGTGACGGATCTCATTCCTCTAGGTCGGCTGCGTGTCAGACCTCTCCAACACTTTCTGCTCAGTCGTTGGAGGCCGAATGTAGATTTTCTGGATCTGGTGCTTCAGTTTCCATAATATCTTTATCCTCACCTTCTCCTCTGGGCGGATGTCCAGTGGCTTTCGCAGGGTGTTCCGTTGGACTTACCCACGTCCGATCGCGTTCTGACGGCAGATGCCAGCGATCTCGGATGGGGTGCGACGTTGGATCCTCTAGGTCTTTCCATTCACGAGATGTGGGACCAGGATCATGCAGCTCTTCACATCAACCAGAAGGAGCTTCTTGCTCTTCTTCTGAGTTTCAGGCAGTGGATCCCTCACCTGTCGAATCGCCAGGTCCTTCTGTTGTCCGACCATTCGATGGTGGTTGCTTACATTCGGAACCAGGGCGGCATGTACTCTGTTCCAATGTACGAATTGGCTTGGGATCTTATACTGCTCGCTCAGGATGTCCACGCCGGGGTGGCTGTTCGTCACATTCCCGGTCGCCTGAACGTCCTAGCCGACTCCCTGTCCCGTCGGGGCAGGGTCATTTCCACTAGGTGGATGCTCCACATTGCGGGTTCCATCGATCTCTTGTGACTCGTTGGAACCATCCGGTGGACACTTTCGTGTCCCCGTGTCAAGATGCTCTGGCTTTCGCCGTGGACGCTCTGGCCCTCCTTTGGGATGGTCTTGTCGGCTACGCCTTCCTACCGGTTCCGATTCCGCCTCAGGTTCTCACCCAGATATGAACCTGCAGTCGTCGAATCCTTTAGATCACACCCGACGCCTCGGTGGGTGTGGATCAATCTGCTCCGCTCTCTGTTAGCGGCGGTTCCGGCATGTCTCCCTCTACCTCGCGACTTTCTTTGCCAAAGTCGCCCGAGGAGGTTTTCAAGTTGACCCGACTTCATTGTGCCTTCGCACATGTCTTTTATCGGGTCCTGTCTCCTCCGTAGTGGTTTTTCGAGACACGCAGTGGAGTTGCTTTTCTTCAAGGAGGCACTCACTCCACTGGTTTAGCCTCTGTGGCTAAGTGGAAGGTTCTTCTGCCGATGGTGCGCGATCACTCTGTTGCTTCTGTCGCTCCTTCGATCACACCGCTTGCAGAGTTTCTGGTATATGTTTGTTTCTGGGGGTCTCCAGCAATGGGTACATGTCCATGCTTCGGAGACAATTTTTCCTATGTGATACCGCATTGTTTCGACACTCATCCTTGCCTCTCCAAGCTTGTTCAGCTCTTTTCCTTGAAAAGGCCTAGGACTTTGCAGTTTACTCCAAGATGGTCACTTTCTTGGGCGCTGCTCTGCTTGGGGGTGGGGGGCGTTCACGCCTTTATCCTGGATGAATATGCGTTTTCCCACATGCCAGATCTCTCCTGCATCCATTTCTTGATGGACTTGTCTTGCTATTCGTGCAGCTTCCGCTCGTCTAGCAACTGGTGATTGTATTACCAATTGTTTTTTTCTGCCACGAGGTGCGTGCATTGTCTTCCTCTTTTAATAACTCTGTCATGTTGTCGGATGACTGATGTTATACTGGCAGCCTTCTGGAGAAATGCTACATTCTCCTTTTATCTGCGACAGTTGCAGGAGCCGACAGAGAACCTTGGGGCCCTCTTTCTTCGGCCCCGGCTGTTGTCTATCCCAGCCTTTCAGCTTGTTTCAGGGTCAGTTCCAGCTTTGTGCTGTTACTGCCCTTTTCTGTCTGTGCGTCGCACTTCACCATACGCCTCATCTTTCATTGTCTTTTCTAATGTTTGTGATGCTATGGTTTGATAGGCCTAGGGATCTCTTCCTCTGTCCACGGTCCCAGTGCTATTGAGTTATGTGTGGGTTGGTTATGTGATTCCCTCCAGCCTTTTGTCTATTCAGCCTGTAGTAAACAATTGAGGTAGGTTGATAAGAAGTATAAATTTTATAGTAAATTTCCTTTCTTATTATACCTACCGAAATTGTTTACATGGAGCCCCCCCCCCCCCCCCCCCCATCCACCCCCCGTCTTCTTATTCGGGTAAGAATCCTTCCTCCCCGCTGATCACATAACTCCTGTGGTGTTCGGAATCAAAAGAATGACGAATTGACGCATTGCGCACTGTGTTACGGAAGTCGTGGATTTGTACTATGGAAGAGCGTCCCATACTGGGCGCTCGACCCAGTTTTGGCTTATTTTTTCGTGGTGTTTTTACACCACTTTTCTTTCCCAAATCTTGGGAAAGATTAAAATAGAGAGTATTTTATCCGAGTTAGGTTCTTCCACTGTAGTGCAAGCCTGTAGTAAACAATTTCGGTAGGTATAATAAGAAAGGAAATTTACTATAAAATTTATACTTCCATACGTTTTAATGCATAAATCGTCGCCTGCAGATAGTAACTGGTTTTTTGCGTATTTTGTTATAATGTTCTGACCGTTCTGGCATGCTCAGATGAACACTATCATCTAATTAATTGTTGAAAAGATCTCAGTGAGATCTTTCCAACAATTAATCAGATGGTAGTGTGATAATTGTGATTTTCTTATTTAAAACTTCTATACATACAAGAGTTTCCATTTATGGTAAAAATGGGCGTGCTAAATAAGGGTTAATTAATTCGCCGGCAATACTACATCGGTAATGAATACTTTCAGACTTACTTTTCATAGTTAAAATTGTCATGCGCACTGATGCTCGGTCTGCTCCATTTTGGACCGTTGCTGTCGGTCTGTTGAACAGTTCCATTTCTGAAAGAAACGAGCAAAAATGAAGATGTGATTGTGTTTAAAAAAATATGACGTCGGCTGTCACATTCAATGTCTGGAATTATTTGAAGCGCGGTATTATGTTGTATGTACCGCAAACCTACTCTAACCTTATGCACCCGGATGTCAATAAACCAAAATTTCAAGCATCTATTGGTCCTCGGTTCCATCCTCCTGATCAGTGGTAACCCCGTTGAGTCCTTGGGCTAGGTACTAAATCCCGATTGTCCACCTGCGGGCAGGGTGGCGCTGGGTACTAAGGTGTACTGCGCGTCAATGGTGCACTTGCCTTCAACCAATGCTAACTGTCTCTGTGTGGAGTTCGTACGTTTGGGAGTCTGACAGTTGCTCGCCGATGCTCGTTGGTTCTCTCCTGGTCCTCCACCTTCCTCCACCCGTAAAACTGTCCGACAAGAGGTGATCCTGACAGTCGAATGTGTCGTTAAACCTCAATAATAAATAATAAATAAATACACTCTCCAGAAAAATGCCTGAAGTTTGTGAAATGATGCGTACGTCGATGATACAACTTCGGTAACATTTCGAAATTTCATTTTTTATATGAAATTCCCATAGCCTTAGAGTGAAATTTACCGACAGCTTTAGAAAATTAAGGGGAGCTAACTTTGGCACAAAGAGCTGAACCGAAGGCACACTTTGCAGACAACAATAATAATGAATTATTGAAAAGGTCAGTGGTCAAGCTGCCCCAAAAGCTTCCGGTGCAAAGTGCAAAGTTTGTTCGGTGCCAAATGAATTTTTTAAAGTCAAATGAAAAATTGTATTGCCAAATGGAATCTTCGAATCTGATTGTAAATGATAACAAATTAACAATGTATCGTTCTTTGAGTGCAACAAGGCGCCATCTGCAATGCTAAAGCATTGCAGATGGCGCCTTGTTGAACTCGAAGTACGAAACTGTTTTGTTTTCTTCACTTTTTGTTAGTTTGTATTTGGAGTTTATATTTTTTAATGAAATATTTCTACCTAAGCACAGAGACGTAAATACAATTTCGCAAGTACTTGGTGAGGGGGCGGGGGGTGCAATTCGGGGTGGCCCTAGCTGTCGAAAGTGTAGTTAAACCCCAATAAATAAACAAATACACCGCGGACGATTAGACATTATCCCTGTTTTTCTAGGTGTTAAAATTCACAAGTCATTTGATACTCACGTGTGTTGCCATGGGCAGTCGTAATGTACTTCTGACCGAGTATCTGTTTCAACGGTGGCGGTTTCTCTCCACTTATCATACTCCGTGGAAAATGCTGGGTTGAGAAACGAGCTGTAGACGACAGGTTCCTGATGAACTTCTCTCTTCACTATGGTTTCTCTGTACCTTTTATTATCTGCTATGTAAGCTAGAGATGTTGTGCTTTCTGTTGGTGACCTTGCCATATTTGAACCCCTGCGTGAAAAGCAAGCACATACGAAGGTAAATTAATACAGATACACGGGGGCGCCGGAAGTACTTCAGAGCAGCGGGGATCAGGCCCGGGAAAAGGGCATTTACTCGCACTAGCAGCCCCACCATGACATGCCGAAGCACGCATGTCTTGAAGGCCAAAGGCCCGAGATGGGGGAGTTTGAGAGGAGGTGAGCCCCTCTCATCGAGAGGGCGGCCTTCTCCCAAACTTCCCCATTGAATTTTGAAATCTCTCAGAACGGATTTTGTGTGTATTTTAGCTTTACATCGATAATAAATCATTGATAAAAAATGAGTGACGAACCTAGGGAGGTCATGGTCTGCCCCGTGGTCCGAAGGCAGGGAGGGCAGCTTCCCCCTCTGCTCCCATGCTTCCGGTGTTCCTGCAGATACATTAAGCGCTTGTTGGTACAAAATCTCACACATTTCCTTATCGATGAATAATTTTGTAAAGGAACTCTACTATATATTCTCGTGGCCAGACATTTAAATGCCTCCAAAGTCCAATCCCTTTTAGAAGTGTTTGGGTGCTCTGACTGTCAGCCCAACTTAGTAGCGCTTTTCCCCAAACTTCAATGCAGTAATGGGTACAGACAGGGCTGGGAGCAGTTAACGTTTCAAACGTTAACGTGTTAAATTATTTTTACAACGTTAAAAAACTTGAACCAAGTTAATAACGTTTAACTTTGAAGATTATAATTGTATAATATGTTGCATTGCGCCGTTATCTTGTGTTTCCCCAAGCCGAATCTCGCGTGCCGATGACGTCGATTGTATTCTTAAATGAAAACATCGCTGAATGTCAGAATTTACGATAACCTGAGAGAACTATCTTAACTACTCGTCCCCTGAGTTCCAATGTGTTCTATGTGCCAGCAGGCTGCCAGTAGGTACGCCAGTACAGCAGGCACGCCAGTAGGCTGCCAGTAGACACAAAGAACACATTGGAACTCAAGAGACGAACTATACGTAAGTTCAATTATATTCAAATTCAAATCTATAAAAATGGCCGAAGTTATTAAAATTTTGTTCATTTTAACATTTAACGTCATTTAACTCGTTAAAGCAGAATTATTTAACACGTTAACGTGTTAAGGAAAATTTTACCTCCTCCCACCCCTGTGTACAGAAGAGATCGAACGCAGCAAACGTAAACTAGATTATGTGACGTCATGGGGGTACGAAGAGGAACGATGTCTGTAACAACCAGTAGTGTAGTAATTTACCAATAGTGTGATATTAACTAGTAATGTAACAAAGATCAACCAGAAGTGCAACTATATCAACCAGCAAAAGAAATGGACCAAGGGTGTAATAACCAAGCCTGGAAATAACCAAACTGACATTCTCATGGGGGAGAATTTGCTGATGCTATCCCATACAGTGGGCCAATCTATCCTCTGGGTACCTCTTTCTATTTATGCCTGAGACCCTGATTCAGATTGAGGTGCACAGAGGGTCAATTTAGCGATGCTACCCTGCAGAGCAGGGTAGCATCTCTAAATTGACCTTCTGGGGCCCTCATTCTGCCGATGACAGTCATCATATTTTCAGGCTTGGTAATAAACAGTAATGCAATAAACTTAACCAGGAGTATAATAAAATCCATGAAAATAAACAATTTTACAAGAAAATTTCAAATAGTTTTAGAAGGGCTCACGTTTTAATTTTGGAACATCTTATCTTTTTGTAATGTTTTTATGATAAATAAAAAGTTTTTTTCGAGGTCAAATGCCACCTGTTTGATTCAATACTGTGGTGTTTTCATGATGTTTATATGCGTGTATACTGGTGTTCAAGGTCACTTTAAGCATCTGTGGTTTTGTCGCTGCAGCAAGATTAGCACAAATTTAAAATTAGCCAATTATGTTTGTTAATGTCTTGCTTATTAGAAGTTGCTTACCCCAGGCATGAGATGTCGGATCGTATTATATTAACAAAATGTTTTCAGGGGATAACTCGTATGTGTAGTCTTCTGGGACTCGTATTTTCTGATCTTAGTTGCGTTACATTTATAACTCTTCATATGCCCCTCAGGCTAGTTGACCCATCAAAACATGTGGCCCGTGTTGGACGGGTTAGACTGGTGTCCTAAATAGCTTCCTCTTAAATGGAAGCCATGATTTTCATCCACATGGAACAGTACAGTCTCCATGGACTGGTCGTAATCTACGCGTGGGAAGTGATGTCTACGCATGCGTTTACCAGGTAATAAAAATCATCAGCAGCAAAATTTTAATTGATTGTACCCGGTGATACATTAATTTTTGTGATGATTATTCCTGTAATTAGTGTTTGGAATCTAATATTATTGCGTCCGTGGAAATATTTGCCCATCCGTGTAAAGTGTAACGCCTATAAAAGATCCTTTCGTTCTTTGCCTACGTGAGAATGAGAAACACTATAGCCCTCGCCGAATGGTTGATTAGTGTACTACTTATTGTTTTAATTATTGTTTTAATTATTGTGCTAATTAACAAGTCATGGCCCTTGTCTACCTAGTTGTATAGAGGTGGGGACGCTACAGAGGTATCAGTGGTTAATTCTCCACGCTACAAGTTTTGATAACTCGCCTATATGGGCCGCAGGAACTGGCGATGTTTTTTTTTTTTTTGTTTTTTTTTCGGACCGTGGGGGTTGGTCTTATCCAACGGTTCACGGACTGGCGGCCCATCGACGCCATTTGTATTCTATGTTCGGGGGGGGGGGGGGGGGGTTGATATGCCCTCTCGTACATTGGTAGCGTTTCTCTCACAAACCGTTTACTATCCACCATAATATTATTCCAAAAGAGGTTCTATCACTAAACCTAATGTGCCAATGATAGAAACTATAGCCCTTACCGAATTGCTGCTTAGTGTATTACTTATTGTATTAATTATCGTACGAAATAAAAAAGTCATATCTCTTGTCTGCATCCTTGGAGAGTGGTGAGGGAGGACGCTACAGAGGTATCAGTGGTGAATTCTCCACCCGACAAGTTTCTAATAACTGGCGAATATAGGCCACTGGAACTCTCGATGGGTTTTCGGTCGTGGGGGTTGGTCTTATCCAACGGTTCGCGGACCGACGGCTCATTGGCGCTTTTTGTATTCTATACTCTCCCAAAAAGGAAAGTGTGCATGCTAAAAAATAACACTAAAAAAAAAAATGTATCATTTTCATTCATGGAAATTTTATTCAATCACAGATGAATCAATTTGTGTTCAACACGAGAAATTTCATTACGCTACGACGAATACTCTTGGTGCCATGGAGAGTCAAAGACACTAAGGGTCAAACACAAAAGTTACACACTCAATATCTGGTATGACCTCCGTCTGCATCGACTACTGCTGTGCATCTACGCCTCATGGAAGCGAACAAGTTAGCATGGAAGTGTTGTGGGATGTTGTTCCATATTCTGATAAGCTGTCTTTGGAGTTCCACGAGCGTTGACTGTGCATGGGGAAGCGGCGTAGCTGACGTTTCATTTCGTCCCATACGTGCTCAATGTGTGAGATATCGGGCGAATTTGCGGGCCAGGGAAGAACATTCACTTGTTGTTGCTGCAGATACTGTTGCAGAAATGGGACAACAACAGGTGTAAGCACTTCATCACGATATCTGGCTGCATTGAGATTGCCATCAATAATGACCAGCTCAGTTCTGTTACGGGAAGTGATGCCACCCCACACCATGAGGGACCCTCCCCCATAACGGTTTCGCTCCACGACACATGGATCTGCATAGCGTTCGTTCCGACGTCTGTACACTCTCTGGCGGCCATCTGATGATGAAAGATGGAAACGTTCATCTGTGAATAAAACACGTCGCCACCAGTGTAAGGGATGCCTGAGATGTTGTCTACACCACTGCAGTCGAGCACGACGATGACGTAACGTCAAAATCGGACGAATTGCAGGTCTTCGAGGACGTAAGTCGTATTCTCTCAGCCGGTTGATTACTGTTTGAGGATGTATCCGTCTCAGGTTAGGAATGTTCCTGGCTGTCGTCGTTGCCGTTTGTTGCCGGTTCCGGAGATGGACGACACGGATATACCGATCTTGTGCAGGGGTGGCAATTCGGGGTCTCCCGGAGCGGGGTCGGTCTCGAACGTCATCATGTTGTGCATGTCGATAGACTAGCCTGACTACAGTGTTACGGTGGCAGTTCAAATGCTGGGCTACCTCTCTGTGTGTTCTGCCAGCTCTAATTATACCCAGGGCAAGGAGACGTTGATTCATTGTCAATCTTGGCATGCTAATGTGGAGTCGTTTTAACAGCAGCGCAAGTTTGAATGTGAACGATAGGAAGGCCTTACTTTAGATTTTAAATACCCAAGGATTCACACTGCTGCATGAATTTTCAGACTCTCCACGTGCAAAACATGCCTTTTCACAAACGTGCAGCACGTCATTTAACGTTAATGCAATTTTAACGGGGAAAGCTGTTTTTGTGTTCAATATAACTTATTCATGAACAGGTTAACACTCTTTACACCTACGAAATTATTTTTTTGGAGTTTCATCAATTTCTGCAATGCACACTTTCTTTTTTGGGCAAGTATATGTTCGAGGGGTTGATATGCCCACACGCACATTGGTAGCGTTTCTCTCACAAACTGTTTACTATACCCCATAGTATCTTTCAAAGAAGAGGTTCCATCACTAAACCTAATGAGCCATCAACACAAATCTTGCTGTCATGAATATACTTTTCATCAATAGGGAATGGCAGGAAGACAGCCTCTCGGGCTATGCCATGTCCTTGCAGCGCATTCAACTATAACCTGTTTTATTGTTATCTTCTATATCCTTATGCTGCAAAATAAATCAATCAATCAAAAGTGACCAGTATGAAGATGCTATGATACAATACACTTACTTGTCATTATCAGCACTTCTGAAGCAACATCTCAATAATATTATTGTTAAGCAAACTAAAACCAAAGCGCCACATCCAGCAAACAATCCAATCATTAACTGCCAGTATGCTGTGATACCAAACGAGGAATCGGCTACAATTAAACAAAACTCAACAGTTCAGTAAAAAGAATTCAACGCCAAACAGGGCCGGTGGAGCCGACATAACATACACAATACCTATGGTCACTGCACATCACCTTTTCATATTTGACCACATTGATTTTCAAGATTTTATCGAATAAAAATAGAAAGCTCCAAATGGAGCGTAATATTTCAAAGGACGGTTTCTAAGTTATCGAAATCTGAATGGAACGCTGCTCATCCTGAAAGTCCGAAAACTTGGAAAAATGCTGATGATGTTGAAATGATGTCTTTCATAGGCCTGTGTTTGCTTGCTGGAGTTCACAGATCCAACCATGAGTCAGTTTCTCTGTTGTGGTCTCTGAAGGTCGGCCGTCCCATATTTTCAGCAACATGTCGAGAACCAGATTCACAGACATCCTGAAATATCTTCGTTTCGACAATCGAGCTGCCAGACCCGAGAGACAAGCTAGCAGCTTTTCGCGAGTTATGTACCCTCAACAACAGCTCCCGAAGTTTTACATTCCCGGCACTGATCTTTGTGTTGACGAGCAATTGGTTCCTTTTCGCGGACGGTGTTGGTTCCGCCAATACATTCCATCAAAACCTGCTAAGTATGGCATCAAAGTCTGGTGGTGTTGTGATTCTGATACCAGTTATCCACTTAAAGGGGATGTATACTTAGAATGCCAACCAGGTGAACAGCGCGAGGTTGGGCAAGGAACGCGTGTTGTCAAAGACCTTGTTTCCCTTTGGATCAGGAGTGGCTGGAATGAAACAGCTGATAAGTTTTTCACTTCTGTTCCATTGGTCGAGGATCTTCTGCAGAATGACTCACATATCGCCGCCTGTATGCTAGAATGTTCTATGTCCCCTATGGGGCTATGTATTATCTCCCCTATGGGACTATGTATTATCTCCCCTACGGGACTATGCATTATCTCCCCTATGGGACTATGTATTATCTCCCCTATGGGACTATGTATTATCTCCCCTATGGGACTATGTATTATCTCCCCTATGGGACTATGTATTACCTCCCCTATGGGACTATGTATTATCTCCTCTATATGACTATGTATTATCTCCCCTATGGGACATAGAACATTCTAGCACTCAGGCGACGATATGTTATAATGCGGCCTGGAAACACAAGCAGAGAGGTTCATAGCTCAATATTTGGGTTCAAGGACCAGTTGGCAATCGTCTCATATGTGCTGAAACAGAACAAATCAGTTTTGCTCTTGTCCACAATGCACCACGATGATAAAGTTGAAGGTGTTGATCGAAGACCTGAAGTAATTTTGCATTACAACGCCATTAAGAGTGGGGCGGATAGCCTTAACCCTTTACCTAACATGGAAAGCAGACGACACTTGCAAAAAAAAAATTTGAATAACTAATTTTTTAAATTCTTTGTCTCAAAAACATAGGTTATGACCCCTCGTTGGGACGAGCTCGACGAGCTCGTTCCAACGAGGGGTCACAACCTATGTTTCTGAGACAAAAAATGAAAAAAATAATGAAAATTAATTGGCGATTTTTGAAAATAGCGCTGGCCGGTTTTTGCCGTTACGTTGGGTAAAGGGTTAACCACCTGACCACAATATACACTGCCAGACGGAAGGTCAATCATTGGCCAGTTGTTCTTTTCGATAACCGTGTTGATGTAGCTGCTGTTGCTGCTTTTATCATCTGGCTGATCAAATATCCCGATCGGAGAAGGTCAGAAAGGAAACGCCGCCGCAGGTTCTTCCTCCACGAATTAGGTGAAGAGATGTGATGCCTCAGATCAAGCGCCGCGCCGCAACACCGACCCTACAAGCTCCAATCCGGATGGCCATGAAGATGGTTGGTGTCGATACGAGTACCCCAGCGAGCCACACCGATTCTTCAGGTAGCAATAACAGAAAGCGTTGTGCCTTCTGTCCCCGCAGTGATGATAAAAAAGTTCGTGCGAGATGTAATACGTGCAAACGTCCAGTGTGTCAAGACCACAGCGTTCTGTAGACAGTTTGTGAACAGTGCCTGTAGGGACAGAAAATCATAACTATTGCAAAAGTTGACTTTTTGAGTGTGGCTTGATATGCTTGTATCTGAGATGTTCGAAAACTCAAGTATTGTTCTGTTTGCGCAAGTTCAGGGCTGAACTTTTTTTCTCACTTTTTTCAGTATCGGCGCTATTCCAGCGAAGGCTCTGGTTGGTCCAATTTTAGTTATATGTTGTACTTTTGTTGAAATAATATCCCTAAGCTTGAATTTATTGATATTAAATTAAATTTGTTGCCAAACAGGTAAGTTATACAAAGGGTCCAAATGGATCCCTGTTGGTATGATAAGTACACAAAATATGTTGGTAGTATGAAGGTTAATAAGCCACACCCCGCCTTCGCTTTTAGGCAGATGCATGGCAGATCTAGCAAGGGGTTCATAACCACGATAACCCCAAATAAATTTTAAAATTGCACGTTGAAACAAACCAAGGTATCGTACACGCATTGGAGAAATTGAGCATATATACCAAAGTTTGCTAGCAACATAACAATTAGCCAAAACTACACGCCCAAAAAGGATATGGAACGTGTTTGAAATAAATGGAGGGACGATGTTACTTTTAAAAACAGAGTATGATAGTGATCATCCATCGTGAGAGACGTGCCGAATTTGACTCCAAGAATCTTCAGATTGTCCACCCACGATATTCCAAAGGGATGATCTTCGCGAGTATGCCATTTGCCGAAAAGAAACATTTATTTTTTGTCTCATTTAATTTGTAGCCTAAGGCACTACCAAAACGATTGCATAAGTATAACAACCGTTTCATAGAACTATCAGACGTTAAAACCCTTTACCCAATGCAGACGATATCAAAATTTATTATTTTAAATATCATTTTTTCAAATTTTTCAAAAAAAATCAACAAAACCATATCATGTGACCCCTCGTTGGAACGAGCTCGACGAGCTCGTTCCAAAGAGGGGTCACATGATATGGTTTGGTTGAAATTTTTAAAAAAATAACATTTTTTCAACTGCTGAATTTGCATATTATGTGGGCTGATGCCGTCGATTCGTTGGGTAAAGGGTTAAAGTACAGGTACTATCATCGGTGTATAATGATATTTTATCCACATCAGAGGTACCCGGAATAGACAAGCCTTCCACCTCAGAATCCTTCCGTACCTGAATGGCAAAAGGCTCCAGGCACATTATGTATCACAAGGGAGATAAACTGCATCCTTGACGAACCGATCTCGTGACAGGAAAGGATTCGGAAGGTGAACCATTCACAATTACACTAGACGAAATGCCCCGGTATAACAGTTGAACCCATTGTATAAATTGATCACCAAAAACCGAATGCTTTTAGAGTCTGAAACAAATAATCAGTTTAATAGACAATGTGTTTTAGAGTTTTACATTCTTTTGTGAAATTATTCATTAAACGGGTACTACATGTTCGATTCGTAAAGAGGTCGGGAAAGGTGCTGTATATTTTACTAAGAAATACGCGTTATGTTCATGGGATAAGTGCAATACGCCAGTTATTCGCAAGCACACTCACTCGCTCGATAAGGCCATCTTTTATTGGGTCAATATGAAACCACACGACAATTTTTAGCTGTGACTAGCAGCTCTATAAGTGGCAATGTCGGTCTGTCTGTCTGTCTGTCGGTCTGTCGGTCGGTCGGTCGGTCGGTCCGTCTGTCTGTGACCAACGAGTTTGTCTGTGACCAACGAGTTTCAAAACTCAATAACTTTTGAAGTACTTGATGGAATGACTTTATATTTGGCATGTAAGTGTATCTTATTGATGTCTAGCCACTGTTCAATGCATGTGTTGTTCCAAATATTTTTCTTGGAGTTATGGCCCTTGATGAACTTAGAATATCGGTCGGTCTGTCTGTGACCAACGAGTTTCAAAACTCAATAACTTTTGAAATACTTGTGGAATGACTTTATATTTGGCATGTAAGTGTATCTTATTGATGTCTAACCACTGTGCAATGCATGTGTTGTTCATATTTTTCTTGGAGTTATGGCCCTTGATGAACTCAGAATTGTGTGAGATTGCACTATCCGTCGCAGCTACGGCGTCGATGTCGCGATTTTTTTAAGTTCACAATCAAGTGTTTTTCAACCCTTTACAAAACACGAATAGCAGACGTTACACTTGCAGAACATCTTTTTACATAACCAAGAACTTTCATTGTTTGCATCCACAACATAGCTTATGACACCTCATTGGAACGATGTTTGGGCGGCAAAAAACGAAGTAAATAATAAACCAAGATACATTCGATGAATAATTCACTATGTGAAAGTTTTGACTCCCTTTCGGACTTTAAAAACAATCATTTCTGAGGTGAGCATGGTTATACCGACTTAACTTCTTGATACAAAGTTACGGGACGGAAGGTATGCCTCCTCCACCCCCACACCCCACTGGGTTGGGGGGGGGGGGGGCTAAGTCCTTGATAACAGTTAACAGTGGTATATACTTACGGTAGCACTTGGGTACCAATTCGGGATCCCAATGACCTCCTGGTCTGCAATACATGACTTTAGGACCCATGAGATGAAATCCACCATTACAAGATATATTTACACTGGTTCCAATAGACTGTGAATGGGTACTCAAATTAATAGAATCATATTCATGTGTGTGGTTCAGTCGGGCACAATCTGAAAGATGCAAAAATGAAAATATCGACATAAACTGTGTGAATTAATAATTTAGGTAATTGTGAATTGTGTGGTTTTAAAAACTTGAAAACCTCAATGCAGTCGCGAGGGGGCGAGGTGGCCAAGTGATGTGAGTGTCGGCCTTAGCCCTTTACCTAACGAATCGCCCGCATCCGCCCGCGTAATATGCAAATTGAGTAGTTGAAAAAATTATTTTTTTCAAAATATCTTAACAAAACCATATCATGTGACCCCTCATTGGAACGAGCTCATTGAGTTCGTTCCAATGAGGGGTCACATGATATGTTTTTTTTAAATTTTTTTGAAAAATCTAAAAAAATGATATTTAAAATAATTAATTTTGAGATCGTCGGCGGTGGGTAAAGGGTTAAGAGGTGCATAGATCAATCCCGACCAGGGATAACTACGTTGTGTCCTTGGGCAAGGAGCTTAGTTCTGATTGCCCACATGGGGGCACGATGGCGCTGTGTACTGAGGCGTACTGCGTGTCGATAGTGCACATGCCTTGAACCAATGCTAAATCTGCATATACGGAGTTGGTACGTTGGGTAGTCTGTCAGTTACTCGAATGTGTCGTTAAACCCCAATAAATAAATAAATAAATAAATAAATAAATAAATAAATAAATAAATAAATAAATAAATAAATAAGTTCCTGTTCATATAAAACGTGCCGTCCGAAATGTTCCTTTACCCACGTAACAACCATAAACACAGCTTATCGCCCCTCAATGGGACGAGCTCGTACCACTGAGGGTGATAAGCTATGTTTTTGGTGCAAGAAATAAAAAAAAAATTACTTTTTCACGAATTTTGTTTGCAAGTGTCGCCTACCTTTGGTGTTAGGTACAGGGTTATGCTTACTCAGACAAATGAAGCATATGGCCAGTATGCGTAAGAGGTGCTCTATTATTTACAGTAGTTAGGAATAAATAAATAAATAAAAAAATAAATAAATAAATTAATTAATTAATTGCAGCCGCGAAGTTGTCCGTATTTTCACAGTGTGTCAACCGCCATACGCGTATCGGCCACAGCCATTGCTGTAGAATATATTAACTTGAATCGCAGTTGGCTGAATTTGTGTACATACAGTTAAAAAATTGCACGAATTATCTATCCTTAGACCAATTCTATAAAACATGTATACTAATTATTGAAAATTCACGAATTATATTCTCCATTCGAGATTGGGAGGCCGCAAAATCATTACATATTTTGTCGGGAATTTAGCGTGTTGTCGGATTTATTTGTCAACCAATGGCCTAATTCCCCAGTTGTAAATAAGCAAAACAAAATTAAGCCTCAATGGGTCGTTGGTGTGTGCCTTCATGGTGTTACAGAACTAAATATTTTCCCATAGGCCACCATTTTAACGTTCAGGCGAAAAAAGTATGATCGCATAACTTTAATTTTGACATTCAAATATCTTTGTCAAGTATAGCCCTTTAGACAACTTTTTCTGACCGGAAAACAAGGGGTCATGCAACAAATAAGATAGAAAAAATGACGCAAATGGAAGTACCGGTCACGTGCACATATTTTGCAGGGAATTCCCTTCAAAAACACACAAAAAGTAAATTGTATTTTATAGGTCCAAAAGTCATCAAATCACCCTCTTTTTTACCAGGAATATTCAACAATAATGCAAGATGTCAATAGAATGTTTCAAATGTTTATTGAAACAATATATTTTCCCAAGGCTGTTTATTTTTAGAGATTGTATCATTTCAAGTTTCAAGGCGGGTAACTCTAATTCAAATATTTAGTTCAGCGATACCTCATGGCACGTGGTGGAGATCGGTACTGCATTCAGTAATGAAAGTGCTTTGCGACAAAAATTCATGGAAATATTTTATCAGGAGCCAAACAAAAACTCTTTCTTAGAAGTGTTTAAATTTCCCGTGAGAAACAGAATCGATTCTCGCGAATGATTCTCACAGGGAAGATAATGAGAATCAACTTTGATTCTCGCAAAATGTTCAGTTGATTCTTGTCAAAGACTCTGAAAGTGTCCTAACAAGACCATTAAAACCTGTACGTTGAAATATGTATTCTACGTGTACATGTAGAAGGAACTCACCAAAAATGGAACTAGTTAACCCTTTACCCAACGCAGACGATATCAAAATTTATTATTTTAAATATCATTTTTTTTAATTTTTCAAAGAATTTCAACAAAACCAAATCATGGGACCCCTCTTTGGACTCGACGAGCTCGTTCCAACGAGTGGTCACATGATATGGTTTTGTTGAAATTGTTTTAAAAATAATATTTTTTCAAATGCTGAATTTGCATATTACGCGGGCGGATGCGGGCGATTCGTTAGGTAAGGGTTAACCTTTCACACAACGTAACGGCACAGACCGGCTATCGCTATTTACAAAAATCATCATTCAATTCAATTTCCATTACCTTTTTATTTTTTGTCTCAAAAACATAGCTTATGACCACCGCAAAGGTGGTCATAAGCTATGTTTTGGACTCAAAAATGAAAAAAATGTGTTATTCAAGAATTTTGTTTGCAAGTGTCGTCTTCATTTGGTGTTAGGTAAAGGGTTAATAAATAAATAAGAGCTTTTTTGTTTTTGTGATAAGTTTAACGGAAGTGCTATTTTCCTGGGGGCACGCCGTACACCTACTTTTCCCCAAAACTACAAGACTGGCAATTGCGTGATGGATAACCAACCCACTGAGAAGCTAGCAAGACGAGGTGTACTCTTTTTGTGTTATTTCTGTATATGCCTCTAACTATAACACATACATTCACTCCCAAGTATTCATATTCTCCAGTTCCCCCCATTGCTGTATCCAATAGAGAATTTACCTATCCTCCACCCCACGACTCATCTATCCCACGACCCACAGGTATTACCTTGATTTTGTTTTCGTTCAGTTCAAGTCGCCATTTATCCCTTACTTTCCGACAATGGTTAACAGTTTTTGTACTCCCTCTTCACTCTTGGCTAATAAAACCATGTTATCGGCAAAGAATAGCCCTGGGATGTTTGTCTCTCCACCTTTGACCCGGCGCCCGCGTTTGCAATCAACTCTTCTCCTACATCTTTTATGAACAATGCAAAAAGAACAGGTGACAGGATGTACCCTTGCTTAACACCCCTTTCCATTGGAACCCTTTTTGTTGTGATGTTTCCCAGGTTGAGTACACGCTGCGCATCTCAGTACAGTGCTTTCATGATTCCGATAAAGCTTTCTCCTTATCCAAGACACGTAAGTTTCTGCCACTCTCTCTCCATCCATACTCTTCCGTATGCTTTTTTCACATCTAGAAAGGCCATAAACATCTTTCCCTTATTAACTCTGGTTGATTCAGACAGTTAGGCGAGTGTAAAATTAAGTGGTCAGTGACTCGTCTTACTTTCCGGAACCCATTCTGAATTTCCTCTTTCCCCTTCCTCTTTCTTCGACAATTTCCACAAGCCTTCCATAGAGAACCTTGTAGAATACCACCCCAATATTGCCGCTAACAGATATCCCTGGGTAATTATCTAAAACTTCCCTATCTTCTTTTTGTGTATGAAACTTACCTTGCTTTCCTTCCACACTGCCGGGACCTCTTGCTTTATGATTGCCATGTTAAATAGTGCTGTAAGATGCTCATATAATGGAACCCCTCCTCTTTTTAAAAACTCATTGGGAACTCGGTCAGTACCTGCTTCTTTACTATTCTTTAACTTGGTGATTGCATTTCATACCTCCTCCAGCATAATTTCCCTGCATATTATGTCAGATAAATTTCCTACTCTGTCCTGGTACATTCTGGGGGGACCCCCTTTCCCCATCTTCTATCATTTCCCCTTTCAGTGCTTCGCCATTCTACTGCAATCATGTCTCGGTCATAAGTACTTTTGCCGTCCACTTTAACACTCGGTGTGGTATTGATATTGTTAGTTTTATTTGCCGATTTCCCAAATACATTACAGTTTGAAAATTTGGAATAGTAATCTCATAAACGCAATCAGAAAAAAACAGGGAGGGGTGGGGAGGGGTCAAACTTTGACCCCTCCCCACCCCTCCCTGTTTTTTCTGATTGCGTTCATGAGATTACTATTCCGAATTTTCCTATGTTTTCCTTGATAATATTAACCTTTGTCCTTGAATCCTCATGTACCTATTTGGCACTTTTGGTGACTGTATCATTTACACCCTTAAAGTTTTTTACTCATTCAAAATACTGCACGTTTTTTCTTTCTCCCTTTTATTGCGTGTTTAAGCTCATTATTTATTCTATATCCCAGTTCATTTTTCGTCACTAAAACTCTCCCTATGCTTTCCCTACCAACATCTTTTAGACTTCTCACTATTGAATCGACCAACTCCTGAACGTTATCTCCGGTTGATACATTTCGTAGCTTTGCTTTTAACACTTCCACTGCCGAAAGCGACTATTGTCACATATTTTATTTTGATTATTTGTAGGTTTTGATATGCGTAGTTACACCTACCATCTCTGAGCCCTTTCCAACAATTAATCAGATGATAGAGTTTCAAGTATGTCATAAATTTTATTATAATTCCTCGCATACAGGCGTACATAGAGGTCCTCCATATATGGATAAAGTGGGCGTGGCAGCAAAAGGGTTAAATTGTGTTCAAGGTGCCTTCATTCTGTTTATTCTTCCCAGTACCCAAATGTCCTTAAAGACCTCCCTTTGGTTTGCTACTCTGTTGACCCTATCCCTTACTGTTATCAGATTGTGAGTACTATTTAACTCAGAATTTCCTTCGCCGTCTATTTCCATGTCTGTGACCTCCACTAATAGCTCTGGGGCAGTGAGTACATGGGCGATTATTGTCTTTTTTGTCGTACCTCTTCCACGTTCATTTACCATTACACTTTGCATCCCTATTCAGAATCTTCAGGCCCGGTTCATTTGTAAACTTCAAACGTTTTCCTCCATTAACGTTGATTTTCTTGTCCCCGCCCACTATACCATCTCCTCCGCCCCTGTATGTGTCTATTAAAATCTCCCATTAATACAACATGGAACCTCCTATTTTCCAGTTCTGTAACATTGGATCCGAGTGTCGTTCATTTTCCATCATTCCACTCAGGGTTGCCCCCTTCAACTGCCAAATATACAACCCCAACTGCGACACTTTTGTGTTTTATCTTGATTTTTTGCCCACATTATTTCGTTTTCTCCTTGCTTTGTTGTATATACTTTTAATACGTCTGTATTTCTCACAGGACCCAACTCCCCCTTGACATACATGCCCACACCTCCTCCCTTTTCGTCCCACTTTAATTACACAAAATACCCATTGATCTGGTCTGTCCTTTCATCATGCCTAATTCATGTCTCACTAAGGTCTATCAGATGAAGATTCTCATCCTCCACCAAGGTCGTTATTTCGCTTACTTTTCTACGGAGACCCTGACTGTTGCTGTATCCCATTTTGAAAACGTGACGTTTCTCTGGGACTTTATACTTATCTCTTTGTGAGGCCCTCTGTTTCTATCTTTTTTATATCTGCCATACTCATGCTGCTTTTGCATCCACCCATCTCGGCCGTATTCCATAAAGGTTCCATTGACTATAACATGTTCCTACCCAGTGTGCCCATACCCCTTGGACTTGAATGGAGTCAGTCCCTGCCATACAACTCCTGCTTATCCCAGAATGTAAACCAATTGTCAATAAAGGGTATCCCAAAATCCTTGCAGTATTTCCGTAATTCCTCGTTTACTTTAACCTTTTACCCAACGTAACGGACAAAACGGCCAGCACTATTCTCAAAAATCGCCAATTGATTTTCATTATTTTTTTCATTTTTTGCCTCAAAAACATAGGTTATGACCCCTCGTTGGAACGAGCTCGTCGAGCACGTCCCAATGATGGGTCATAACCTATGTTTTGGAGACAAAAAATGAAAAAATAATTATTCAAGAATTTTTTTTTTTTGCAAGTGTCGTCTGCTCTTCATGTTAGATGAAGGGTTAATGATGTTAGAATTCCGTTCACCTCCTCCATTCATCACTAGGAGAAGTCCCGACACTACTATTGTCGCATTCCTACTATGTTACTGGGTGGTCAAGTCCCCGTACGTATCCATAAGCTGAACTGTCCTCCTGATATTGTTTGTACCCACATGCACCCTGTCAAGGTGATAGCTAAAAGTTGCGATTTTCTTGGTTAAAAGTGTAGATATTTTCGATAATATTTCTGCCTGGGTTAAATATAAAGCGTAAAGATAGGTATATGACGGACCCAGAAAACTGATTTGTTACTCGAACTCTGCTAATTGGGCATGAAATTTAATGTCCATTGTGGCGTACTTGTTGAACGCCACATGGACAATCTGATAACAGATCAGTACTAAGAGAGACAATATTCTCTCCGGTTATCATTATCTGGGTAATTAAAGCCATTTTAAATCTAATTGTTGGAAACCAGTGCATCACACATGTTCTGGACACACACCCATATTACGCATCTATCCTGTCTCCGAAATGTCAAAAGAGTTTACCTCAAACAAAATTCGCATTTATATCTCTATCCATATCGGATTACAAAGCACTCGTTAAATCATAATTAATATGTTTAAACTGCGTTCCGACTGTATAAAGAGTGAAGCAGAATTCTGAGGGGCAGTTGGCCTGAGGGCACTCAGAGAAGGTCCGAATTTAGCCTTGGCCGTCGAGGGTCATTGGCACCGAGACTGAAAGTCTGCATATTGCCGTAACCCTGTGAGGGTTGTAAGGAACCGATAGTAGTTTGTTAACGGTTGCGAACCGTAGTGGCATAGTAGCCAAAGAAGTAAAAGCTGTAACATTGAGGTCTAGAATCCGCATTAAGAGCTTGAGTAAGCGCTTGAATGGCTCGCAAGATAATATAGTTTTAGGCGGTGTGGGGATTGTTGATGTTGAGAACACTTTGCAGAATATTGTTATGTAAGCTTTGTAAGCATAGATCTGAAGGCGAAGAATAACGTAACCCCGTGAGAGCCAGGCAAGGCGCAAAGTGATCGTGAACTGTGGTAGACGCCGATTGAATGGTGATTGAACTGTTAGAACGCTGATGGCGTCACACAAGCAGAGCATTATATGAGTTAAGCCCGAATGATTGTGAAGTTAACCCTGCGAGGAGGAAGCAACGAGAAGTGAATAGACACTTGGACGTATCACAAACCGTGAGAAAATGAAGATGATGTGATGTTGATCCAGCGGACACAGCTAGTTGTGGGAGACGTCGAGGGCCCTAAAGAATAAACTTTTATCCGCGTAATTAGTGTATTCTTTTGGATAATTTTGTGAGTAATTTGTTTCATATTTTATTTCTTCGTACATGTAAATAAATAATCTTTTCAGTGAATTATCGTTGATCACCTTTTGGCGTTGTAAGCCACAGGCACCTTCAGGAATCCTAAGAGTCCCAAGCGGACAGGGCATTGATAAGGTGGCAAGGTTTACGTTCGAACGGGGGTTCAGACGACAGTCACTGGCTGTCGGCTGAGCACTGATAAGAACATAAATTTTCCTCCATCTTTCCGAACATCAATATAACCCCAGTAATCCTGCGACACATTCCACCACTCGATCTGACGCTTGTGCAATGAGCAGCTGTACCTCCCCAAAAACGAATTAAGTCGCGATAAAAGATCGTATGCAAGCACGTGACACGTTTATCTACCATTCAGTCAACAAATCTCTGACCTTGTCAACTAGGCGGAATGCGACAAACCAGATCACTTTTCTGACATAATGATCTTTTTTTTATATGCCGTTTGATACAGAAACTGAAAACCACTCAGTGTGATCCGGCGATCAGGATTCGATGAGTAAAAAGCACGGCGTAACATTAACAGATATATAATAAATACTATTATCTCTATATCCCGACAAATTCTGTCTTTTGATTGGTCAGAATGCCTCGAAAAAATAGCCATAGCGCACGCGAAACATCGGGGGTATATTGTTTAAATGAAAGCGTTTCGCTTCCGCTCGCCTCGATATAAAAATATTATCAGATTTTTCACAATTCGATCATATTTTGCTGTTATACATTGAATAGTCGAATAATTAAATGAAATAACTTGAGAAAAATAAAATAAGAGCAAATATCGTCCCCACAGTTCTAATGTGTTCTATCTGCCAGTAGGGTCATAGAACACATTGAAACTCGGGGGACGATATGTCAACAAAATACTGTTTACACATTTCCTTAACGACCCAAGGGATTTAACTCTATATGTTGTCTTCTGCATTTATAAAAACAAAACAATTATTCACGAATTTTGTCCAACTGATTGCGGAGCGTGAGAAACGCGTTCACAATTTTTTCTCCACAATGTTTCTATTGTGTTACAAACGGGACAAAAACGATATCTCCGTCAACATGTATGGTATATGGAGATTTAATACCTGGATGTCTCATTTAAACACCTCGCCTGCGGCTCGGTGTTTAAAAACCGACATCCAGGTATTAAATCTCCATATACCATACATGTTGGCGGAGATAACTTATATTATAATATCTCGATTTTTTAAACTATTTTCAAATTAATTACTTTTTATGCATATTCGTTTTTGTACACCGGACAGTCCGGACTAGAGCAAAGATGTGAGAAATTCAAAACTATGAGACTCATCGTTGCCATTGCTCATGTCAGCCAATCAAATCACCAGATTTTATATAGTCTGGAAATAATAGAATATACTAACATTTAACTTCCGGTGGATCTGGGCGAGATGTAACCTTGACAGTTGTTGTTGTTATTGTAGGTGGTAAAGTGGTCTCCTCTGCAGGTTCTGTTTTTCTTTCGAACAGTGGGTTATTGATGTCTCCGTCCATTTTTCCAGACAGTAATATGTCACTGACAGGTAAACAAAGTCCCCTACTTAGTTAGGACTCATTCGGTGCACGAAGTAACAATTGAATTTTAGTCAGCTCTCGTCATTTTTGTCTTCACCTGAAACGAGAGAAGAAAATCACAAATAGAAACATGAACACAATTAGAACAATTTATTTAGAACAATGCACGCGATGGGAGCGGCGTGTGTGTGTTAGTTAGGCTGCGTCAATACAAATTTAATATTGGAAAAACATGTTTTAGCGCAAAAATTCTCACTCTGACTGTCAAAAAAATGTTTCTTTTTGACCTTTGCTGACTAATTGTTCTCGTGTTACATTCTGTTGAGAAAGTGTTTTACAGTCCCGCCCGACGTTTGTGACATGTGGTACGGTACTGTAATTACAAAAGCGTTCAGAAAATTTCAACAGAATCGTGATTACTTCGTGATCTGGTCGAAATTATGCGTCCACTTCCCTCCCCACAACGACTGATAAATTCATGGACGTGACAACGGTTCTCACATCGGCGATTAATTCCACCTGTCGAATAATAATAATAAACGCGAGAACATTGGTTCACATGCGATATTTATTTATTATTATTTTTTTTTTATTTTTTTTGCGGGGGGGTTGGGGGAGGAGGTCTTGTTTTTGATTCTGTCTTGATTTCGCAATATTTTATTTATGATATTTATGAAATCTCGACCCATTGGTGTAAATGTTTTGCGATCGGATCGGGATCTGATCGAGAAAGAGAGAGCTTTGTGTGCTCATAGCACTATAGCAACATCCCACCTGTCTGTAAGGTGCAGGTTTCTAACCTTTTTTAACCCTTTACCTAATATGAGAAGCAGACGACACTTGCAAACAAAAATTCTTGAATAACTAAATTCTTTCATTTTTTGTCTCAAAAACATAGCTTTTGACCCCGGTCTGACACCGGTCTGGGAGCTCATACACCCATCGGCTTTGCCTCAGGGTGTATGATTTCCCAAACCGGTGTAAATTCCCATACACCCTGGAATACACAAGGATAACTAATAGTATTGAAAAGCAAGTATACGTTTGTACGTTGCTTGGTATTCAATGACCCATTAATAAATATGTTTGAATGGCAATAAAGCTACATTGCCAACGTTGACATAGAAAAATCCTATCAGGTTGGAGGTTGAAAACAGTTACTGATACCGATAAAGTTTTGGAGACCACAATTTAGCATGGAGTTAGAATTGCTCCCTCAGTTATACACAGCAACTGCTGGTGGACATTGGGGACGTGACAGCCGTTACTTATTCCCAGTTCCTTATTCGACATTCGTTATCAACCGATAAAACAACAAGTTATACAAGTTATCAAAAAGGCAGAAATACTATGCCACTCGCTGTTCTATACATAATAGTGTTTTCGCCTGTACTAAAAACATTGAGAATATGGTTAACCTTTGTCCTATTGACGCGTTAGAACAATAGTGTCCAGAACATCCTTGTATCGAGTGAATCTCAGTGAAAGGTCAAAATGTCAACAAGTATTGTTTACATTTTTATTACACGCCTGTTCTATGAAATCCCCATCTACAGGAACACTAAACCATGCGGAAAATGAAAATCCGTTCCGCGCACATGTGCGGAACAGAAATCATTCACGAACTATTTTTAAATTGAAGCGGAATTTCACTGGAATTTTCTACAAATCGTGCACCGCAATTACAATTTGAATCCCTAGCGATAGCTAAACATCGTCTCCTGAGTTCAAATGTGTTTTATATGCCAATATGCACATAGAACACATTGGAACTCAGGGGACGAAATAGTAACACGGATTCCCCTCGCAAATTTAGTTGGCGATAAAATGTGTTCTTTTTGTTGATAGTTGTCAAATGAATTGCTGAGTGTCCTTCTAATAATTGTTTTTATAGACATGAAGGCGTGTAATAAACACAGAACGGCACGCGTATGTAAATGAGTTAATCGATATGACACTTGTGCCATCGCGGAAGGATAAAACTCGAGGCCTGCGGCCTCTCGTTCTATCATTCCGCGCTGGCACTCGTAACATATCAATTAACCCATTCACACACGCGTGTCGTTCTGTGTATATGGGGGTTACAATCGTGTTCTGGAGAATGTTATTTCGATATTTCGAGTGACAATAAAATCACCACCAAATTATACAAGAAGACGAGCTCGTTTCAATAAGGCGTATAAGCTATGTTTTGGAGGCAATAATTGAAAAAAATATTAGATTGGCAGTTTTTTTTAAGAATAGGGCTGAACCGATGCGGCAGTTACCATCAATAAATTGTTAAAAACTCCATAAAGGCGTTTAGACCACAGATGCGATGTAAGCGTTACGATAAATTAATAAATAACTATTCATCTTCTCAGACTGAAATTGCGATATACAGGACGACCCCCGTTGTGTCCTTGGGCAAGGCACTTTATCTCGGTTGCCTACATGGGGGCACGATGACGCCGTGCACTAAGGCGTACTGCACATCGATGGTGCACCAGTCTTCAACCTCTGTAACCCTGCTTGAACGGAGCTTGAACAGAGTTAGAATGTTGAGGAGCTGACAGTTGCTCGTCGATGCTAGGTGGTTCTCTCCGGGTTCTCTGGCTTCCTCCACCCGTAAAACTGTCACGGTCACGATTAGCCATTATGCATAGGTATGTAACCTTAAACACCAATAAATAAATAAATAAATTGCGATATACTGTGATACATTTGATTTAAGCCTTGTTGGTAACACGCAAATTTTAGACACACTGGGACAAATGTTCAGTCTGTGTTCATCAGTGGTGTGGGCTTGTGAGACTGGCCTTAGCATGAGTACATATGCTATTTGTGTTAATACAGCGGAAATTACACTCAGTCTTTATTTCCAGCATTATTTTTGCACAATTTCGCTCTGAACTATACGTTTTGTGAGACGATGTAGAGACGTCGTAGATGGCTGATACCAAGCTATGTTCCTACGAAAAGATTCGAAAGGAAACGAATCCGGGCAACCGAATAGCAACTTAAGTTTCGAAAGCGAATCGAATCTCGAAGCTTCGCAGAGTCCTAAAGCCAAAGGCAGGATATGCCGTGTTCTAAATAAACGTTTTGGGGACAATCATTAATTTATCCAAAACAAATGTCAAAACTAGTAACGGTTATATTTTGGAAAAGGAAGAAAAACAGATTTTTATGCAGGTAAAACTGCGTCTACCTGGAAGACAGATTACGCCTGCTACGAAGGGATGTCAAAAAGTTTTGAGCCTAACACAATAAAGCAGGAATAGCGAGCGGTACAGAACATATTTATTTTTCAACCTAGTCCTCATGTAATTCAATACACTTGTTCCACCTGGCTTGCCAGTCGTTGTTGTCGCGTCTGTAGAAGTCTATATCTTGGTCCTGAAACCAAGCCTTCACATCAGTAAGTTCATCTTTATCTTGGAATCTTTGACCACGTAAGTGTTTCTTCAAATTTGGAAAGAGATGGTAGTCACTTGGTGACTACCACCTCTTTCCAAATTTGAAGAAGCACTTACATGGTCAAAGTGACTACCATCTCTTTCCAAATTTGAAGAAACACTTACGTGGTCAAAGATTTCAAGATGATGAGGAACTTACTGCTGCTGTGGAAGCTTGGCTGCAGGACCAAGATATGGACTTCTACAGAAGTGGCATCAACGACTGGCAGACCAGGTGGAACAAGTGTATTTAATTACTAGGGGACTATGTTGAAGAATAAATATGTTCTGTGCCGATATTCCAGCTTTATTTATGTTAGGCTCAAAACTTGTTGACACCCCCTCGCACATTAAGTTACGTCAAAAACGGTCGGGTGTTATTCTTAGGCGGCGAGTTTAACATGCAGAACAGGTGTGGTAACTTTCTGAGAAAATACATACGTATTGTATTTCACCATAATACATCGAATTCTAAGAAGAAACACAAAACATAAAAAGCAACATTTCAGCCTATAAACCTTTGTGTGTATAACAGGGAGGTCATCATTGTTTGTGGTTTCTAAATTTTATAGATATCGCTTTGATTGGTGCTTTGTCCTTGGTGGTCAGACAGATAGAAATCGGCAAAAGCTTTTTAAAGCCGATTTCTATGATCAGACATTAGTGGTATTCATCCGTAGTTCAGTTTAATTTAACCCTTTACCGAAACGTAGTCAAAGAAGATGACCGTCGCTATTCACAAAAGTCGCCATTGAATCTATGTTATATTTTTAAAACTGGGATTCAAAAACATACCTTTATGACCTTTCATTAGAATAAGCTCGCCGAAGTTTTTTAGGTTTCGACCAGTAATGTACATACTGACGTGACAATCATAAGGTATGTTCATGGGGTGGGAAATGAAAATATTCAATTATTCAAGATTTGTTGGGGAAGGATTAATTTTCGCGTTGTATAAATATATTCATCATGAAAGAGTGTCCAGTCTTGTTATTGAAAAAGTACATCTCGAATACCACAAATTAACAAAACAATAATTTTTCTCCTTCGCTGTATTTTTCCAAACTTTACAAAATAACAAATAAGTCACACCAGTACACTGAATATCACAGCTGAATAAAACTAAATAAATTCCTCCAGTGCTGGGTCCGAAAAGAAGTCTGTGGTATTTGATATGAAGACATGCAACCATCGGCGACTTATTTTCTAAAAATCTTAATTGGTTGTACAAACCTAAAACATATGTAAATTCCATTTTGTCTGAAAGGCGTATTTGAAGGTAAAATTCCAGACGTTCTTCCAGTTCACACAATCAAACGTTTACGAAATAATGAAATTTTAATTAAACCAAAAAGAAAGACAAGCACACAGAAAATTAGAGGAAAAAAGAATGTTTCGTGATGTAAGTTCAGTTAGATCAGTGAATTACACATGCGCACCAATTAGTCATTAATTAGCTATGTGTCATTAAAGAACTGTAAAATAAATAACATCGGTGTATAACCTCGGGCCATAATCACCAACTTGCTCGTTTACACCAAGATGCATGGATGAGACCATCAAATATCATTTATACTTTCCGGTCCAGAAGACGCCAGAAGCGTTAGTTTTGATGTTAATGTGTACAAACTGATGTTAATACATGTATTTTGCGTCTTATATATACATATATTCACATGTATATCACCAGCAGTGGCAGAGTTGGACGACTCCCATCCCTATAAATCTGCTCGTCGGAAAATTATCCTCAAAGAAAATAAGTGCTTTACATATCTCAGGCCTGGCATTTTAAGAGCGATTTATTCGCTTCCCAACTGCCCGCTTTAAAAAAATTAAGGAGGGCGAAAACTAGCCTTCCTGGCCTTAGAAAATAATGATTACCATAACAGCCTATTCCTAAAACACTCACCTTTAGAGATCTCTGCTATGTTAGTGGTCTTTATAAAGCGGCACACCGCCCACTCCAACACCTCCGGGCCTTGTCGAGGCCCGGAGGTGGGAGGGGCAGTGTAACCGTTTCATGGAGACTACCTTGTTAGCGGCACTAAATAAAATGTACAAAGCCCACTTGGCAGAATTCATAATAGTAAAACTACATTTTGCCACTTTTAGCTTTTGTGAGCTTGAGGGGAGCTAATCACTCCACAAGACCATGCAAGGGGAGCGATTTTTAGCTATCCTGCATTTTCAAGAGTGCTAGACCTGATATCTGAATGGTCTTGGATATAGAACCAGCTGAAATAAACTGAACGAATAAAGAAGTCAAATTTTCATCTCAATTCCTCTGTTAATAATTCCAAGCATTGTCATATTTTCTTGAGAAGCTCTCGTTCACAAGAAATAATGTAAGGGATCGGAATTACCCGGTAGGACAGAAAAAAACTGTAACCGAAATTTCTCCACAACTGCGTGGTACTGCAACTTGACGAGGTATGTTCAGAGTGGTGCATTGCAAACGTTAGGCACATAGATTCCTGAGATAGCATTGTTTATGCAGAATTTCTCCATAACTTCCCGAGAGGAAACCCTCACCGATATAAGACACACTATCCCCCAATTCAGTGTTTTGCACTTCGCGCTGTATGTGCAGTGAGCCATGGTAGTTCAGTCGGAAACTTTCACCACCCTGAATGCTCGTGTCGTGCGCCCCAGCTTCAGTTCCCAACGGGGTGATAAATGTGTGTACATTTCTGTTCATTCAAATTTTCGCCTTCAAGGTTAGTTTTCCAGTATTTGTGTAAGAGGAAAACCGGTACGTCACATTGGCATTCAGATTTACCTTTGAGTTATTTATCTGACTCTGAACTGACTTCAGAGACGTAAAACATGTCAATGGCTGTCGCATGCAGCGTGTTACGTAGCAGGTATTCACCATTTAGCTGAGGCATGTTGGTTGGTGATCAAGTGGTGTATTTTTTACCGATGGAAGTGGCTAGAGAATCCGATATTATTTTAGATGGATGGGACGTTAAAAAAAATTCCACACGCCCGAACGGTTTGGTTTTACATATGGCGAAATTTTCCATTCCTCAAGACTTTTATCGGAAACTAAGATATGTAGGATCTTGGCGTTTATTTCACACTGGTAGAAGAAAAAAAAAGAAACAATGGAATTGCTTTTTTAGACACTTGTTTATAAGAGATTTTATAGCGGAGATTCCTAATAGTTCGTCAGTTTATTGTTTATTATGGGTTAAGGTCACATTCAACAGACAAGGTCACGTCGTGTCGGGCAGCCTGACGAGTGGATGAGGCAGGGGGACCCGAGGATAACCACAGAGCAGCGGCGAGCAATTGTCAACCTCCTCAACCTACTAACTCTGAAGAAGTAGGGTTAGCAGCGGTCGAAAGCAAATGCACCATCGACATGCAGTATGTCTTAGAACACAGCACGCGCGTGCTCCCACCTGAGGAATCGGGATTAAGTGTCTTGCCGAATGACACAACGCAGTTGTCGCTGGTTAGGAACGAAATGTGAACCTTTCGGTTTGAAGTTCCGCTCTCCGTCAAAAACTCGTAAAATTTCAGACAGACATTAGCTATGCAATGCAGGATGCATTGCATCGCTAATATCTGTTGAAATCCCCCTACAACCCCCCCCCCCCCCTCCACTCCCACACCCACACACACACATATCAGAAGAATTTCTCTAATTCACTTCGCCACTGGTTGGGAAATGATCTGTTTGAGAAAACCTACTCTTCTCTTCAACATGTCAAGCAAAAGGTACGTCAGGGCAATCAAACTACCTTCTCAAAAATTGAGTACCCTCCTTCCGACCATGTTGTACCTTTATCCAGGCTTTCCGCTAAGAAAAAAATGTTGAGGCCGGTAATGGGGAATCCAAGGATCCGACGGGGCGACCATGGTCGCCCCGTCGAATCCTTAGGTTCACCATTATCGGTCTCATGATCTCATCTGTCTGAAATGCACACCTGAGACGCCCAAGTGGAGGAGCTATGCCTTGTGCATGTTACAATGGCTGACCTCAGAGTGTACACAAAACTTACTAATGTGGGCCAATGGAACCCAACCCAAATCGTGCACGTATGCCATCTAACCTATCACCAGATCCTGTCGTTCCATAGTCAAGGTTATTGCAACTTGTTAAAAAAATTGAATCTGGTTGATTTTTTGCTGTTCTTTTTTCCCTATTCCCTATAATTCTACCTTTGGTGCGAGCCTTAAGGGTGTCTGTGATGAGAGCCCTACGAGGACCTTTTGGGTAGGGTAAAGTCAACGAGGGGATTAGGACCGTTGATGGGGTCCCATTTCTGTATAGCGGAAACCCTGCTTTATCGATCTTCATTGTTAACAACTGAGGTCGCAGGAGGAACAAACACCATCAACATTGTCGCTTGTGTGTCTTCTACATACAAAATTTCTATTCATCGGCATCCAATAATTTTTATTCGACTCTACTTATTTTGACTTTTTATATGTATAGGGTCAATGCTTATTTATTTTGTGCTACGAAGGGCATAACGGCTGAGGAGAGCGACATTGATGGATGTTATCTATTTAGGTATGTGTCACGGGGCATCGTTAACTGATACTCTAAACATCGCCGTACCCGTTTAATTAATAAGTAATCAATCTAAATGTTCATTTACAACACATCCCCACCAATATCAATCACATTTTTAGAGATTTACTGGACAGTTATTTTCTGTTTTTTCTTTTACCTACATATATTCTTACGCTTATGCACAGCTGAAGTTAAAAAAGACTGCCGAATGGCAGCACAACCTATGTGTGCATATATAGTGCAAATCTCGAACAATTTATCATTCTCATTTAACAATTGGGATAAGCGTGACTCTAAATTGTACGTTCCCATGACGCGGTTTACATTGGTTCGGCACTTAACGTCACGGAATGTGAATTAGTCAAAAATGAAAGGCGCTTAGAATGGACTAATCTCCCGAGTACGTCGGCTATTTGACAAAATTATAAAAAGTATTTGATGAAGCGTTTTCGTTAACCCTTTACCCAACGAATTGGGCACATCCGCCCGCGTTATATGCAAATTCAGCAGCTGAAAAAATACTATTTTTCAAAACATTTCAGCAAAACCATATCATGTGACCCCTCACTGGAACGAGCTCGTCTAGCTCGTTCCAATGAGGGGTCACATGATATGGTTTTATTGAAATGTTTTGAAAAATTAAAAAAAATGATATTTAAAATGATAAATTTGGACATCGTCTGCGTTGGGTAAAGAGTTAAATGTGTTATATATCGGTGTATTTATAATATGAACTGGAATTCCACATGGATTCCGTCTGGAGAGACCGCACTATTCTCTTTCATTTTGTGGTGTTTTCAGTCCGTCGGTGGATATGGCACCGATAACATTTTTATCCAGTTCGCTCTTGGCTATCATCGCCTTCATGAAGATGGCAATGGCAGTTCTTTACAGTGTCACTTGACACAATTGGAAAACTTTTTTCTGCCCCCGGAATGTTTTCATCTTTTTCTTAAAATTTATTTATTTAAATTAAATTATAATTTCATCAAATAAACCTTGTGATTAAATACTTAGAGAATTAAAACAAAGACTAAAATCGATTAAGTTGTAAAATATTCTAATGCATTTTCAACTCTGTCTCAATTCTTTTGTCCATACACGTACTATTTTAGACATGCGTGCAGCGAAGTCTGTTTAATTGACACTGTCTTTGTGTTATTCAATGCAAACCTAGAATGTCGAAGCAGAATTTACACAATAATTTTCAGAAATGACTTAAGTTGAAGGAAGGCAGACAACAGTTCTTGTTTTTTGCTACATTGGTGGGTGTTGTTTTTATGAGGCTATTCTATCAGTTTACACAAACAATCAAGGTTAGTTTTTTGAAGTTTGACTCGTTGAAAACCATCTCAGGGCTTCATCGTCTTCGAAGTTTCCATCACCACCTTCCCTTCAAGTCCTGATGGTAACAAAATATGTCAGCATAATTTTTGTTATTTAAAAACATAGTGGTGAATAATCCCAAAATTGGGGGGGGGGGGGGGGGGGCGAGCAAATGATCAATCGGGACAAATGGTGAAGGTGGGCGAGTAGACCACCAGTACAGATATAACTAATATTTGAAGTGAGAGGAGCAGAAGTGATTCACTCAGTCCTATTTCTTCTTTTTTAAAAACAGTCCTGTTTCTTTACATTTGGTTGGTTGGTCCAGGAGGGTGACGAGGACCGTAACCCTGTGCGGAACTGTTTTTGATGCTAGCCTGGTGCCCGCGATCTGGTGTAATGACGTTCCAAGAATTGATGGTACGTGTAACGAACTGATGAACCAATGATTTCGCGCGCCGAGGTCGCGCATGGGTGGTTTGAGGAACCCCCTTCCGGACCTACTTTGATGTATTTGGTGAAGTTTTCCTCAGATGCCGACCATGACAGCTAGGAAGCAGTAGAGAAGAACAGGCTGAGTGAGGGAGGGGGCTTTGGTGTTCTTCTTATTGTTCTGGTAGAGGTGTAATCCTCCCTCTAGTGAGAACCAGCGAAGGTGAACTGGCTTCTGTAGGATGGAAAGCATTTTCCATATAAATAAACCGACCGAGACATGTCATACAGACTGCCACATAAAAAAGTCCCGAACTTTCCTTGTTCGGGGGTAGGCCTACTTGTTAACCTACTTGGCCGGGACCTGACTGCGCACAAGTGGCATTTACAAAAAGGGCAAACAGAGGCAAGACCAACGTTTGCTTCGATCTCCATGGGTGGGTGACCACCTCGGGTGTGGGGTGAAGGATGATCAGAAACCGTAACGGTTATTAGATGTCCATAACGGTTATAATAATTCCATAACGGTTATTGGGGGGGGGGAGAAGAAGAAGGAAAAAACTGCTGTGCCCCTAGATATTTTGTTCTCTGACGAGAGTAGCGCCAAAATCGATAGAGTGGAATGGTTGTCGTGATTTTGTCTTATGATCACTGGAAAAATCTACACTGTTGTGTCCATTTTCAGATCTAGGGATCAAATGCAGTTTGCCGTACCGTCTGCTGATTTTTTTTTTTGTGCAACGACAAAAATAAAGTAACTAAGTTGAACAAATTGCTTTTAAACTGGGCGACGATGGAAATTAGACCGAGAAGAGAGAGATGTGTAACGTACTTTATTTAGTACATAGTTACAAGCTGAAACTATCGAAGTTTGCTATCAAAATAGTATCCGTCATCTGTAGTGTTGGGGCCGTCTTCCCCAATTTCATGGCGATTGAACTGAAGAAAGGGAAAGGCAACGAGCGTCGAACTGTCGCCGCAGTTTTGACATGGTAAAGGCCAGGTACAGCAAGTATAATCTAAATAGCGAATCGATGGCTTGAGTTCAGAAGAATATGAGAAGCTTAATTTAGTTTTAATTTTAATTAGTAATAGTACTATATAAGTAATGTTTTTTTGTTTATTATTAAATTCTCACTCCTGATAATGATATTCCTTAAATTCAAATTAAATATACACAAATTATACATCAAAATGAAAGTTGTGATGTATAGAACATGAAACACAGATGTAAATAACTCATAGAGTTGATGATAGCAGGTGCCACTGGATCCTGGAAGTCTGCTACTGACACTGTATTCGTACCAGAACTGATTAATAATACAATAATATTTCCTGAGAACAACTTGTGGCCAAATGTGCTTCACATATCCAAGAACAAAGCTTGGACATCAAAATCCTTCAAAACACAGCAACAGAGCTGTGCCATGGGGGTAAATTCCAAAATTGACAGCGTTGTTTACATATATTCTTACTTTCGATTGCTGGTCAACGTTATCAGACGAAAAAAGCATCGAATAAATGCCATCTAAATCAGGGACCGATCAGGACTATTTAAAATACGCTCTAGCCTCAGAGCATATTTTTTCAATTCATGCGCCAGATTTCAATTTACGGAGTCACACTGCAGTTTGTAACATACACTGCAAGTATGTAATAGCTCTCATCATTTTCATTTAGTACACTATAGCAAACATTAATCTTCACTGTGGTTTCTGATCAAGTCTTGGCTGCCTATTTAGGCAGCCAAGACTTGATCAGAAACCACAGTGAAGATTAATGCTTGGTAATTAAGACTTAGAGTATTACTAGTAACTTTAGCACTCTACAACAATGATAAATGATAATCATATATATAATACATGTAAGAGTGTCTCTCTCGATTATCCATCGAAAGAATATCAAAATATGATCTGAGAAGTTATGCGCCAACTGAGAAGCCTATTTCTGAGATTTAAAAGCCAGGTCCTGATGTTTCAGAACCAAATACGCACTGGCACATGCCCAGGTCGGTCCCTGATCTAAATCAACTAATGAGAAAGATCGCCTTAATACTACATACTATTATTATATAGAGAGTTAGAGACTGGACAGTTGCCATATTCTATTCACAGTATCATGACACCTGGTCAAATTTCTTAGAATTATGATTTTGTTTTTTGATGGAAATTTGTGGTATCAAGTGATTTGCGCATATCTGCCGAACATGGATTCCATCTTCAATAAAAAATGCAGACAGTGTTGTCCTTTTCCCAAATGCAGTCCCATCGCTGCATCCTAAAGTGTTTCAAATGCCTACAGCTACATGTAGCTTTGTTCTTGGATATGTGAAGGAAATTTGGAACAAGTTCTCAGGAAATATTATTGTATTGTCAGTTTTGGTACGAATATGGTTGCAGACTTTCAGGAACCAATGGCACCTGGTGTCAACTCTATGAGTTATTTACATCTGTGTTTCGTGTTCTATACGTCACAACTTTCATTTTGATGTATAATTTGTGTATATTTAATTTGAATTTAAGGAATATAAGGGGTGGGAATCAAAAGAAACAAAATTCCATTACTTATATAGCACCTTAAAGTACGCTTTTGGTTCACTGACTTGTTCGAGGTAAACAGACGATTTTAAGGTGCTATAAAAGTAAGGAAAATTAATTTACTTTGATATTCCCAAGTCTGATAGGGATAGGTCTGGTAACTTCGGACAGTAGTGGGGTATCTTCAGACCGGACACTTCAGAAAACGGCATTGTGCAATCGTCTGTCTTTTTCATTAAGGCCTAAAAAAATTATATGTTTGTTTCCGCTGGCGGGATGAAAAAAATTAGGATCGGTAGGTTGGCAAAACTTTTTATTTTTTTTTTCAGAATGCAGTTACCTTAACTCAGTTTATAACTTTTTCAATATAAAATAGGCCTCTTTTTTGTGCTGTGTGGTTTTATGGTATACTGAATATGATCGGTAAAATTGTCTGTACAAGTACCGTCACCGATACTGGCAACACGAAACAACCGTTCGCCCAATTCGGGAAGGCCTGCAAAAGCATTTCATACAAGACCAAAGACTAAAGCAGGGAGCTTTATTGCCTTCAAATAAACAAAAGCAAGTCATTTGTGGTTTCTTAGGCAAGACAAATACGATGTTACTTAACCAGGCCATTACCACAATCACTAAAAAGGCAATTTATTTCAAGTGGTGAGGTGTGCTAATTTTTACACTTCTTGACCCTGTGATTAAGTGAGGCATGCTAAAGCACAATTCAGAATAAGAGGACTGCTGAATATTATATTATGAAGAAGTTCCTTGGCTCAATAGACTTGTATATAAAATAAGGTTTCTTTTTAATAAAATCTTAATTTTTTGATGATCAATATATGTGGCACGATTTATTGTGGCTAAATAAAATTGCTTCCAGTTGGTTTAGCTCCCATTGTTTTTTTAATTGGAGTAATTGTGTTTTTGATTGGTCAAAATTGTACAGATGACATCAAGGCAGAATTCCCTGGTATTTTTTTGTTAACATCGTTGGAATATTAATTGATACGGTGACCTATTTTCAATAATGGTGCCAATAGTTTGACCACATTTTATCTCAAATCGTACCCTCTTTGAGGCGTTTGTTTTATTTTTTCAAAATCAACGTGTTTGCGTTCAATGAAAAATGAAAATTGAATGACTTTTGGAGTGTCCGAAGGTACCATCAACAACAGAACATATGGACTGGTACCTTCAGGCAGGTCATTCTTACTATTTAACTCCTTTCATAGATGCATAAATATCTGACCCAGGAATTACAGACTTGGCGTGGGTATTGCTTGAAATTGGGAGGGCAGGGGCTCATTGACTTACAAGTAGGACTTCAGAGGGGGTGGGAGTGTTGGCACTTCCAACCAGGACTGCACAAATTGCATTGTGACCTTGAGCAAGTCATTCATAGTTGCTTGCAGTGTCTCTCCAGGTGATCTAGCTTTCTTCATCCTTAAAAGTTGCTTGGCACAGTATTTATATACAGGTTTACATCTCGTGGGTGAAGGAAGCCAAAGTACCCAGGATGAACCACACAGCAATGTCACGTAACTGCCAGTCTTAATTTACTAACTTGAAATAAGCCATGTTAGCAAAGGGGAGCAATAAGTAAGGATTGCAAGGTCACAACATCACGGCGATATGCATTTGTGTGTGTGTGTGTGAGGGTGCACATGTGTGTGTCTGTGTTTGAGAGAGAGAGAGAGAAGAGAGAGAGATTCAGTGTACCAATTTTAACAAGTACAGTATTTTGTGTTATTGATGAGAGCTTCCTCAAGGAGTTTCTAAAAAATAATTTTGGATATTCCTTTCATTGTTTTGAATTTTTAAGTAAAATGCTAAACGTTCGAGCCCCACAAGTTACTTTGTCTCTACCGATGAGTGAGCACTCCCATCCCACCCCAATGAGAAATCCCTGCTTTCAACCACATGAGAAGATTTTCTTAAATTGCAATGATTGGGGTGAACAGTAAATCCTCTAAACAAAATTGCTTTTTATATCTGTCCTGTTCAGCTGTGTTTCGCGCGCTACCATCATCTACACAGTCACGCACAGAGGTCGATTTAATTTTTAAAAATTGAATAGCAGTTTAGTAACTTGGATAAATTTTAATTAGCATTTCCTGTTTATGTTTTTGTCACGTGAAATTGATTAGCTATAGTTAAAAATTGATTCAAAAATCACTATTCGAATCCAGTTAAATCGAGCCCTGGTCACACACCTGCTCTACCCTTTTGGCACAAGTTTGATTGTGTCCTAACACTGGAGGTACTCTTGTGTTCCAAATAAATGTACAGGTGGGAATAAAAGTACGGGGTGGAATTTATGAAATTTAAATAAAAGTACAGGCCCAAATAATAGTACAGGGTGGAAATCAGTTGATGGGATGGAGGCAGGCTTTCCGCTAGGAAAAGAATGTTGAGGCCAGTAATGGGGAATCCAAGGATTCGACGAGGCGACCATGGTCGCCCCGTCGAATCCTTAGGTTCACCATTACCGGTTTCATGATCTCATCTGTCTGAAATGCACACCTGAGACGCCCAAGTGGAGGAGCTATGCCTTGTGCATGTTAAAATGGCTGACCTCAGAGTGTACACACAACTTACTAATGTGGGCCAATGGAACCCAACCCAAATCGTGCACGTATGCCATCTAACCTATCACCAGATCCTGTCGTTCCATAGTCAAGGTTATTGCAACTTGTTAAAAAAATTGAATCTGGTTGATTTTTTGCTGTTCTTTTTTCCTATAATTCTACCTTTGGCGCGAGCCTTAAGGGTGTCTGTGATGAGAGCCCTACGAGGACCTTTTGGGTAGGGGAAAGTCAACGAGGGGATTAGGACCGTTGATGGGATCCCATGTATGTATAGCAGAAACCCTGATGGAGGAGTAATGCTAGTTAATTTTATCTAAAAGCCAACTTATTTTCCAGTATTGCAGTTAGTTTTATTAAAGAAAACTAATAGGCTTTTAAGCATCATGATTACAATAATGAATACACTGCAAAACAAAAGACTATCACACAGTCTAGTGAAGATTTACTAATTTGAAGATATCCTCCCTGTTGGAAGGGTAATTTGAAATAACACACAGGCACAAATAAGGTGCATACAGGGTGGAAAAATTCCCCCAAATTAATAAACATACATGTATGTTTATTAGGAACATAAGAGTAAGGCTATGAAAATGTGAAAAGGAATGTAGATAGTCCTTTTCCGTGTAAAGTCTGGTTTAACCTTGAACATTCAATAAACTTCACAGTTAAGATTTCAAGTAAGTAAAATTTATTATCCATTTCCTCAAAGCCCATTTCTACAGCTGTCCGAATGTACCATCACATCTGTCCAAAGATACCAGTTGATGTCCGATTTTACCTGAACATCACCTAGAAACATTACGGGCCAGGTATGTTCGATTTGAATAGTTTTAATGATAAGATATTGCATTGTATTCGAAGTTCAAAACTAAAACGTACACATCCTGCATCATTTGATCAGTGACTACAGGCTTGGCAATTTCAGGAGAGCGATTTTTTAGCTCTCCTTACTGCCCTCCTGAAAGAATTAAGGAGAGCGAAAAATTGCCCTCCTAAATATTTTGGTCTGGGATGATTGAGATTACATGTATTATGCTCACATTAAATTTTTGTTGTAAAGCAAAAATGTAATTTAACTTCGAAGTCACATAACATCACGTAATTTCATTTTGAAAGTGGTTTAGTGGTAAAAGGTAATGGCTGCAACCATACCCAAACACAGTTGCAATCATTTGAAGCAAAATGGGTCACAGCAATATTTTTTTTTCTTGGGGGGGTTGAAGGTGGTAGTGGTAGGCGTATGACTTTCTTGGACAACAGGTCTGGGTACACACACAGGTCTTGTCAAGTGTGTGTTCGGTTGTTGAGTGAGACATCTAGATGTCTAAGAGATTTCGCTTTACCTTAGTAAAGTTAATAAAATCACTAATGTAGTCTGTTGGTTTCAGTTTCAATGAGTTCGTTCAACTGGATACTTAAAATGCTGTGTAAAGCTAATTGCTCTCCTAAGCTGATTGAGGAGAGCGATTTTTTGCCCTCCTGCATTTTTCAGAATGCCAGGCCTGTGACTACTGTCAGCTGACTGGTTCCAAGAGTTAATGTTACCAGGTGTCGTAAGGTACCAGACCTACCCCTATTCATAAACATAAATTAAATATACACAAATTATTCATCAAAATGAAGGTTATGCATTTTATGGACTGAACATAAAAAATAGCCTTCAACTCCTAGACTAGAGAGATTAGAGTTGACAACAGGCACCAATGCTTCTAGGAAGTCTCCTATCATATTTGTACCTAAACTCAGTGGTGGAGGATTGAAAATTTGGGGGTGGGGGAGGGCGCAGTGAATTTTAACTGGTAGAATGCTAGAAGCCACTATCAGGGCTTTAATATGAAGACCACGTACCTCAGCCTGAATGGGTCATATTCTGTGGATGTGCTTCTTATTATCTTAGATGTGAAATTACTTAGTCTATATGGGTTTGCGTTGTTACAATTTGTGGGGGAGTGCCTCCTGGCACTCTCCCACAAATTGTAACAAGGCAAAGACATGTGAACAAATTTTGATAACTTAGCACTCCACCAGTTAAGGGGGACATACAAGTCACAACACAATATGTCGAAGGCATATTCCAAAGTAGTTCAGCGATCTGAACATAGTGGCTACCCCCCAACGTTCAGATTCTTACCATTCAAATCTAATGTAAAATTCCCCAATAAGTTTTATTGGGAACACAAAACTTGACAATAGGATTATATATCAAGCTTTCGCCCTTATTACCAGCTGCATTCGATAGTAAACATACATTTTCTTACATTTATGTAGAGTTTATTGATCCAAACTATGTTAAATGTTTTATCCTTTATTTATCGAGATTTGAACACGGACGAAGCATCAACCACCGCTTCGATATCGTCCATGTTACTGTACGCCTGTATTGGCTATAAAACAGCAACCCGGAATTGTGTCTAAACAAATATCGACGCGGAAATGGAAATACGATTGCATTTGCACAGAGGAGGTCGTTTATGATCATTGCGTGGGGGCATTTTATTAAGAGTTACCGTTTAACTTTTCGCATCGATATTCATTTCGGCAGCAACTCTGGGTTGTGCAAAAAAACACGAAATCAAAACACATTTGAATGGAAGGAATCTGAACGTGGGGGTAGCCACTACATTCAGATCGCTGAACTATCCTGAATGCCTGAGTGGGGGAGGATATAGGAGGGGGGTGTCGCTGTCCTATAGGCAAGAGTCTGGGGGGTCTCCCCCAGGAAAATTTTCAAAATTTTGATGCATTGATGATGAAAAGATTTTGAAGGAAATAAATAACCTGTATTCTAGATGAACAATGCCAATTTGATGATTTTGTACAGTAGTTTTGTTACTAGTTAGTGGTAAATCCAATGAACACGAAGCACAAAATGAAGATTATTATCATCTTGTTGGTGGTGAATTGCATTGCACATTGTCAAAATCCTGCCGTATGCAGTGAGTTGGAAAGATTTGATATTAAGCGGTCACAGTTTGATATCGATATCAGGTGGTTCATATCGTATGTTACAAAAGGATTATCTGAAGAGTTTGCTATCAGGTCAGATCTTCTCTGATGGCATTTATACCCTTGCCCCCCCCCCCCCCCCCCCACCTCCCCCCTTCCAGATGTTTGTTTTATTAGTTGTTGGTCATTTAAAGTTTTTTAGAATTAGTTATTCTATAGATGTATTGGACAGAATTGGATGCAAATATTTAGTATTTAGGTCTATGCATGCAATTGCCAACACAATCTTCAGTACAATTTTTAGGGGTGGGGTGGGGTGGGGGTGGGACACAGTAACGTGGGGGGGGTGCCCCCCCCCACACACACACACACACACACACACACTGCCTGAACTGATAATAAAATAATATTTCAAGAGGACACCTCATAGCCGAATGTGCTTCAGACATCCAAGAACAAAGAAATTCAATTCACTTTTATCATAGGATTTTAAAAATAATACCAAATGTGGCCTTCCAAATTGCAAATTTGCCAGGCTGCTTGTCGGTCCAAGGGAAGCAGCTCTATATATTTTCCACCATATTTATCTTTGTTCTTGTGTCAGACATGTTAAGTTTGAATAACTCAAAATATTGAGATTTTTATGTGGCGAAGCTTGTTTTTCCACACAAGATAAAAACTAATTCTTCCCCACCTCATCCATTACTTTTAAAATTCATGCTTAAAAAATAAGTAAATAAATAAATTAAATAATGGCAATATTGCAGGAACATATGCATAGTTTCATCTGACTGTCTACTGAGATATGATTCGATATTTGATTTGACTTGAAATCTGGTGCTTGATTCGATACGATCCAAACATAGAGGTTCGTAGGGCCCTAATTTTAAAGTTGATGCTGCTTGGAAATAGAGTCGATGTCTACTAGTCGGCCAATCGTCCCAACACTAATTATCACACCTTCTCCCAAAATGTACTGTGGCTTAACCCTTTACCCAACGCAGACGATATCAAAATTTATTATTTTAAATATCATCTTTTTAAATTTTTCAAAAAATTAAAAAAAAAACATATCATGTGACGCCTCGTTGGAACGAGCTCGATGAGCTCGTTCCAACGAGGGTTCACATGATATGGTTTTGTTGAAATTTTTTGAAAGATAATATTTTTTCAACTGCTGAATTTGCATATTACGTGGGCGGATGCGGGCGATTCATTGGGTAAAGGGTTAAGAGACAACTTCCTGTAGGTTATAAAACAGATATTAGGTGTGATTAACCCCACACACAGTTGATCTTCTGTTTCTTAGGCCATTATTTGTAAAATTGCATGCGGGCGAGCATTTATTTATTTCTGTAATTATTTCTTTGCTATCAAAAGTTCATGTTCTTGGTTTATGTAGGTCTCATAATCTGCAGAATAGCATAGGTGGTGGTGTATTTTTGCAAAGCCTTCTTGCACTCAAGGGATAAATTTATCAATTTTTTTAACTTGGGTAAAATATGAGACATAAACCATTTAATTTTTTTTTTCAAGTTTACATTGGTTATAAAAAGAGAGCATGCGGCAGCCTAGAGGGCCATGAGGGAGGGCTGAGAAAGAGATTTTAAATTTTTTTTTAGGCCTTACCATCTCTTGATTGCTGCTTATTTGATAAGTGTAAATCTCAAAGGGTATGTAATTAAGTTCATTATATATATGATAGTGGCAAGAATTTTATTGAGTTAAGAGGGGGCACGGTGGCGTTGCGGTAACAGATTCTCGTCAGATCACCGAAGTTAAGCAACGTCGAGCCCGTTTAATCTTCGGATGGGTGCCTGTCTTAGCGATCGATTCAGACTCCCATGTTGTGTCCTTGGGCAAGGCACTTAACCCCGATTGTCCACATGGGGGCACGATGACACCGTGTACTAAGGCGTACTGCACATTGATGTTACGCATGTCTTCATTCTTCAACCAATCTAACCCTGCCTGTGCTGCAGTGCGGAGTTACGATGTTGGGGAGCTGGCAGCTGCTCGTCGTTGCTCGGTGGTTCTTTCCGGGTACTCCGGCTTCCTCCACCCGTAAAACTGTCACTGTCATGATTAGCCAGTGTGCATAAGTATATGACCTTAAACACCAATAAATAACTAAATATAAATTGAGTTAAGAATATTCTGTGCTGGATAATATTATTCACGCCGAATTCATCTTAAAATCATAAAGCATATGCTTTTTCTGCAGGAAATGGATTTTGTTCATGACTCCCCCGAACTAAAAGACAGACATTTGCATCACTGCAATGATCCAGAACAATGGTTCAAGCCCATTAATGAGAGTCGTGTTACTTCTCTGCTGAAATGACTTTGGCACAAACAGAATTATTTGAACTGCTATTCATCAGGTCTGGCATTCTTCAAAATGAAGGAGGGCTAAAAATCACTTGAGATTTTATTGCAAAAGACCTGTATGGAATATATTAGTCAAACCAGAGAACGTTTGTTCAAGTTATTGCACTAGTGAGCTCAAAATTTATAAAAATTGACTAATTAAGGCCCATAACTCTGTAACAAATTGTCAAACAAGTTTTCAAACTCACTTGAGATATTATTGCAAAAAACCTGTATGGAATTTATTAGTCAAATCGGAGAACGTTTGTTCAAGTTATTGCGCTAACAAGCTCAAAATTTGTAAAAATTGACTAATTAGGGCCCATAACTCTGTAAGGAAAAACTCGCCTGAGATATTATTGCAAAAGATCTGTATGGCAAATATTAGACAAATTGGAGAATGTTTGTTAAAGTTATTGCGCTAACAGTGCGAGGACAGCCAGATGCTCACCCACCCATCCAAACTCTCTCCCAGATGCCTACCAACCATTGTCAAACCATAGGTCTCGGTTGTTAACACAACTCAACGAAAAACAGTTCAGGATAATAATTTGTTTACCTAAGTAGCTCCCAGGAGGTTGATTTTTGCAACCATGGATTTTTCAAAAAGCCAAGCCTGACTTTGTATATGTCATCCTTATATTTTTCTCAAAGACGAGTTTTGTAAAACTGAAAATCCCACTCCATGGGTGTTTTGATAATAATCCACACATAGCTTACAGCATGAGAAAATTTTATTAATACTAGCTACAATGCTGCAGGTGAGAGTTTCCTTGCGACAAATATTCACACACAGAGTTTCTGATAATGAAGTACCAGCAACTTCAGCCTGAGGCCAAAAAAAATTAAAAATCTGTTTTATGGGCCTTAATTAGTCTATTTTTACAAATGTGGAACTCTGTTAATTGACCCACTTTGCCAATGAAAATTATTCAGTTAACAGGAGAATTCAATTAACAGGGGTTGTGTCACTTTTCTATATTCTAATTTCTAGAGATAAACTTAGCCAAAAAAGATATAATAGATTAAATACCTGTTCTAGATGTACTGAGGCCAAATTGGTCTATAAACAAAAGAAAACTGGGGAGAGTTGGGGTAATTTCTTGACAGGTTGCAAGATTTTTTATTCAGTTAACATGAGTTTACTCTATAACCTATATTCAATTAACAGGTGAAATTTGTACTGGAAGTATGCTAAATGGTTTTGTGTTGGGAAATTATATTCAATTAACAGGGTTATTCAGTTAAGAGATATCCAGTTAAATGGGCTCCACTGTATTATTTTGCGATAACCTGTAGTTTGTTTGCATTTTTCACAACTGACGTAAATGCCCACTTAACCTAAACCATCGTTCAGGGGTTATTTCCAGGCCTGGGTATCCCAACATGTGCCAGTTGATCAAGGAGTTCTGCCTGGATTCCAGACAGAACTGTTCAACACCTTGTTCAATCAGCCAATACTGGGGTAGATGGGTTAGTTAAAATTCAAATGATTCTCCTTGTGAGAACAGATACTACTCTGTGCAACACTGAAATAATATTATTATAGACAATACAGAAATTAATAACAATTTATAACATGATTTTGGAGGGCATTGCGATTTATTGATCGCATAACAGGAATGATAAACAGCCCGGCTGACCTAAACCTGATGAGACAGTAAATTTAGTTTTTGAGGGTTCAAGATTAAATGCAGGCTTATAATGCCAACGCTGTTTTAACTTTACTGAAGGGAGCTGTCGGAGTATCTCTGGGATACTGTCAATGTTCAAAACAGCTGCAATCAGGCACACAGAGAAATAGCTTACATGTGATTAAACGTGCACAAGCACGGCAGTAAGCAAGCAAATAAACTATGTCAGATTTCCATCACTGCAAAGTTTAAGCCAGTGAACCTCTTGGTGGAACACCGTTGATCTCTTGGCTGAAACTTTGCTTGTCCTGATGCATTATAAAGAGAATCTACAGTTATTATCTGGGTGGAAACTCCCCTAGTACTATCAAATGGTTTAGTAGTAATATACTCTCCCTGTGTCATCATTCAATATATAAGATTGCTGTATGGACAGTACTACTATCATTAATTACTATTCATAAATGCTATTATTGCATTGACTCTTAGAGTCATGGATATTTTCATACATTTTTCTACCATCTCACAGTCCACATACTGTGGCTTTGCAGTTGTTTGGGAAGCGAGGTGGCACTGAACTTCAAACTGAAAAGTCCCCGGTTCTATCCTCACCAGGGGTAACTGCATTGTGTCCTTGGGCAAGGCACTTAATCCTGTTGCCCATGTGGGGACATGGTGGCACTGTATACTAAGGCATACTGCATGTCGATGGTGCACCTGTCTTCAATGAATGCTAACCCTGCTTATGTGGAGGTAGTATGTTGGGGAGTCTGACCGTTTCTCGCCATTGCTCGGTAGTTCTCTCCATGTACTCTGTTTTCCTCTACCTGTAAAACTGTCCGACATGTGATGACTCTGGCTGTCGAAAGTGTTGTTAAACTCCAATAAATAAATAAATTTGCAGTTGTTCTAGGCAAGTCTTGGCTGACTAAAATAGGCAGCCAAGACTTGCCTAGAAACAGTTGCACAATGCATACACAGATGCAAATGGAGAAACTTCCGAGAAAGACTTTACTTACATGGTCTCTCCTTAATTACTCTAAAATAAATAATAAAATCCTCTCCCTTACCCCAGTTTAAAACTTTACCTAACATGAAAGGCAGACAACACTTGCAAACAAAATTCTTGAATAACCAAAATTTCATTTTTGCATCCAGAAGCTTGTTCCAATGAGAGGTAAGCTATGTTTTGAGACAAAATATAAAAAAATAAAACTGAATGGTGAATGCCACTGAATGGAAACCACAAAGTGTTCTCAGGTAGAAAAGTCTCAATAAGATTGGTCAGACAGCCTCGTAAACAAAAGTGGACATATGAATTCCTCTCCAGAAACATTTAATGATTTGGTAGCTCCGTTCTTTATTTTTAGGGAAGAACATTATACCATTCCAAATATCTTACAATGAAGGAATGTGTTTTCATGAACGACCTATAAGTGGTGAATCAGTGGTTTGGATGGGTTAAACAGATGGAGCTGGTACATTAAGTACACAGTATGTACAAGAATATGGACATTCCACTTTGTAAGAGGTATGAATGTGAAGCTGTATCATATCATGGGTTACAGTTAAAACTAGAAGTCCTGTCATGAACTGTGCGCTTATCTATGCTTAATTGCGTGGAAGAATTAAGCGCAATCGCCATATCGAAAGGCATCCAAAGCATGGCAGGTGCTCCTGGTTACTCATAGTGAACACAAGCAATGTTTCTGCCAATGGACCTCCGGGGTTACCTGGAGGTCCATTGGCTGAAACATTGCTTGTGCACAGGCCATATGTACAGAATTTGATAGCCTTATTATGGTCATAACGCGTAGATTAACACGTAAATCGACGTGCTATTTGTATGCATTTCCTGACAGGACTTCTAGTTTTAACTGAATGTGGGTTTACGAACTAGAGGTTATGCCAAAATAATATGACAGAAATTAAATTCATAATCCCTTCTGTTCTGGCAGTCAGACTTCACAATCTTTTGGGACTAATTAGATGCTAGGGTTGCAAATTTATTTATTTATTTATATATTTATTTATTTATTTATTTATTTATTTATTTATTTATTTATTTATTTATTTATTTATTTATTTATTCTTTGTGCATCTGTGCCTTCTCACAAGTTATGGGAGTGTGCCAGTAGGTACTCTCTCATAAATTGTAACAAGGTAAATCTTGACAGATAAATAATATCACTTGAAATATAACAGTGCTGGAAATGAACAAAATTGACGGGTGCAGTTTTTAGCTTCCACGAAATCAGAAACGAGAGTAAATTGCACCTGTAAAATGTTAGTATATGGATTTTCAAGGGAATACGGTCACCAAAGCCCAGAAACCTTAACCCTTTGAACACCAAACACCATAAACCTTAACATTTTGAATATGAGCGGCCGCTTTTCCAGCAAGGAACATGATGTGTCATAACATCATTAAATAAGAGGCTGTTCAGTAAATGTGTGGGGTAGACCAATCAGTATTTTCTATGTGCAGCCTCGGGGCTGCAAGTTGAAAATATTGATTGGTCTACCCAAAATAATGAATATGGACTCTTCTAATTGTTGTCATTTAACTGGCATGGCAGATACCACTAGTGTTCAAAGGGTTAAATGTTTTAGGAATTGTTGAATTATGACAGTAACTTGCCACTGAGTGCTGCTTTCTCAAAACAACACAAATTTATATGCCCTCATGGTATATTAGTGCTCCACAAATTTTTTCAACGAGTGCTTTTTTTAGCTCCTGTAAAATAGAAAACACGGGTGGTGCTGACGGGAACAGTGGCACTCGCACCCGTCTCATTTCCAGAACTGAGATAATATGAAGTACATCCACAGAATATGAAGTCTTTAAATTGTCGTACGAGCACTTCAGAATAAAGCCCAAATATGAGTTTCCAGCTCTCTTCCAGTTAAGGTCTCATATTTCTGCACAATGGCTAATCGTGACTGCAACATGGAGATAAAATCAGGTTTAGTGACTCATTTATACCCATGTTGCCCATTTTAGAGGACATCCAAGCATCAGTGACTGAGTCCTATTTTATCAGTTAAAAAGAGCTTGTTTACCATAGTAAACAAGCACTACTGCACATTCTGGGTTTCCCAAGGGGGAAGGCTGCAAATTTCATTCACATATGAATTGGGTGGTATGCTGTTCACATCTCACAGATTTTCAGCCTAAATAAATACCAATACACATGTTACTAACATGTGATCTTGCCAAAGCAAGATTGTGTGTTGTGTTGTTGCTATTTAATTTGTGGAAATTCTGTTTAGACATTAACCCTTTACCCAATGCAGATGATATCAAAATTTATTATTTTAAATATAATTTTTTAATTTTTTTAAAAAACTTCAACAAAACCATATCATGTGACCCCTCGTTCCAACGAGGGGTCACATGATATGGTTTTGTTGAAATTTTTTGAAAAATAATATTTTTTCAACTACTGAATTTTGCATATCACGCGGGTGGATGCGGGCGATTCGTTTGGTAAAGGGTTAATGGCATGACTGGTTTAGTGAAAACATAGAAGATTGAAAAGCATTAAAGAAGCATCAAAACATTTTTCCTGTGTTTATTTATTTATTTATTTATTTATTTATTTATTTATTTATTTATTTATTTAATAGGGTTTAATGACACTTTAACAGTCAGGGTCATATCATGTCGGTGACAGTTTTACGGGTGGAGGAAGCTGGAGTACCTGGAGAGAACCACCGAGCAACGATGAGCAGCTGTCAGCTCTCCAACATCGTAACTCTGCACCGCTATACAAGCAGGGTTAAACTGGTTGAGGACATACGCATCATCGACGTGCAGCATGCCTTAGTGCATAGTGTCATCATGCCCCCATGTAGGCAATCGGGGTTAAGTGGCTTGCCCAAGGACAAAACGCGATTTTTTCTGTAGAAAAGCTCTATGTTACATATCGTCACCTGCTAACAGGTTATAATGTAAACTCTTTATATCGAGGCCAGCATTAGATTGTGATGCAAAATAATTATTATCTTTAATTTTACTCTTACAGAAATCTCTAACAATTACCTCTTTTAACCCTTTACCTAACGAGAAAAGCAGATGACACTTGCAAACAAAATTCTTGAATAACTAATTTTTTAATTTCTTTGTCTCAGAAACATAGGTTATGGCCCCACATTGGAACGAGCTCAACGAGCTCGTTCCAAAGAAGGGTCATAACCTATGTTTTTGAGACAAAAAATGAAAATTTAATTGGCGATTTTTTTGAATAGTCCTGGCCAGTTTTATTGCCATTACTTGGAGTCCAACGTCTGTTAACTTTTGAAACTTGTCTTCCTCTTCAAAACCACTGGGCAAAATTCAGACATATATTGCACAGACCATTTTTGGAGTATACCCTTTCTACTTTGTTCAAATGAAGATGCTGCCAGCTTCAGACTGGTGGAGTTTACTCTTCTGATTTTTAGGTCAACTTTGGCGAAGCCAAATTTGAGCTTTTGTCATGGCCCGTCGTCCGTCTGGCCATCTGTCCGTACGTCAACAATTGGATACGGCTCAGGCTAGAGGCCGTATTTATGAACCGATCTTTATGAAACTTCTTGGGTACCTTTGTTATGACCGTGGGACGAGACTGAGTGTTTTTGGGTGCGGTCCGAAATTCAAGATGGCTGCCAGCTGCCATTTTGTACCGACGATGCAGAAATCTGTTTTTTGTACAGAACTTCCATATGAAAGCTCTGATTTGAATAATTTTTTGTATGAATGTTTAATACCATGGGATACATCACATATAATACGGGTTTTTTTCTCGTGCGTAAATTGTGCAAATTAGACTAATTTTGATGTTTTTTGGTGTTACTTTCAGCACTGTAAGTGCAAATGCCAATACGGCTCGGGCTAGAGGCTGTATTTATGAACCGATCTTTACGAAACTTCTTGGGTACCTTTGGTATCACCGTGGGACGAGAACGAGTGTTTTGGGGTCCGGTCTGAAATTCAAGATGGCCGATGGCAGCCATTTTGTACAAAATTAGGTGCAATCAGATTTTTGCACGGAACTTCCATATGAAAGCACTGATTTGAATAATTTTTTGTGTGAATGTTTAGTACCATGGGATACATCACATATAATACAGGTTTTTTTCTCGTGCAGAAATTATGCAAATTAGATGAACTTTGATTTTTTCATTGCGACTTACACACAGTAAGTACACATGTCAATACGGCTCGGGCTAGAGTCTGTATTTATGAACTGATCTTCACGAAATGTCTTGGGTACCTTTGTTATCACCTTGGGACGAGAACAAGTGTTTCTGGGTGCGGTCCAAAATTCAAGATGGCTGCCAGTGGCCATTTTGTACCGAAATTAGGTCTAATCAGTTTTTTGTACACAACTTCTATACGGCTCAGACTAGAGGCCATATTTATGAACCAATCTTTACGAAACTTCTTGGGTACCTTTGTTATCACCGTGGGATGAGAGCGAGTGTTTTTGGGTGTGGTCCGAAATTCAAGATGGCCACCAGCAGCCATTTTGTACCAAAATTAGTGCAATCAGTCTTTTGTACAGAACTTCTGTATGAAAGTTTTGATTTGAATAAATTTTTGTTTAAATGTTTAGTAACATGGAATACATCACATTTTGTAAGTTTTTTTTTTTCGTGCAGAAATTATGCAAATTAGATGAACTTTGATTTATTCAGTGCTACTTACACAATGTAAGCACACATGTCAATACGGCTCAGGGTAGAGGCTGTATTTATGAACCGATCTTCACAAAACTTCTTCGGTACCTTTGTTATCACCTTGGGACGAGAATGAGTGTTTCTGGTTGCGGTCCAAAATTCAAGATGGCTGCCAGTGGCCATTTTGTACCAAAATTTGGTCCAATCAGTTTTTTGTCACAAGTTTGATACAGCTCGTATTTATGAACTGATCTTCACAAAACTTCTTGGGTACCTTTGTTTTCTCCTTGGGACAGGAACGAGGGTGTTTTGGGGTGCCTTTGTTATCACTGTGCTATGAGAACAAATATTTTGGGGTTGAGTCAGACCCACTCTGGGACTCAAAGATTTCTTTTCAGTTTAGCATCTGACTGTAGCCCACCTTTACAATACTTCACCTATACATTTGTTACAGGCAATGGTCAGTATTTATGTACAGACCTTTACAATACTTTATATGTACCTTTGTTATCAGATCATTACCTAGATGTTTGTCATTGCTGTGTCACATACTATACATGTACATGTCTTTGTCTTGACAAGTTGAGCTACAGTGTCATTGACACTTTCATTCCCCCCAAAAGTTACTATGCCCCTTGGGGTAGGGTTAATGCTCCATAAGCCTAGAATGCTTTAAAAATCATCCCATAAGCCTCTTGCAGTAATGCTTAGATTTCTGGTATGGAACTTAATTTAGTGATGCAGATTCACTTGTTTGCAAAGGAACTCAGTAGGTGAAAATTTGGGTCCCACTCAAAATTCTATTTCCAGAACCAAAGGGCTGATTTGAACCAAATTTGACATGTAGTATAACTGGGTCATAAGGACTTGATTTATGCCCCCAATTTGTTTTTTGAGGTGGGGGGGGGTGTGGGGGGAGAGGGGTATGGTGAACCACAGGAGTTAAAAACTCCAAAAATTTCAATTGGACACTTTTCTGACACAGAACAGAATTTTGTTTTTGCCTAGGAATCTTTCCTCGGACCAGCAGAAATGAATGGCCAAAAAATTGCCTTTTGTTGTGTTATGGCAAATCCAAACATTGCTCTTGCTGCCCATCACTTACTGACACACTTATCTCTTTTTCCAGCTTGAGCCAGGTGAGCATTTTAGGGTCACTTGATTGAGCCTCTGGTTTTTGAATGCCATGCTACCAGAAAGTGGTGCCTCAGTTTAGCAAGATATTGTTCATAAATAATTGTTTTGTTACTATTTATTGGAGAGTGCCTTCAGGCTAGATTGAGAACGGATTGAGAAAGATTTTGCTTTTGGGAATGAGTTAAATGACTAACAAACAGTGTATTGGTTGAATTGCCTGACACCAAAGGAGAATAATTCACAGTAAATTAACTCTTCATGTAAAATGCGGAAATTCAGTAAGTATCTCAGAGTTCCCACTCAAATGAAAAGGTCTTGAATTTTTACCCCTTCCTTGAGAAGTGTTTGAGTTTGTTTCTGGCCTTGAAAAGTACTGGATTTTCCACCACCTTCCTTAAAAAGCAGTTGAATTCAGTTTGCCTTTAACTAGTACTGAAACGATTAGTCGACTAGTGGATGTCGACTCTGGGCAAACCAGTAGTCGACTCTCAATTGTGCAGTCGACTAGTCGTCGGAGTTCAAGCTTTTAGGTAAATAGTATCCCTTCTGAGCCACTGTATGACAGTCTGAACAGCAATATTGGGCAATCAATGTATACATCTATTGCCATCTAATAGTAGTGACAGTAGTTTGTTTTAACTGGTACTAGTAGATTGCTGAATTATTTTGGGCTATCAGGATATGTTATTAATTTGCCTTGTTGCAATTTATGGGAGAGTGCCTATAGACACTCTCCCATAAATCGCAACAAGGCAAATTAAATAAGACTATATAATTTCACTCTTAGCATAATTAGAAGCACATTAACAGAATAATGTTCCAGTAAGTTGCTGTATATGAATGCCCAAGTGAAGTCAAATTTGGACCTTCAGCACTCTACCGGAACACCGACACTGTTATAAGCAGACAGGTTATCACCAATGACAAGTCGAAGTCGACTTGACTTCTGGGTATTGACTAGTCGACTTTGGAATTCACTAGTCGTTTGAGCACTACCTTTAACCTCTAAGACAAGACATGTCATGACATCATAACAGTAGGTTTTTTGTCGAAAATGTTGGAGGACTATTGAAATCAGCTGCGTTCGTGCGTGTGTGTATCTGTCCGTGTATCCATCTGTCCAGAGTGATAACTAATGTTTGGGTCATCGAATCAATACTCTAATGGTTAGGTGAATTTCAAATATCGGTTGGATCCGATAATTTTGTTGGAGTTTGCCCCGTTTTTAACACCTTTACACCCAATTTTGCAACTTTGGAAATTTGGTGTCTGCATGATAACTTTAGTTTGAGTTATTGAAGCAACACCAAATTTTGTACATATGTCTGTCTCATGAAAACAAAGGTCAAGTTCTAATTTGAGTTCAGTCCAACCAATTTTGGCTGAGTTATGGGCTTCTGTTCCATTTTTTTGACTTCAGTTTGAATTACTGAATCAGCACCAATGTTTGTACACAGGTTTGTCTCGTGAATATGCAGTCAAGTTTGAATTTGGGTTCAGTTCGACCAATTTTGGCTGAGTTATGGCCCTTTTTCCATTTTTTGAACCTTGAAAAGTTGTTGTCTGGGTGATAACTTTAGTTAGATTTAACAAATCTACCACTTTGAAATTTTTTAGTCTTCAATATGTCCAGTGTAAGAACTTGCTGTCGTGGGACATAGAACATGCCTGACAGTGGCTTTGTTATTACAAAGTAGATTATGGTTCTGATGGTGTTAACAACAACCCTGGAAATAAGCAGATGTCATCTGCAGAATGAGGTCCTCAGAAGGTGGATTTGGTGATGCTACCCTCACAGCAGGGTAGCATCACTAAATGTACCCTCTGTGAACCTCAATCTGAATCAAGGTCTCAAGCCTAAACAGAAAGAGGTACGCAGTGGATAAATTGGTCAACTGTATGGGATAGCACAAGCAAATTCCCCCTCTGGGTACCTCATTCTGCAAATTACAGATTGCTTATTTCCAGGCTTGGTTAATAACAATGACAATTTGAGCAAAGATATCTGCTGAAGGTCTAGGATTGTAGGCGAATGAGAAATTGGTCGCCTTATTTCTTTTTACATGAATGGCAGGCAAATTTATTTATTAGGTGCCCAATTTGTACAGCCCCGATAGTCCTTGAAAAGCATTGGCAAATTCTGTGCTTACTAAGTAAACAGTGCTTGAATTTGATTCTATGATATATCAGTGAGTACTCTGTGTTATGATTATTCATATTTTGCTGTCTTGTCAACATTAACCCTTTACCCAACGAATCGACCGCATCCGCCCACGTAATATACAAATTCAGCAGATGAAAAAATATTATTTTTCAACAAATTTCAACAAAACCATATCATGTGACCCCTCGTTGGAACGAGCTCGTCAAGCTCGTTCCAACGAGGGGTCACCTGATATTGTTTTGTTGAAATTTTTTGAAAAAATTTAAAAAATGATATTTAAAATAATAAATTTTGATATCGTCTGCGTTGGGTAAAGGGTTAAAAAAAAAAATCAAAAAATCAAAAACATGAAATTCACGCTTATGTCCAGGAATTCCCATAACAATGTTTACATGTCAGGGCTTCAAGAGAAATTAAAAGAAACAGAGTTCAATTTGTGAAGCTTTCCATTGCTGTTTGTGACTCATAATCATTTGTTTGAGAATCAGTGCGGGGTTTGTATAGGCCCTAGAATGTTTAATTTTAAAACTGAAATGTCAGGACAGTGAAAGTGCAAGAAAAACAAACATTTTTTAAAAAGGTCCTGGAAAGTGCTGTAAAATATTTCTTGGCTTTTTGGTCGCAAAGTGTGCCAAAAAACAATGGCAAATGTGTGTTTTTGTTGCACACAAGTCTGGAAATAAGCAGGCTGTCTTCTGCAGAATGAGGTCCCCAGAGGGTGAATTTGGTGATGCTATTGTACCCTCTGTGAACCTCAGTCTGAATCAAGGTCGCAAGCCTAAACAGAAAGAGGTACCCACAGGATAAATCGGCCCACCATAGGGGATAGCATCAGCAAATTCACCATCTGGGAACCTCATTCTACAAATGACAGATTACTTATTTCCAGGTTTGGTTGCATAATTAAGTCACACTTTTTAATCTGCTTCATGTCAAATTTTAGATCCAGTGTGTTATTCAGATGCACAAATTTTCTAGCTAGTGATAGTCAGTTTTAATTTTTGTTCATTTACATTACACTTGTGTAAATTAAACCTCAAATGGGTAGATGTTGACCTCTACAAATCATGGATTGATAAGTCATCACTCATCAGTGAGGCAACACGTCAACTTTGCAAAAATACATTTGATATTAGAATATTGCCAAAGCAGCTCTTAAAAAGGTGAAGCTGTAGAATAGGGGATTCTGCAATTCATTTTAAAAATACAGTACGGCAACCGTGGACTGGTCACCTTCCATTGGTGGGCAGTATTTCCACTGACACAATATTAGATTTCAAATACCAATTATAGGAATAATCATCGAAAATGTAATTACTGAAACACGGGGCACAACCTGGTGCTTCATTAATTAAAATTTGCCTGATGATGATTTTTGTTACCTGGTAAACGCATGCATGGACATCCCTGCCCACGCATGGATCATTGACCAGTCCATTTTTCTGTGTTTTATCATCAAGTTCCTAACAAATAATAACCGTATCGGGTCTAACAATATATTATATTTATTTGTTATTTTAATCATTTTCGTGCTATAAACTCAACATACTGAGAAACAAAATCTCCATCTTGAAGCGGACTAAAATGGGAGACATCCACAATGGTTTAGGGTCAGTATAGTAAAGTTAAGGGTTAGCAGTGGCCTGCTAACCCTTACCCTTACTGTACTGACCATAATGATTAGTGCTCAAACGATTAGTTGACTAGTCGACATCGACATTTTTTTCGCCTATAGTTGACTCGGGTTTTTGTCGTCGACTAGTCGAAACATAGCAGGAGGACTCGCAAGCCAACAAAATCTCAGTAGAAAGATCAATGAATTCACATCTCCGGGGAAAGAGGGTTACAAAATGCTTGGAAAAAAACGTGCTGTGGATCGCTGGCTTGAGATAGTGGATGCGACAATGTAACAACCGACCAGAAACTCAATCAACTTCAAAGAACTTTATAGACAGTTTGTCTATAGCACGTGTTGTGTCATGCTCCCTGACTCCCACGCAGTGTCTCAGTGTCTTGGTTTGACTCTTCCAGTGCTGATGCGCCAACATCAAAATATAAATCGTTGAATGTTTCTCATAATACAACTGGCCCTCGACGTTCATTTTTTCCCTTTTTTGTTTATGTGGTAACCCGGATGTAGTATACTGGTACCGACATTTTCGGTCTTTTCCAAAATTACTTGGTTCCATTTTCTGTACTTGGACGGCACCGAATATCGACTACTTTTTCTGTAGACCGAACAGCTTTACACTAAAATAGGGAGGTTTATATGTTTGACACGTTTGTTTTACCACGATGCATAGCTCATGGTTTGTCCTTGTAATGAATCAGGGGGTAGCCTGTTAGGAACTAAAAAAAGAGTCTTTTTCTCGTGTAACGCGGTGTTGGTGTTGTTGCCCGGTTACAAGCGCAAATTCCAAAGTTAGTCTGGCTAATGCCGATTAGTCGACGTCGACTCAACTTTGGGGTGTCGACTAGTCGACTTTGAAATTCCATAGTCATTTGAGTACTAATAATAATATCTCCTAAGTTTCAAACTTTCTTTTCTAAGAGCAGGTGGCACTTTATAATACAAGCATAATAGAATTCAACTGATTACCAAAAATGGCTGCTGACCGATTATGTGTTATTTGAGCTCACAATTGGTCGATTGCGATGCCGATCCCAATTGTAATACTGTGCGCTCCTAGACAAGTCGGTGGCTCACAAAGAACTACATTAAATTGAACATATTTTACAGTATTTACAGTCCGTCCACTACTAGATAAGTCGAGACTCGAAAGAGCTACATTAAATTGAACATATTTTACAGTGTTAAACTCCGTTGACTCAGGTCCAATAAAATTACCAGTCGCGCACACTTGGGTGGTAAACGTAGCTCTCAGAGCCACGTTTGCCACCCAAGCGCGCACAACTGGTAATTTTTACTGCGACCTCAGTCAACCTTCCCTTTTCCAGTATGAACTGGCAATTGTCGCAAGTAAGCTCAATTATAAGTTTTACATGTCATTTGACTTGTATATCCTGTAAAGGGGCATCTAGAGAGATTAAGAATACACATTGTGGTGAATTTTCATCTTTGTTGAATGGTATAATTGACATTATTTTACATTAACAATTCAACAATTGCAGCCGATAATAAAATGCGGTTTATGAATCATCACAAAGTGCTTGGCAGCAATCGGTTGAACCGATGTTCCAGGAGCCATTGCCGTTGTCACCCAATTGCCCACAATTAGCTGATCATCGGTTGAACACTAAAGCAGAACACAGGAAGGGAAAAGTGTGTACACTGTCAAACAACTCCAAAATTGGACTTATAAAAGAGACACAAAAGGGTTAAATTCAGTTTGTTTTCACTAAATTTGTTAAATCTATGATAGAGATTAGAGAGTTGTGGAAAATGAAAAAAAGTTTAGGAGAACAGGTATTTTTAAAATTTATTGCAGAGTCCTTTATTCTTCATGGATACCCTTAACTCTTAACTGGGGGGTGGGGTGGGGGTGGGCACCTTGGCTAAGTAGGTAGAGGTGCAGGCTGCAAACTGAGAGATTCTCAGTTAGAATCCCACTACCAGCAACCATGTTGTGTCCTTGGGCAAGACACTTCATCTCCATTTCTCATGTGGGGGCACTGTGGTGTTGTGTACTAAGGCGAACTGCACGTCGATGGTGTACCTGTATTCAACCAATGCTAACCCCATATATGTGTGGAGTTTGTATGCTGGGGAGCTGACAGTTGCTTGCTGTTGCTCAGAGGTTCTCTCCGGGTACTCCAGCTTCCTCCACCCATAGAACTGTCGTGGTCATGATTAGCTGTTGTGCAGAAATATATGACCTTAAACACCAATAAATAAATAAATAAATAAATAATAACTCTTAACCTGCCAAGGCCGAGAATTTTTTAAATATTTTTCATCATAATTAGTCATCCCTGCTGTGAAGCAGCCATGACAAGATTTGATGAAAATTTAATGAAACAAATCATTGGTCAATAAGACCATTCAATATATAGGAGGAGAATTTGGTTAAATGTACCCAAATTATACAGTGGAACCCACTTAATTGGATATCTCTTAACTGAATAACCCTCTTAATTGAATATACTTTCCCAGCACAAAACCATTTACCATACCTCCAGTACAAATTTGACTTGTTAATTGAATATAGGTTATAGAGTAAACTCCTGTTAATTGAATAAAAAATCTTGTAATCGGTGGAGAAAGTTCCCTGCCTCTCCCCAGTTTTCCTTTGTTTATAGACATATTTGGCCTCAGTACATCCAATACAGGCATTTAATCTATTATATCTTGTTTGACAGAGCTCATGGATATCTATCAAACAAGATATAATAGAATAGATGGTAAGTTTATCTCTAGAATACAGAAAAGTTACACAATCCCTGTTAATTGAATACTCCTATTAATTGAATAATTTTCAAATCACTATTCAATTAACAGGGTTCCACCGTACTTATTTCAGTGACAAGATATTTTGTTTCCTACGCAGGAATATCTGCCAGCATCATGCAAGGAGTTGAAAGTGACAGGGCCAGCAATAAGCAGTAACAGAAAAACTCACTAACAAATGCACAAGCATGTAATCAGTAAGTATATTAAGATTTTGTACCTGGGAAGGAATAAATTTGTACTACAGTAGCTGCTGAAATGAGTTGTAGGATACTTTTAAAAATGTAGCTCATATTTTCTCTCTTTACAATTCCACCATATCCTTTTTAGCAAACTATCCCTGATGAAATGATGTCAGAGGTGAAATTATCAATGATGGATACTATGACAGATATTTTACAACTCATGCTATATTACGTATATATTACAGATTATATTATGTATACAAAAAATAAAGATAATCAAAATAATTTCATGTGGAGGTAATGGAAACTGCTTGAACATTTTCTAAATGGTCCTGAAAAGTTCTCTGTGATTCTCTTTCTGTCAGATACATACAAACCCTGCAATATCTAAAATTTATTTTCACACACTGATGCAAAGTTTGGTCAGTTCTATTGTATATTATTTGTGGAAAACATGGTTAAAAATATACCTATTATTCCCCCCCCCACCCCCACCATGAAATGGCCAGGGGCATATAGTGGGACCCTTGTCCATTCTTCATTCCATCTTTCTGTTTTTCCATCATTTCATCATTCTGAAATAACACTTTCTGGACCTTTTTTTTTTCACTATACTTTGACATAATTGTCTGATTTCTGATGTGTGGCTTTGTCATGGGTTACCTACAAATCGAGTTCGAGTTTGGTCCTGGTCAGATGATTTTCAGTTGAGTTATTGACCTTAAACATAGTTTATGATGTGAAAACTCAAAGAATCCATATTTTTACACTGTAACCCAATGGCCCAGACTAGCTGGTGCTTAACTCAAAGTTATTAAGGACCAAACACAAATTTTGAACCCTCCAATCTCCCAAATTTGCTTGCAAAACCAAAAATTAAAAGTCCTATCTGGCCCTCCATACATTTACTCTCTGCGCATGCGCAGACGTCAGGAAGTGACCGCAATTGGTGCCAACATCATTCTTTGTTTGGCCCTAAGGTCATCAACAATGAAATGACATCTGTGCTTTTAAATCTCCTTTTTTGAGGATGCCAGACACAAATCAATGCAAGAACTGGTGGATACAATTCAAGTCTGTTATTGGATGAAGGAAGTGTTCAATGGTGGTTTTGGATGTTCAGGGCTGTAATTTTATAATATTTATAAAATTATTTTGTGTTTCTCAATTTCGGGACATATGCAGGATGTCATCATTTTTGATTCATTTTTGATAATGATTATTCCACTGTTTGTTAAGTATTCCTTCCCTATCCTTCCATGAACCCTTCCTGTTAAACTCTTAAGCTTTTTGACTATTTGTTATTGATATTTTTTCTTAAATTTCTTGGGAGTTTAACATATATTATACAATATTTTTCTGTTTCTTCCCCAGGGTTACATCCTCACCCTAGGGGTGTTAGGTCATTTAGTCTTGTATCTTCTATCTGATGTATCATTTTTTTCTTCTTTTGAAGATCTAGCTTTGCATCTGATAGCATTTCAATTGGTTCTGACTTTGGGCCTTTTTATGTGCCTGATGTCTTGTTTACATTGACGTTGTTTACATTGTCAGTGTCCTCATATATAGGTAGTTTTTTTATATTCTATTACTGTAGTATACCATAGGATACATGGATTATTATTCCGGTAGTGTAGCTCAAAAAATTTGAATTTTGTCCACACTTAGGCTCTAATGTTCCCTTTGGGAACTTAGGCATTTTTTCAAAAATTTTTGTTTACAAAAAATATTTTGAATTTAATTATGATTGCTATTATTCATGTATCTCAGTTATATATATATATATTGTTGTGGAGTTTGGAGGACTGATATCGACTTTAGTTGATACACTCCTGCGGACTCTTGTCATTCTTGTATTCTCTGGGATGACTGATGTTGGAGTCAGGTGTCGTGGTACGTTGTTGGCGGTGAAGGTCTGAGGATCAGGGCTCTCACCACATTTTAATTCATTCTGTCAGTTTCTATTTCAGAGGAATATGTACAAGGTGATGATATTCTGACACCCTTCCAAGTGTGCTACCGTTGTCGCGCTTTGTGGAGCATATAGAGCTAGCTGCAGTGCTCATTATTGCAAGAATTAGGGCCTTTTGTTAAGGGTTTTAATCTCTTGCAAGTAGCTAGCTCGACTGGTGAAGCGGTACTCCGCCCGTGGCTGCCGTGATGCTGGGTAAGTCCGTTGTGGTCATAAGAAGTGGATGTGGGTAGGGCGAGCAGTATAATATAAATAGCTCACCCAGCGACGACGGAAATAGGGAGGAAGTCAGCAAGTTCTTGTACTCGATGAGGTCTGATAGACTGCGAACAGGAAAGGCCCCCCTCTCTAATCTAGCAACGTCTGGGGTCAGATGTTGTTTCGAGAAACTTGCACGAGCCGGAGCATATGTCCGCCCTCCACTCAGGACACTCTGTTTAGTCTGCAGCCAGGGTTGGCTTCAGTCACGGCTTCCTCCGCTACGTTATTTAAGCACACACGACCACATCCTAGCTACCCGACTTCAGATATCCAGCCTGTTGCATGAAGAAGGAACCACTCTTCGCCTGTGAAGTCGGACAATCCGGTAGCTAGGGAGACGAGGCCTCAATCATCGGGACTTTCGGAGAAGAGATCCATCTCCGACACACCATCCCAGGAGCAGCATGTGGCTAAGGAACGGAAGACTGCTGCTCCACAGGCCTTAATGATGGACTTGCTGTCGCAGATTGCGCAGCTGATTGCAGCATCCCAGCAAGTGCAGATGCAGCCTCCCTAAGACTCAGAATCTGAGCTGTCAGACGGTGCTGGGTCGGTCCAGTCGTCTGTTCGTGCAGTTGCAATGGACCGAGATTTGCAACTGATTCTCTCGGTTGGTGAAAGGGATAAGGAAGAGGATTACCCTTCCCTTTCGGAACAGTACATGGTTGCGATGGTTTTCATCCATCAATACTACCCTGATTTTGTTCCACCTAATCAGAATGCTGCGACGACAAGAGAGAAACCTCTGGCATCGTTGGACGCATACTTTATCCGGACAAAGGAGGAAGTCCTTTCTTTTCCGGTTCAGTTTATGCAGGTGTTGCAGGCCTTCGGCCATATAGATGACGCCTTGAGTGCGAGGAAGAAGGTGGTTTCTTATCTTCATCTTCCGTATACATACCGTTTTTTGGACCACATTCATTTAAAAATGGTCAGGGAAGATGTTCAGCGAGTTCTTATGCGTTTGGATGAGCAGGCCGGGGATCTAGAGGTATCCTTACCTGTATCATTCACTGTTCGCTCAGACACCACAATTGAGACGGCAATTTCTTCAAATAGAGCGAATTTGGACGTTATGTCTTACGCAGATCACCTTACAAGAGCTATGGCGCAACGTCACAAGGGAAAGGAATTTGAGGACATTCGTACCTCTCTTAGAGTTCTTTCCAGGGCAATTATGTATACCATGTATAACTCCGCCCTAATAGTGGCTAATTGGGAGTTAATCAGATGTGATGCTGCCCTTGCATCGTCATCACTGATAAGATGACAAGGTGAAAAGCTCTCTCCAAATCGCTCCGGTTTCTGGACATTTTATATTCAACGACTAGCTTTCATTAGTCTATGAACAGGCTACTAAGAAAGTGTACTCTGCTTTTGAAGTCGGCGTATCAACAACCAGCTTCAGCGGACAAGAGTAAAGGAGGGTGTTCCAGACAAAACTCATCAAAAGGAAACTCCTCACGAGGGTACAAGAAACCCTCTTATAATTACTCTGAAGGTCGTCAGTATAGCGACTCGGGAAAGGGGCATAGGTCTGATTGGGACTATAGGTCAGATGCCCCTAGGCCAACTAGACAAGGTTTTTCATGGGGAGGACATGGTTCCTCCTCCCGTAAGCCTCGCAGGTCATACAGGTGATGGTTTAGACCTCTATTGCTGGCCAGTTGGTGGAAGGTTGTCAAGCTCTGCAAAAAACTGGATAACAATCACGGAAGATCAGTGGGTGAAAAGTGTAGTCTCGGATGGCATACAGCTATCATTCCGAGCAAAAACCCCACTAACAAGTTGTCCGCGTTGGATAAATCTTCCATCAAATTCTTGCATAAGAGAGTTTCTCCTACCGGAGGTATAAACTGTCTTATCCAAGGAAGCCATACAGGTCGTCGAGAATCAGGGTTCTCAAGATTTTTACAGTCACCTGTTCCTCATACCGAAGCCAGACGGCTCGTTCCAACCGGTAATAGACTTGAGCTGGATAACAAGCTTATCATGGCTACATAAATTTATTTATGGAGACCATTCGGTCGGTAAAAACAAGCGTTCAAGTGATCGACTATGTGGCAAGCATAGATCTAAGGATGCGTACTTTTATGTCCTGGTACATCCGGCATTCTAAAAGTACCTGCGGTTCACCATACAAGGGAAGGTGTATCAGTTCAGAGCAATATGCTTTGGTCTGAACCTGGCCCCATGGGCGTTCACTCGAATAATGAACTCGGTAATGTCATACTTACAAGCTCATTCGTCTGCGGTAACGTCTGCTTACTTGAACGTCCCTCTACAGGGATACGGCAACAGAATTATTCTTCATAACAATGTTCAGAGTCTGCTTCTATTACTCCGATGTCTCAGTTTCATCGTAAACGAGAAAAAGTCAGATCTAGATCTGTACAAGTCATCTATTCACTTGGGAAATGAGCTTTGAGACTCACAACAATCTGGTTCATCTACCGTTACCCAGAGCAAAATTAGTCAGTTGTTATGCTCGATTTTGTTTACACTCAGACGCATTAATAGTGAGGAATTCATGCGTCTGTTGGACCTGTGCAGTGCGTCTGTGGATCTCATTCCGATAGGCTGCCTGCACACACGTCCCCTCCAGATATTCTTTACTCAGAACTGGAGTGTGAAGACGCTTTCGCTTGAACCAGTATTGCCTTAACGGACATAGTAAAACAAGGGTTCAGATATGGGCAAATATTCAGTGGTTAACTCAGGGAGTTCTGCTGCAACTGCCGGATCCAGATTTCACGATTATGACGGATGCGAGTCAGATGGGTTGGGGCACGACCCTAAGTCCCGCAAACTTGAAGTGGCAGGGTCTTTGGAACCCTCGGTTCCAGGAGAAACATATAAACATCAAAGAGATGATGTCAATATGACTAGCGCTACAACATTGGATTCACATAATAACAGACGTCCATGTTCAGATTGCTCGGACAACTCGACAGTAGTAGCATACATCGGGAACCAGGGCAGAACCCATTCATTTCCGTTATGCCAACTAACGGAGAAGATTTTCCTATATGTCATGAATCATCAAGTTCAACTTTTTATCCATCATATACCGGGTCGTCTGAATGTACTAGCAGACTCGCTCTCTCGGAAAGGTCGCCTGTTGCAATTGGAGTGGATGCTCAACAAGCAAGTATTTGGGCAGATTTGCTACCAGAGGGATCGCCCCATGATAGATCTGTTTGGGATGCACTGGAACAATCAGTTACCGTCATTCGTGTTGCCATGCCCAGATCATCGAGTGTACGCAGTAGACGCTCTGTCGATCTCATGGGGATGAATGATAGGATATGCGTATCCCCCAATTCAGTTGATTCAGTAGATTATGTTTAAGATCAAACAGTCTCGCTGTGAATCCTGTTAGTAGCACCTCTGTCGTCACAGAAACCTTGGATCAGTCTTCTCAGGTGTCTGTAATGGGACGTTCCCTGGAAGCTTCCCCCACGAAAGGACCTTCTTTATCAGGGGAAGTTTTTGTTCTTCACGTCCTTCTTCGCCCATAGTGCCATTATGAAGTCGGGTGGACGTGAGGGAGCCATTACGGTTCCTATATTATTTTATGACTAACACAAGAAAGATTTAAGTAACGCGGGTGAGGAGGGTTCGATATGACTTTGAATCCCCCACCCCCCACCACCAATGTGTTTAGATGCGATTACCGGGCAAGACATAGTTTTCTTCCCGTAAGCCTCGTATGAGTTTAAATACATACATGCATTTCATGACTTCTCGATTGGCGGCTGGGTCGTGTTCTATGGCAACCTCGTGGGCACATCCACTTTTTAGTTGGTTGGTTTCCTGTGGTTGTTCATCTATATGTCAGATACGAGCGCATAATTCATCATAAATAAATTGCTAGTCTTTGGGTACCTCCGAGGCTGCCTAGCCAGTTATCTGGTATTCAGATGATTACATGTGGGATTTCAATGCTCATGCACATAATAATGTATTATTAGGCAGACACATTATTGTATGTAATGGATCTTAGAAATTATGAATTATTTCGGGGGCGGTCCGTCTCGAGCCTGTTAATCATACCTACTTCCATTTCTAGATCCAGGTTTCTATTAATGTTGGTACTCAATCGAATACACCTTGTTTTACACTCTCGTATATTCGCATGTTTATAGTTTCATAGATATCGGATAGTATACGTTGGGGAGTGTTGTTACTGGAATTTATTGTACGCCTGAATGGGGTCGCCTGTGAGTTACCTCGGAAGTGTGTTTACTCTCCAGAGATCATTCATTGTGGTTCTATTGGACATGTGTATGTTATATATTATATCACCGGTTTTCGACCTATTTGCATATGCTGACTCCAGTTTACATTATATAGCGGGCGATATTAATTACCGGGTTCGACCAATATTTATATTGTTTTTTGCAGTCCTTCCCATATAGCGGGCGCATATGCGCTTGCGCCCGTAAGCGCTCGCATTTTCCAATGAACAAGCGCTAAAAACTGCGCCCATCAATTTTTGGCTCGAACTGTACAACTGTATTCGCTCGATCTTCGTTCTGAATGAATTGTGTTTTACTCCAAGCTTCTCATTCGACAGACCTTTGATTTTGGAAAACAATGCGTGCATCGTGTTTAGCGCTAATAATTTACCCTACGTGTGCTTTTTTTCCGAAGGCAGTGGGTTTTACAGTGTGATTGTTTCGGGGCGATGGTTTTCATTTGTGTTGTTTTTGACCTTGACCGTGTTCTCTCCGAGGTCGATATTCTATTTGACAATAATCATTCAATGATGATGTTGCACATCAAGGGAACTAATTTCATTAGCAGCGAGGTCGGTGCTTTTTATAAATCACGATATCGATTGTTAGGTTCCGTTCACACCTGAAATCCTGTCGGATAACCTGTATTTTATCCAAACCGTCCCCCAGGTACCGTCAGAGACGTCTGATACTTCTGCTGACTGATGTCATGAAACAAATTGTCCCCAGACCGAATCGTCCCGAATTAAACTTTATTTCACCCAAACCATCCACCAGGTCTGATACTCCTGCTGGGTTCTGACTGACTGTTAACCCTATCTATTCACGATGATTCACGGGGATATACATTGCCTTGGAAGATTTTCCTGTGGGAACCCTGAAAAATGAGGTAGTGCTTTCTTTACTATGGTAAACAAGTTCTGCTTTACTACCCAGTCTCTGATGCTTGGGGTGGAAGTCCTCTAAAATGGGCAACATGGGGATAAACGATTGACTAAACTTGACTTTATGTCCTGTTGTGTCAAGCTTAGCTATTGTGCATAAATAGGTGACATTAAACACCACTAAATAAATACAAATTGTTTTGATGTTGGACAACATGGTTGGCAGGCTCAAGTTGAGCTCGCAAGTGATTTCACAAGCTCATATTATTGCTCTCGCAACATTTTCCATAAGGAAAGCACTGGTTTTTTGGTACCGCTCTTACTGATTCCAGAGTGCTCCCCCTCTTTGTTTTTGAAGATTCCTTCAAAAGAAAACGGGGGGTGGGGGGGGGGGTGGGGGTGGGGGTGGGGGTGGGGGGGTGGGGGTGGGGGGGGGGGGGGGTGATTTTTTACCTCTGCTCCGGTTTGATAAATAAGTAACTGTGAGTGAAGCTGTTTTGTCTGTAATTATATCCTGCATGCAGCTGGAGTTTTATTGTATATGGCATATGTTTGTAGGGGATATTCTCTCATTCTCAAATACGCCATCCTAATTTTTGTCCGCCCGTTTTGAAAAACCGGGTTGTATTATGGTATACCGCTGTCTGTCTGTCCGTCTGGTCACATGTCGTACGATAACTCAAGAACACTTTGAGAGATTTTCAGGATTTTTGGGTAGGTGGTGTATATCGATGGAGGGAAGCTCCCTTTCGTTTAGTGTCGCCGTTCGATTAGTCATTCCTGAGTTATGGGACTTTATTACTTAGAAAATTGTTTATTTTTTACACGTCGTACGATAACTCAAGAACGCTTTGAGAGATTTTCGTGATTTTTGGGTAGTTGGTGTATATCGATGGAGGGAAGCTCCCTTTCGTTTAGTGTCGTCATTCGATTAGTCATTCCAGAGTTATGGGACTTTATTACTTAGAAAATTGTTGATTTTTTACACGTCGTACGATAACTCGAGAACGCTTTGAGAGATTTTCATGAGTTTTTGGTAGGTGGTTTATGTTGATGGAAGGAAGCTCCCTTTCGGTTGGTGTCGCCATTCGATTAGTCATTCCAGAGTTATGGGACTTTATTTTTCACATGTCGAACAATAACTTGAAAATGCTTAGAGCAATTTTCATGATTTTTTGGTTGCAAGTATATGTTGATAGAAGGAATCTCCCTTTCGATTTGTGTCGCTGTCCGATTTGTCATTCCAGAGTTATGGGACTTTATTCATCAAAATATAGGCAATTTTCCACATGTTGGACTTTGAGCAATTTTCAGGATTTTTTGGTGGCAAGTATGTGTAACCTGACAAGTACACATGTATACTCATATTGTGTGGTTGTAATTAATAACGGGCGTATCATGCGCTCATGGCGCAGCTGTTTATTGGGGCTTAGTCCGGGCTAGCCTTGAAAATTTGGAACTCGTTACATTCAATTAGCATAGTCTTCATGCTAAGTATACCAAATTACTTGAACTGGGCTCCTTTTTTATGATATGTCTTCTCTCTTACTGTATAGAGAGACATACATGTAATTCCTAATAATTTTAATTTCCTTTCACCTTGGATTACAGGATTGGAACTATGTTGATCTACTAATTCTGAAGTCCTAGGCCTTCCACCTTTTTTTACGATTCAGCTAGTCTGGGCCATTGGGTTACAGTGTAAAAATATTATAAATTTAAAGTAATTTGTATATTTTTATGCTTACCAATGGTCCAGACGGAGATAGCCCTCCCATGAATTGGCACTAATTCCTCCCGCTGAATTATTATGTAGTACTCTCTTCTACAAAGAATGATGTTGGCGCCAATTCCGGTCACTTCCTGACGTCTGCGCATGCACAGAGAGTAAATGTATGGAGGGCCAGATAGGACTTTTAATTTTCAGTTTTGCGAGTAAATTTTGGGGATTGGGGGGTTCAAAATTTGTGTTTGGCCCTTAATAACTTTGAGTTAAGCACCAGCTAGTTTGGGCCATTGGTAAGTATAAAAATATACAAATTACTTAATTAATTTATAATTTTCCTGATTTTGTTTCGCTATACATTTTCCTGATTTTGTTTTGCTATATGTTTAGATAATTGGCTGATTTCTGGTATGTGGCTTTGTCTTGGGTACCTACAAATCGAGTTTGACTACAAATCAAGTTTGAGTTTGGTCCCAGTCAGATGATTTTTCTCAGAGTTATTGACCATAAACTAGTTTATGATGTAAAAACTTAGAGAATCAGTTTTCCAGACTTTTTATGCTATATGTTCTGATAGTTGTCTGATTTCTTTTATGTGGCTTTATCTTGGGTACTTACAAATTGGGTTCAAGTTTGGTTCTGGTCTATGATTTTTGTGGAGTTTTTCACCTTAAAAATAGTTCATGATGTGAAAACTCAGTGAACCAGTTTTTCAGATTTTTTTTCTCCACACGTTCAGATAATTGGCTGATTTCTGGTTTGTGGTTTTGCCATGGGTACCTACAGGTGTGTAAAGCCAATGCCTAATCAAGCTGCCTTGTGGGGCATATGTGTCATACTGTCACATCCAGTGTACAAAAATGTGCAGAAGAGTTGCCAGGTAATATCAGCTGGATATATATTGCTGTACACAACACAACGACAGGTGATTGAACATGTATCCATTTCCATTCAGCATTTTATGATTCATTGAAATTAAGTTTGAATTTTCAAGTGTCTTAACTGATGACATTGCTACCTTTGTGATTTTAATCCAGGGATGTTTGTATTTGGAGAAATTGTGAAATCTTTGTGCCATATGTTTCAGAGTTTTATTCCTTGATATGATAAAAAAACAATGTAGGCCAAAAAAATTATTTTTTATTACCATCGGGACTATGAATTATAAGGAACATAGCCATGGCAATCCAGGCCCGAGTGTCATATGTTATATATAGTTCATCAATCTGAACGTAGCAGGTACCCAGTATAGTGTGGTAGTCACTGCATTCAGATCATTGAACTAATGTTATATTGGGATGCAGTTTTTAGCTCCCCCAACAAATTCAGTGGAGCTTTTCTGATACTAAGTAATCTGTCCCTCTGCTTATCCATCGTCAACATTTTGTTTGTCCGGGCCATAATTTCTTAACCGCTGAATATTTATTAATGAAACTTTTTACCAATATGTAATATCAAAAGTCAGTGTGTCACGAATTATAATTTGGTATGTCCCTCTCAAGGTCAAGGTCACAGGCCTTATCATAAGGTGGCACTTAGAAAACTTTGACGTTGTTTGTCTGTGCCATAATTTCTTAACTGGTAGAGTGCTGGAAGCCCATATTTGGGCTTTATTCTGAAGTGCAGGTGCCATTACTTAATGGCTTCATATACTGTAGATGTACGTCATATTATTTTTGAACTGGAAGTATTTAGTCTGTGGGGATTTGCCTTGTTAACAATTTATGGGAGAGTGCCACTAGGCACTCTCCCATAAATTGTAACAAGGCAAAGAGACGTGGACAGATATGGATGACCAAAAATAACTTAACACTCTATCAGTTAACCGCTGAATATTTTTTAATGAAACTTTATACCAATATGTTATATCAAAAGACAGTGTGTTGTGAATTATAATATGGTAGATGCCCCTCAAGGTCATGGTCACAGGCCCTATGATAAGGTGCCACTTAGAAAAACTTTGACATTTGTTTGTCCGGGCCATAATTTCTTAACCACTGAATATTTTTCAATAAAACTTCATAACAATATGTAATATCAAAAGACAGTGTGTCACAAATTATATTATTGCATTTGCCTCACAAGGTCAAGGACCCTATGATAACGAGACACTTAGAAAAACTTTGACATATCTTTGTCCGGGCCCTAATTTCTTAACCACTGAATATTTTTAATGAAACTTTCTAACAATATGTAATATCAAAAGACAGTGTGTCGCAAATTATAATATGATATGTGCCCCTCAAGGTCAAGGTCATGGGCCCTATGATAAGGTGACAGTTAGAAAAACTTTGACATTTGTTTGTGTGGGCCATAATTTTTTAACCACTGAATATTAGCTCCGCTTGACAGAATGTCAGTGGAGCTTTTCTAATGCTAAGTTGTCCATTGTCTCTCTGTCCGCCCATCCATCTGCCCATCGCCTGTCCATCTATCGTCAACATTTTGTTTGTCCTGTTCGTATAATTTGATCTAATTTGCAAATCTTGTTCATACTTGGTACAATTATTGCTCATGATTCAAAGGTGTGTCGCGACATTGATCTAATGTCATATCTTCAAGGTCAAGGCCACATTCAGCTAACTTGGATATTGTTATATAGCCCTTGTCTGGGCCATATAACTTGGGTGTGATTGACAGATCTTATTCATAGTTGGTACAATCATTACTCTTTACTTAAGGTGGGTCATGACTTTGATCCAAGGTCATATCATCATGGTTAAGGTCACAGGCAGCAAAACTTATATATTGTTATATAGCTCTTGTCTGGTTCATATAACTTTGTATGATTGACAGATCTTATTCATAGTTGGTACAATTATTTCTCATGACACAGAAGTGTGTCACGACTTTGATCCAAAGTCCTACTGTCAAGATCAAGGTCACGGACAACAAGATTTTGATATTGTTATACAGCCCTTGTCTGGTCTGTATAATTGAATCTGTGTGACAGATCTTGTTTATACTTCACACAATTGTTACCCATAACCTAACATTGTGTCATGACTTTGACCCATTGCCAAATCTGGAAGGTTAAGGTCACAAGCAGTAACATTTGGATTCTTTTCTTGTATTCAGCTTCCCCTAAAAGCAGTGATCCTTGGTGGAGCTGTCTAGGCGAAGCTGCCTCGTTTTATTTTTTTGATATTAAAATGCGAAAGCAGGGGTCGTATGATACCGTACAAACATTGAACCAACCAACAAAATCTCTTGAAAGAGGACATGATTCAAGGCATGTATACTCATAGTTAGAAATATATCCCACACAGTGACATTTTTTCTTGGAGGCTTGTATACCCAAATGCATGTGTCTGTTTCATTCAATTTGCTGACTTCATATTTTCAGAAACTGTGGAATTTTTTACTCAAACTTTTCAACACAAGTCAATTCCACTGTATCTGCTGTTTGTTCTTGGTTATATAATATCTAAAGCATTGCAAATGGTGCCTCATTGCACTCAATTCTCTGTTGAATCAGAAGCAGTGAAGATCTAAAAGGACCTGCGTAATATGGAAGTACTTTCCAGAATGGGTAGTGATGACATGCTGTGTGCAATTTTGGATGTGCTGTCGCTTTTCAAGAGAGATATTTGGAATTTCATTCAGATATAAGAAGAGGAAGAAGCATATGAATTTTGGGGCCAAAAAAATAAAGCTTGCTGAATGGTGGCCATTTTATTGTATTTTGGAAGTATTTTTTTTCCAGTACCACAGGTTGATTGGAGGTGATATGAGACCGAGCTTTTATATTTGAGACATTGTCACAGTGTTCAGACATAATAGGAAAAAGATGTACATGTAACTTTGGGTGAAAGAAAAATTCTAAATGGAGGAATTCTGAATTTTTTGGTTGTTGCGTTTTAGTGGTACTTTATTTCGATATCACTGGTTGTTCAGATATGTATTGAAATTGAACATTGAAAGATAAGACATTGTTCAAACATGATAAGAGAGGATGCATGTGTATCTGGGGGTGTGGGGGGGGGGAATTCAAAATGGCGCCCATTTGTGTTGTATTGTTGAGGTACATTTTTCTGTTATCTCTTATTGTTCAAAGGTTATCTCCTATGTTTTTGAGGCTAAAATTTTAAAATTCCTAAAATTCAAATGGTAAATTTTAGCCTGACTGTTTACAGTCAGGACTATAGTCATGACTTTCATCCATCTGTCCATCCATCTGGCCGTCTGTTCGTCTGTTAACATGTAGAGTTTTGGTTAAAGTTTGTGATTAATGTTTTTTACTGAAGATAAAAGTTTTTTTTCTTTTAAATTAATATTAATTACTATTGATTGTATCATTCTCATTATGTTTCATGCTATTTTTGGAAATATTTAACCCTTTTTTGCAGTCCATTTAACTTACAACTTCCAGGTTAAAGATTTTGGATAAAGGTTTTTTTTGTTTACAAAGTTACACCTTTAATTCTTTAAACAGTTTAGAGGAATGCCACTGCTTCTCATTTGGGACAATGTCTGCTGTCTACTGAACCTTTCTACAGTGATTTTAATTAATATTGGCATGATTTTAACCCCTTTAAAACATGTTTTCAGACTTAGTTTCTTTGTATTTGAAATTAGGCTTTTCCACATACTTTGTTACAACTTAATGATTGCATTTAAATGGCATTGTGCACCTCCTATTTTATCTTTTGATCCGCTGCATTTTTTCCAGAGTTATGCCCCATTTCCACTTAGAATTCTGTCTGAAACGCCAGGTGACACACATCTTCCATGGAAGACTCACATCTAAGTTAAAAAATATCTTGTAGTGCTTGTTTCTGGAATAACATAAACATTAGTAACTAGTGCTCAAACAACTAGTCGACGTCGCCCTCGCCGTTTTTTTCACCTATAATTGCCTCTGGTTTTTGTCGAAACACAGTAGGAGGACTCGCAAGCCAACAAAATCTCAGTAGAAAGATCAATGAATTCACATCTCTGGGGAAATAGGGTTACAAAATGCTTGAAAAAAAAACGTGCTGCCGATCACTGGCTTCAGATAGTGGATGCGACAATGTTACAACCGACCGGAAACTCGATAAACTTCAAAGAACTTTATAGACAGTTTGTCCGCAGCACGTGTTGTGTCACGCTTCCTGACTCCCATGCAGTGTCTCAGTGTCTTGGTTTGACTTTCCAGTGCTGATGTGCCAACATCAAAATATAAATCGTTAAATGTTTCTCGTAATACAACTGGGAATTTAATCTACTATATAAGTTTTGTTTGAAAGAGGCTAATGCTTGTCAATTGCATTATTCATTTTGCCAAGTCTGAGTTGTTTAATTCTTTATGGATCATTGAAGTTGGGGTGGGGGGGGGGGGGAGGTGCAGATTTGAGGTGTTGCCATACATCGACGCAATTTTCTTGTTGCATACTTTGCAAGGTGAATGTTTATCCATTCTATTCTCCCTAATAAAGTACTTTCTCAATGCGCTGCGTTCCTTGTCGACGTTCAATTTTTCCCTCTTTTGTTTATGTGGTAACCCGGATGTACCGGAACCAACATTTTCGGTCTTTTCCAAAATTACTCGGTTCCATTTTCTGTACTTTGACGGCGCCGAGTACCGACTACTTTTTCTGTGGACTGAACAGCTCTACACTAAAATAGGGAGGTTTATGTGTTTGACACGTTTGTTTTACCACGATGCATAGCTCATGGTTTGTCCTTGTAATGAAGCAGGGGGTAGCTTGTTAGGAACTAAAAAAAAGAGTCTTTTTCTTATGTAATGCAGTGTTGTTGCCCGGTTACAAACGTGAATTCCGAAGTTAGTCTGGCTTGCCGATTAGTCAACGTTGACTCGACTTTGGGGTGTTGACTAGTCGACTTTGAAATTCCATAGTTGTTTGAGCACTATTAGTAACCAAATATCAATTCTTTTTGGTATATATCTCTGTAGCAACAACGTCTATGTCAAGTTCAGTGACTACCAATATCTCCTGAAAATTATGGATGTTATTGCCCTTTGTTATAAAAATATTCTTTAAATCTTGTTTACAGCATAACTTGAACAATAGTTTAACAAATTTCAATTCTTTTTGGTAAATATCTCTATAGCAATGTCAAAGTCAAGTTCAATGACCAGCGATATCCGATGGAAAATATTGGAGTTATTGCCCTTGGTTTAATAAAAAATATAGTGTAATGCTTGTTTATTCCATAACTTTAACAATGAAAAATCGATTTCATTTCTTTTTGGTAGATGTCTCTGTAGCATCAATGTCTGCATCAAGTTCGATGACCAGTGATGTTCGATTAAAATTATGAAAGTTTATATTGTCCTTTGTTAAAAAATGTCATGTATTGCTTGCTTAAGGAATAACTTAAACAATAGTAACCAAATATCAATTTGTTTTGGTATATAACTCTTTGTTTGGGAACATTGTCTACCTCAAGTTCGATGACCACCATTATCCAATGAAAATTTTCTGAGTTATTGCCTTGCCAACCCCCCCCCCCCCCCCTCCACACACACACACAACACACACCCCACCATCACAACACCACCACCAATTAGGCAATTTCTTTTCTTTGCACCAAAATGCATTTTGAAGAGTTTAAAGTGACTTTCTTCAGAAAAATTTGACTCCTATAGGGACTTTGATGTTGTCTCCAGAACTTAGATGGGTGGAATCAATCTACCCTTGCCTCCTCCCCATGTTATCCGGAAGATAACTCCAGTTCCAATTAGAAGATTCTCTTTAAATTTGATATTTACTTTTTTCAAAAAGAAAACACAGGTGCACTTCGAATTGAAGTATAGTCTTTTAAAATTTAAACCACAAATTTTAAGTTAAAAATTCCAACTTATATTGACTGCAGTTATATTTCCTAATCAACAGAGCTATGCAGCTGATGATCTAACTACAAATTTTGTTGATATTTTCCGAAAACACATAATTTTATACTTTCTTTCAGAAAGATGAAAAAAATCAGAACATTTTTCTTGTCATTTTTTACCAAAATTATTTTTCAGTAGTATTATAATAGAAGATTTTAGAAAGAGAATGTTTTATGTACTGCATATTTAACCCTTTACCTAACACAAGTCGAAGCCAACAGTACAAATTATTTTTCTGAAATATCAGATTTTTTCATTTTTTACTTCTAACCATTGCTTATTAGTCCTTATTGGAACAAGCTCATCAAGATCAAGCTTGTTCCATTTATAGGTCATGAGGTATGTTTTTGGGGTAGAAAAATGAAAAAAATAAAATTTGAATAGCAATTTTTGTATATCACGGGTGCAGGTATGGCAGATTCGTTAGGTAAACAATTAATAAAAAATAGCCTAGACTATTTTGTGTCTAAGCATTGTCATTGCTGGGACAGTCGGGCTCTATGCTTGACATCACTCTAGTTGTGAATCGTGCTGACCAGTGGTCAGATATGGCCATTAAATCCAACAAAATGTTATTATCATTTCTGAGAAAAAGCTCAAGGAGCACCAGTATATTTCCCATCATGGTCTACTAGATTTCACTAGTTTGCCTGTGTTCTTTTGCTTTTTTTTACAGAAATGGTGAATAATTGTTTTGAATGAATTGTGAACCCTGTGCATCGGCCTTCACGGTATTCAGTTTTCGATACCGATTTTGGGTATTTCAAAAATACTGTGGTATGACTGAATACTGAATATCGCCGGAACGTGCAAATAGTTGACCCTTTTAAAATATGGTGCCCTCTCCACCGTTCAAGCCCACTCTCCAATTTCGAAGACTTTAAAAGTCTGCCGGTTCGCAGCTGAATTTGAAACAAAATTAGGTGAATAGCAATATGATGTCAGTACCTGGAAGACAGTGCCTATTTCCTTTTCCATCTAACGTTCAAGAAGGAGACAGCCTCGAATAAGCACTTAGCTTACTGCTGAATCCTCTTTCCATGTTCAGGATATTTTTGTTCTCAATGTTAATCAATTATTGTCTGTCTTGATGTCTATTTTTCTTTTGAAAAAAACTAAGAAATGGACTGTAACATGTCTTGATGTGTCAAAAGTAAGTATTTTATAGATGGATGGATGGATGGATGGATGGATGGATGGATGGATAGATTATTTTATTCAGCAGCATTTGCATAGTACAGAGTATACAAGTATGCTATAAACAAAAACATTTAATACATGCTGCTGAGAGATGATATAGCCAGATTGGATGTCTACATGCCATCACCCTAAAGACTAGAACTATTTTACATTAAATTTAATTCAGTTCAGACCAGGCTACATTTTCCCGATGAACCCTCAAAACTTTATTGAAATAAAATTCAATCCGAAGCAAAAATAGTGTTTTTATTTTCACGAATTCACTTTGCTGACGGTCAACAAACTTGACAACATGCACTCTCACTTGTCAATTATTCCTTTTGGTTAAATACCAAAATACTTTGAAGCCCTATCTGTGCACAGGTGTTTTACTTGTAATCACTCACCATGTGCTTTCAGTATCACAAGACTTTGAAACTTTTGTGGAACAGATATCCCGTGCAGATCTGTATCATGTTCTTTACACAAATGGCCAGGTCTCATTGAAATCATATGACCTGTCAACAATGATGAGTTAATCAGATTTGACAAGTGGTTTTGCATCTGTCCTTTCAACATCAACTTGCAGTGAACGTTAGATTACAAAAAAACCCCAAAACATCAACATTGAGGGCATATCAGGAGAAGTAATTTGAATACTCAAATTTCTGAGTATATCAAGGGAGGCAATTTGTACATTTGTTCGAAAATGAATTTCTTAATTTTTTTTCAAAGAAATGTTATTTGTTTTCTCTAAGTGACAATCCATACTGGTGTGCCACAATATTTCCCCCCTCTCCCTGGATGTCTCCCTAGGGCAGAAGATCTTAGGATATCTTCCCCTCCACCCTGAATATCTCCAAGGATGTAACCAGGGGGGAGGTTCTGCCCCCCCCCCCCCCCACACCCCCAAATTTAAATTTGTGATTTTCAGATGTACCGGTATCATATTAAGTCCAGAGGTATAAACTTACGCATACAATTATGTACACTTGTTGCCGATAGAGTATGCAATTAATTAAGGTCATTGATAACAAATTTAATCCACCTGGCTGAAGGGGATATGTTACACCTATAATGCTTTCATCAGGTGCGTTTTTAGACTATGAAGCGATAGCACCATTTGTTGAAATATATTCGGATAGTTTAGCCATTGACACTGTTCTTCTGAAAGCAGAGTTAGCTATAGCAGCCAATCTGCCCATGCACACAATTGGTACTGACTTTAAACAAGAATTTCAGGTACTTGAAAAGACAATTCCTTACTCAACACTGCCAAATTTACATAAAGCAGTTAAGCTAGCACTCACCATACCAGTGTCTTCCGCGTCATGTGAATGAAGTTTTTCAGTTCTCAAATATATTAAAAATTATCTGAGAAACAAAATGGCCAACCAAAGATTGTCAGACTTAGGGGTCATATATATACTACTCAAAGTTTGCTAAGCACCAAATATTTGACACATCATTGTGAAATTTTCTTGTGACACATTTGCGATATTTTTGGTGGATATGATTGAGGAATGTATTGAGATGGTCCCCAGTGTTTACATTAGCTCTTTTGACAGGCAGACTTTTCGTGACAGTCATGGAAAGCATGTACCCCTTGATTTCCATGATGTTTTCGTGTTCTGTCTACATGCACATGACATGTGTAGGGTATTCAATCTTCATTTCAACACAAACCCTTGTGATTTAATGATTGAATATGGCAAATGCAAATGTAAGAAGACATTTGTCTGAAGCAGAAATGTGGTGGGCTGCAGGGATGGTGGAACAAGGGGCTACCCATTGTCAGGTTGGTGAAGCCCTTGGTGTGCACCATACAGTAATCACCAGAGCCTGGGCAAGGTTTCCGCAGTATGGCACCCCAGTCAAACGACGTGGTGGCAGAGACAGCGCAACATCTGCAGCTGAAGACCGGTTTTTGATCATCATAGGACCCCCTTTGACACAACAACCCAGCTCTGAGTGACCTTCAGAATGCATCCGGGGTAAATGTTTCGACGCAGACTATCCGGGTTTCACGAAGGTGGTCTCCAATTGAGAAGACCATGTATTCGCCTTCAGCTGTTCCAGAACCACCATCAGGCACGATATGAATGAGCCATGGATCACATTGCATGGACCAGAGAAGATTGACGACCTGTCCTTTTTACAGATGAGTCAAGGTACTGCCTAGACAACACAGATAGGTGTTCTAGGGTATGGAGAAGACCAGGAGAGTGATTCCATGCGACCAACATTACTCAGCATGACCGCTATGGTGGAGGGTCAATAATGGCCTGTGGCAGCATCAGCTTGGATGGACGTACAGAGCTCTGTGTCCTTGACTGTGGTACATTGACAGCACAGCAGTATATTGATGAGATCCTGGATGCCCAGGTCAGATTGGATGCAGGTACAGTGGGTGATAGATTCATTCTGATGGACGATAATGCCCATCCTCATGTTGCCCATGCTGTCTGGGAGTACCAATAGAGGGAGGGGATTGAGCGTATGGACTGGCCAGCAAGATCCCCTGACATCAATCCAATCAAGAAGTGTCCAGGAGCTTGGTGTCATGCTGGTTCAAGAATGGACCAGCATCCCACAAAGGACCATCTGGAACCTGATTGGGAGCATGAGAAGGCATTGTCAAGCTGTAATTAACAATAATGGGTCTCATACTCGATATTGAACCCATATCAGTTCGCTCCATCAACTTTTTGGCAAATTTCGAAAATTTCCTCTTTTACCTGCTTTTACCTGTAATATCCATTTTCCATGGTTATCGTATTCAAAAGCTAAAAAATAATGTCAAACACAAACAGAATCTTAATTTATGTGCTTAAATCATTAAAGATATAATTAGATATAAAATATATACACTTTTCATAACAATATTTCAACTAAAATGTAAAACGGGTAGTTGGATATATTTGGTGCTTAGCAAACTGAGTAGTATATGTCATCCGAAAGGAGTAAAATGTTACTCGAAAATCCATATGATGTTGATAACTTTGCAAAATGAATTGGTAACACTAAAATATCTATATTGACCACCTTAGCCAGTATTGATGTTCTGTATGAGTCGAAATAAGAAGTAGCATAGCCGCTGTAAACTAAGTATCCCACTGTCACTACACCAGTAACACAAAAACCTGACAGCGTTTTCTGGAAAGCCCTCTATGAGAGCTTTCCAGAAAATGATGTAACGCTGTGTTATTGATGTAGTTAAAGAAAGTTTATAGTGGTTATTCTACAACTTATTTTCACTTGTACTGTACGATGATTGACTTAATAAAAATGTTTTAAAGTGTGGCGAATTATTTATGTTTTTGGTGCCCCCCCCCCCCCCCCCCCCCCCCCCCCCCCCCCCCCCCCCCCCCCCCCCCGCCAAAAGACAGACCCTGGTTACATGCCTGAATATCTCAAGACCACCCACCAAAAGATAAATAAATAATTTGGAACAAAAAGATACGTTTTGAACATTTATTCACTGAATTTCCAATAAATTAATGTTGAAAAAAACCAGCAACTATTTGTCAAAAATAAATCGGTTTTATTTAGTATTTACCTTTCCTCCTACTATACCCATGTCAAAATATATAGTAATATAGAAAGGGAAAAAAATTTCATTCATTGGTACACCATTGAATGACAAGCAGTGAATTAGCAGGGCTTATATATATTTCATCTAAATTTAGGAGAATCCATTTGGATTTTCACGAAAATGGTTGCAAGAATCCGTACTAGTCCCAGGATCCCAGTTGGCCTCCATGGTTGAACCCCTGTTATATACTGATAACCAACACAACTTTTTAATTTTTGAAATATAAACTGAATTTGATAATATTTTAAAAAATAAGCAATATTTACCAATAAAACCTAACAAATATGGATGTCAATGGAACTGGCTCATTGAGCCGGTTCCAATGACAGCCATATTTGTACAATTTTGACAAAGTGTCAGGATATTTCAGGTCACATTAGCCTTGTATTGGTTAATTTGCTGCCACTGTTTTAGTTAAAGGGTTAAATCGATTCAATTCTTTTCACTTGAATCCAGCAGAAGTGCAGCAAGAATCTACATAGATTCTCGCTGATTTTGTTGTATGAATCTTTGCGTACATGAATCAGTTCTCAGATTCTCGGCAAAATGTAAGCCTGATTTGAAATAGACTATCTTAGAACCTTTCCTGCAATTTTTTTCAGACAAGTTTACGTGAGGGAGATGACCAGGCCCAGATACCTTCCCCTTTACCCTCTCAAAAAACACAGCAACCTTTACCCAGTCATAACAAAGTTCAAACAAGTACTGCAAATGTTCTGTGAATGTCTATGGGAATTTGACAAGGTTGGTGGAAAATGAAAATCTTCATGCTGGGTCATCTCCTCCCCCTTCCCCATCCCCTTCCATATCAAAATATATAGAAAACATGGAAACATTTTTTCTCCCATTCAGTTCTAAATCATTAAATGATGACCTTTGTAGTATTTAATGGATTTTTTCAGACAAGTTGAGGTTGGGGGAGATATCGGCCTGAATATCTCCCCCATCAAAAAACATAGCAAACATTTGGAAAAAAATAAATAGGTTTTATTAACTAATACCATTACCCAACCATAACATAGTCCTAACAGTGCAGATGTCTTATGAATGCCTATGGGAGTTTGAAAAGGCTGTGGGTGGCAAAAAGATTTCAGACCTGGTTATCTTCCCCACCCATGTCGAAATATATAGAAAACATGGAAAAAATGTTTTTTTCATTCCGTGCTAAACCATTAAATAATGACTAGATAATTAGAAATAGACATTCTTAGAACCTTTCCAGCACTATTTTGAACTATTTTTGACAAGTTGAAGTGAGGAGATGTTAAGGCCTGGATATCTTCCCCCAACCCACCTCAAAAAGCAAAGCCAATAACTATTTGGAAAAAAAATAGGTTTTATTTACACCCCAAGTCCAAACAATGGTTGGTTGCAAATGTCTTAAGAATACCTATAGGTGTTTGGCAAGGTGTTGAATGCGGGGGGAGGGGGGTCCACACTTGGTTATCTCTGCCCTCATCCCCACCCCAATGTCGAAGAATATAGAAAACTTGTTAGAAGTTTTTCATTTAAAGCCAAGCCATTAAATTACAACCAGTTAATTAGAAATAGACAATCTTAAAACCTTTCCAGCATTTTTTAGCTCAACTTGACAAAGTCGAGCTTAGCTATTGCCATCACTTCTCGTCCATTGGCATAGTTATGTACGCATGTGGCCAGCGTACGTACATCCACAATTCCCTTTGGCACACCACACAGGTCGCATTTATGATCAGATCGCTTTGAAACTTGGTATGCTTGTTTGGGGTGACCTCTAGATGGGAGCCATCGATTTTCTTCCATTTGCATCAAAAAACTTAGTTCAGTCAGACCCCAATATTTCCCTTTGGCACACCCTACAGGGCACATCATCAGAGTGCTTTGCAACCTGGTATGCTTGTTTGGGGTGACCTCTAGATGGGAGCTATCGATTTTCTTCCATTTCCGTCAAAAAATGTTGCCGCTGGTTTAATCAGGCATCAATATATTCCTTTGGCATGCCCTACAGGGCAAATTTATGATAAGATTGGTTTGAAACTTGGTATACTTGTTTGGTGTTACCTCTAGATGGGAGTGATTGATTTTCTTTGATTTCCATCAAAAATTGTTGCCGCTGGCAACATTCATTTGAATTTAGTTTAGTCAGACCTCAATATTTCCTTTTGGCACACTTATGATCAGATTGCTTTGAAACATGATGTTCTTGTTTGCTTTGACAACTAGATGGGAGCTATCGATTTTCTTCCATGTCTGTCAAAAAATGTTGCCGCTGGCAACAACCATTGACCTTGGTTTAGTCAGGCATCAATATATTCCTTTGGCATGCCCTGCAGGGCACATTTATGATAAGATCAGTTTGAAACTTGGTATGCTTGTTTGTGGTTACCTCTAGATGGGAGCTATCGAAATCAAAAATGTTGCCGCTGGCAACGACCTTTGATGAACTTAGTGCAGTTATGCATCAATATTTCCCTTTGGCACATCCTGCAGTGCACATTTTTGTCCTGATCACTTTGAAACTTGGTATGCTTGTTTAGGGTGACCTCTAGATGGGAGTTATCTATTTTCATTCATTTCCATAAAAAAATGTTGCTGCTGGCAACGTTCTTAGAACTTAGTTAAGTCAGATCTCAAAATATCACTTTGGCACACCCAACAGGGCACACTTATGAACGGATTGCTTTGTAACCTGGCATGCTTGTTTGGGATGACCTCTAGATGGGAGCTATCGATTTTCTTCCATTTCCGTCAAAAAATCTCGCCGCTATCAATATATTCCTTTGGCACGCCCTACAGGGCACATTTATGATCAGATCAGTTTGAAACTTGGTATCCTTGTTTGGAGTAACCTCTAGATGGGAGCTATCGATTTTCTTCAATTTCTGTTAAAAAATGTTGCCGCTGGCAAATGATGTATGTCATCACGTAATGTATAGATGCAGGTTTGAATACTTGAATGCAAGATACCAGAGTACCCATGACCCCCAAATAACCAGGCCATGTTGGGTTGGGGGGGGGGGGGAGTTAGTGGGGACGATTCGTCCTGGCTTTGATTTTGGGACGAAACGTCCTAGGCGAATCGTCAGGAGGTCAAGCTGGCTTGGGGATGATATGTTCCGTAATCGCGCATGACACCAGAGTTGTCACAGTCGGATATACAATGTAATAACTAATTACAACTTTAGAATTGGCAGACCTCTCGCTCGTATTTGGAAAATTACTTACTGTCTTTGGATGACTGCATCAATGACACACCACAAACTTCACAAATTGCACTTTGTTATCACCTTCAGTCCGCAAAAATTGTCGTTTGAGACTGCCGATTTTGAGGTGCCTTCGACTGAATTAATGGGCTGCAGAAATCAGGGTTAGGCGGACGTTTACCGTCCGCAGAATTTTGAACTCAGGCGGACGACTGTGGCCCAGGGCGATCGCCCACCTCAAAATGACAAGCCTGGTGCTATTGATTTTCTTTGATTTCCAACAAAAAATAATGCCTCTGGCATAGCCTTCGATGAACCTAGTGCAGTTATGCATCAATATTTCCCTTTGGCACTCCCTGCAGTGCATATTTATGATCAGATCGCTTTGAAACCTGGTGTGCCTGTTTGGGGTGACCTAGATGGGAGCTATCCTCTTTTTTCTCTTTTCGTCAAAAAATGTTGCAGCTGGCAACGACCTTTGAACTTAGTTTAGTTAGAGCTTAATATTTCCCTTTGGCACACCCTACAGGGAACATTTATTATCGGATTGAATTGAAACCCTGTATGCTTGTTTGGGGTGACCTCTAAATATGCTGGGCATATTTATGATCAGATCACTTTGAAACTTGGTATGCTTGTTTGGGGTGACCTCTAGATAGGAACTATTGATTTTCTTCCTTGTCCCTCAAAAAATGTTGCCATTGGCAATGACCTTTGATGAACTTGGTGCAGTTATGCTTCAGTATTTCCCTTTGACACACCCTGCTGGGCACATTTATGATTGAATCGCTTGGAAATTTGGTGCGCTTGTTTGGTGTGACCTCTAGATGGGAGCTATCGATTTTCTTCCATTTCCATCAAAAATAGTTGCCATTGGCAATGACCTTTGATGAACTTAGTGCAGTTAACATCAATACATCAATTTACATCAATATTTCCCTTTGACAAACCCTGCAGGACACATTTATCATTGGATCGCTTGGAAACTTGGTATGCTTGTGTGGGGTAACATCTATATGGGAGCTGTCGATTTTTTTCCATTTCTGTCGAAAAATGTTGCTGCTGATCTTTGAACTTAGTTTAGTCAAACCTCAATATTTCCCTTTGACACACCCTTTAGGGTACATTTATGACCGGATCACTTTGAAACTTGGTATATGTGTTCGGGGTGACCTCTAGATGTAAGCTATTGATTTTTTTTTTTTCCATACAAAATTATTGTCGTTATCACCAGCCTTTGAACTGCATTTGTGCAGCAACTTATCCCTTTTGCACTCTCTGCGGGGTATATTTATGAATTTCCATAAAAAAGGAAAAAAAAAACATTGCCACAAGCAATGCCCTTCAAACGTAGTGCATTTGTGCATTAACATCTTCCTTTGGCATGCCTCAGAGGACACATTCATTATCAGGTTGTTTTGAAACTGTGTACGCTTATGCAGGGTGACAAAGATAGGAGCTATTGAATTTCTTTTCATTTCCATCAAAAACTGTTGCTATAGCTGAATGAGCAATATTCCACTATTTTTGGATCACATTGGGAAAATGAATTTGCTGATATTGTTCAGACATATTCCTGGTTTATTTAAATATTATTTTCAACAGAAGAAATTCCCAAGAACACATGGAAGGGCTGACAAGTTGCAAATCGCTAGTTTATACAAGTTTTGAAATGATTTCTCTTAAATAGTTAGAAAGGAAGCATATATTTCCAAGTATTTATCAAGACTAGATGTGTATTGGAGTTTTTGAAAGGATAACTCTAGAGATGGGCGGTATTAGAATTTTGTGTTTGTATCAGTTTCTATATTTTTAGGGGGATGTCATGCGGTATCGGTTCGGTATTTGGTATCTGACTTCACCGAGATTTGTTGCCGCTAGCAAATGGGAATTTACATCAGAAAAATACAGAATAAGTTCTTCTTGTATTATTCTACCACAGTGCCACATATGCCACTGCCAATGAGCTCAACACTGGCTTTCTTTTGCAACACAAATCATATCTACAGCTGTTTTGTGACTTGTTTCAAACACATCTTTACCTTTAAAGGCCTATTTCAGACTTCTACGATCAAGGAGAATGTGCCCTTAACATGGCATCATTAGGGGGTCCTAGGCAGTGATTTCTCGTCAAGTCTTGGCTGCCTGTTGAGGCAGCCAAGACTTGACTAGAAATCACTGTTAAGCAACTAGACATGTATACTGGTAGGTTGTAGTCCAGAAAGAATTCAGGACGATTACCCAGGCCTTTATTGGTTAACAAAACTGAGGGTGAAAATCAATCACTTCATTCATGAAAAATGAACACTTCAGCTGCAATCAGGCCTGAACAAGATCCTTTAAATAGCAAATGCAGGAAATTTGAAAATATAAGTGGTTTCGGTATTTAATAATTGGTTTGGTTTGGTTCGGTTTTTTCGGTATCCCCTTGATTTCGGTATCGGTTTGTTTTTTCGGTATATTGATGTCATTGGATGATGCTGTGAATGAATTTTTCGACTCGGACGATGAACTGCCTGATGAAAATTAATTATAAAATAAAATTATTGCTTATTTAGGTGTGTGTGTGTACGGGCTGTCATTATCCGTGAAGCCAAAAATGAAGCATTTTTCTTGCACTTGTCCCACAACGCCTCACTGAAAATTGTGCGATAAATGCAAGAATAATTCTCTATTTTTTCCTTCTCTGGTAATAACACCCACGGGTTAAATTAACATGTCTCCATAGTTATTTTTTTGTGATGAGAAGTGGTGGTGGGGTGGGGGGGGGGGGGGGGGGGGGGGGGGCTGCCATTACGGATTATTTTAATGGTTACACATATTCAACAGTGTGTACGGGCTGTCATTATCCGTGAAGCAAAAAATGAAGCATTTTTCTTGCACTTGTCCCACAATGCCTCACTGAAAATTGTGCGATAAATGCAAGAATAATTCTCTATTTTTTCCTTCTCTGGTGATAACACCCACGTGCATGTCACATGGCGATTGTTTGTATTGAAATATATTGGGAGAATTTTTGAGGTGTTGTGTTCAGTAATAGCTATGTAATAATAATACAAATAATAATGACTGCGAGATATTCAATACGTATTTATCTCTATCATCAATATGAAGATTTTCTGGAATGCTTTCTGTGTTCCAACTCCTCACTCTGAAATATTTGGATTGCACTTTGTTTTAAAAATTGAATGTTTGTAAAAATGTATAACTCAAGGGAGATTACTGTATTTCATCAATGAATACAAAATGTGAATACGATGGAACTTTGTTATTATAACACAAAGTTTATGGTCTGTGATTCAGGTAATTCCTGCTTATTCATGTTTTATATTTTATATGTATCGTACTTCATTGTGATGTGCTATAAATAAATTACTAGAACTGAAATCTTGTTCCTCTTCTGTAATACTCCAAACTGTCAAGCAAATGCTCTTCTCTTTCGATGCGCACGCAGTGTTTATTGCTGGTAACACTGTCGATAAACTCTTTGTGCAGATCGAAACTTAAAAAAAAAATGTTTGTTTTCAACATGCCGGTGGACTCATACTTACATTTGGATACTTACTTTTGGACAACTGTAATAAATAGAGTTCTTCTCTTACGTGAGTAATAAGAAACACAGTCAAAATATTTTTTTTAATGAACGAATACAGTATACACAGAAATAAACAGTTTCATTCAAAGTTCACAACAAAACTGTGACGAAAAATTGTTTTTCGTCACAACGGGGTATTGATACAAGAACAGTCAATATATATTTTAACAATAAACATATAACAACGGAAGAAATATGTGGTATTTTCAATAATAGCGGAACTGATTTAACCATCACACCGAGTGACATCCTTGCAGCCCACCGTTTGCCATCCCGAAACGCCAGTGGCCCTCGACCCTGCATAGTAAAATTTTTGAGATCTGAAACCAGAGATAAGGTTATGAGGAACAAAAATAATTTCCAATATACTAGCAAAGACAGAGTGAAGAAAAAACTTAAAATAAAAGACAACATCACTAAAGCCAATGCAGAACTCATGACCGCCCTATTCCGACATGCTAGAGTAGACTTTGCCTACCATAGAAATGGATACATCTGGGGAAAACTTCGCTCAGGTCGTCGCCTGAAATTTGATATTTTCGAAGATATTGACTCTATTATCCATGATGCAGAAACCAAGAACAATTAACAAAACAGCCATATACAACTGTTATTGTTCAATGTTAAAAAGACACCCTTCCTATACATTCCTCTCCTTTCCAATCAAACTGACAAACTTGCATGTCATCGGAGTCAGCTTCATGAGCTTGATCCAATGCCATCTGTGTTTGCCGATTTAAGTGGTCAGGCATAAATGCTGTTCAGATTCTTTGTCTTTTCCACTTCCATAGACATTTGTGATTTACATCATCTAAACTCAATTGAACAGCATTTCTTCAAAGTGAGCTCCACCGGCTCGCCCAAAGCTATCCATATTCTGAGTGGTCGAACTGTCAGATACAACTGTTATCTAATGTTGGATATAATTGTCACTATTCAATGTATTCTGAGTGGTCGAACTGCCAGATACAACTGTTATCTAATGTCGAATATAATTGTCACTATTCAATGTGAAATAGCTCCTCCCCCCCCCCACCCCCTTTTCCCCACCTTACACTTCAGTTTCGAACTGCTGGATGTAACTGTGTCATTTGATGCCTTAACATTCATATATAAGCTGTTCAAAACTGTCAGATAAAATTGTTTGTTTTTATTTAATGTGAAATATACCTCCTTCCCAACCATTTCTTTCTTTTACCATTCAACCCCCTTTACACTTGCGATTTACATCACCCAGCTCCCACCACATTTGCGATTCATTTCACCTAAACTCAATTAACAGCATGTCTTCAAAGTGAGCTGGACCGGCTCGCCCAATGCATCCATATAGTCGAACAGTCAGATATAACTGTTATCAGATGTAATTGTCACTATTTAAAGTGAAATATACACGACCCCCCCCCCCCCCACCCCGTCTTGCACTTCAGTTTTGAACTGCTAGATGTAACTGTGTTATTCGATGCCTTAAAATTCATGCATAAGCTGTTCAAAACTGTCAGGTACAATTATTTTTATTCAATATACACTCCCTCCCCCTTACATTACATTCTCTTACCATTCCCCCCCCCCCCCCCCCCCCCCCCTGTCGTCATTGCATCATCTAACTCATGTAACAGCAGCTCTTCAAAATGAGCTCCACCGGCTAGTCCAAGTGATTAGCCCGGCTGTTCGGATTCTTTTAGCCCGACTAGCCCCCCCCCCCTCCCCCCCCCCCCCTGTCAAATGTAACTGTTTTCTGATGCAGGATGTAATTTTCATTTTCATTATTCTGTTCGAACTCCTAGGTGTAACTGTTATTCGATGCCTTAACATTCATATTTATGCTGTTCAAATTGTCAGCTGTTCAAATTATGCTGTTCAAATTGTCAGCAACAATTGTTTTTTTTACTTATGTAAGAAATGTATTCCCCCTTACTTTTCATTCCCTTACCATTCAAGCTGACAAACTTACATGTCATCGAAGTGAGTTCCACGAGCTTGCTTCAATGCCCTCTATATTTGTTGTTCTAAACGGTAAGACATTACCGATATTCACGGTCGAAAGACCCGCCCTTTTATATCTGTGTGTTTCCACCTTCCTTAACATTTGCGTTTCCCATTAACTCATTTAATTGCAAATCCACGAGCTCGCCCAAAGTCATCAGTATTTTGAGTGTTTGAACTGTCAGTTATAACTGTTATCTGAGCTCAATATAATAACCATTATCTAATATGAAATAGACCCTTTCCCGCACGCGCCTGTCTTTGAAGTGTCATATATAACTGCATATATTTGCGTTTCCCATTAACTCATTTAATTGAAAATCCACGAGCTCGCCCAAAGTCATCAGTATTTTGATGTTTGTACTGTCAGTTATAACTGTTATCTGAGCTCAATATAATAACCATTATCCAATATGAAATAGACCGCTTCCCGTACGCGCATGTCTTTAAAGTGTCATATATAACTGCAATTTGATGTCTATGCATCCGCACAGGTGTTGGCAAAAACAATCAACGCCTGTGCGGATGTTTGGGCAGCATGTTGGGGATATTGATTGGTCTACCCCACACATTCACACAGCAGTCATTCCAGTTAATGAAATTGTACGTATCTTGACCCCCCCCCCCCCCCCCCCCCACACGCCTCGTGCTCAAAGGGTTAATTATGGATCGAACGTGACATCCAAACTAATTCGAAGTGACTAGTACTGTTGTCAATATTGGTATTTGACTATCTTTGAACTGCTGAACCCGATTGAACAAATTTATTATTGCTACTAATCCATAACTCAATTGCATACTCTGATGGTTATATTCTCCTCTGTGTGATATTCCATATATCCGTTTGCAGCTACGTAATGCTGTGTCCAATCATATTCGCCAACATCGTTTCAGACTGCTCCCTGGCTAATACAGAACTTCTTCCCAAACAATGCTCTTATTTCTCCTCATTGCACCTAATTCGTCGATCAACTTCAACATCTTCCTCATTATTAGTTTGTTTATCTTTAGAATGTCAAAAACAAATTGAACCTTTATTTGTTAAGGCGGGATTCTTAGGTATCCAGATATTACACTATGGCGGGTAGCATTTGCATGGACGAGCTCCGAAATAATGCAGACTATGATTTTGTAGATCTATATAATAGTTTAACTGATGCAAATGATGTAAGCAATTTCCCAATTGAAAATATCGCTGGCACATGTACTTATTACTCACCTGAACAATTCCGCTCCAAATCCCATCAAGCTGACAAATCATTCTCTCTGTTTCACATAAACTGTCAGAGTCTGAGTGCTAAGTGGGACTCTTTAATTGAATTATTAAGTAATATGCAAACGGCTGACAACACATTTGATATTATTGGACTCAGTGAAGTATTCAAAATTCCGTCCAACATGAATTACAACCTTGAAGGTTACAGTCCACTTATAAAAAACACACGCCCAGACGACGACGACGGACGCAGCGGGGTGGGATTTTACGTCAAACTAGGTATTCAGTTTCAAATTCGGCATGATCTGTCTGTCTTCATACCTCATGTAATAGAAACTCTGTTCATAGAAGTAAAACTCTGTAATAAAACAAAAATCATAGGTGTTATTTACAGGCCAAATACTCAACCTAAAGCGGACATAGATCTCTTCCTGGTAAAATTAAATGAAATAAATGATAAACTAAATCAAGAAAACAAAACCTCGTACATAATGGGTGATTTTAATATTGATCTTTTAAAGGTGGACTCTCACGCCAAAACAGAAGCCTATATCAATTTAATGTTTTCGCAGGGTTTTCTACCACATATAACCAAACCAACACGTGTAACGCCCTTTTCAGCCACATTAATTGACCACATTTTCACCAATAATGTCTCCGCTTCTACGTCGTCCGGAATAATCATCACAGATGTCTCAGACCATTTCGGCACATTTTATATTGAAAATAATCAAAGTAATGCCCCGAGGCAAACATCTATACTTAAACGTAAAATAAATGGTGAGTCTATTGTATACTTCCTAAGCTTACTAGAACAGAGTGATTTGGAATCTGTACTTGAAATAAATTGTCCAAATACATCTTATGAAAAATTTATCGACATTTACTCAAACGCTTTTGAGTTAGCATTTCCACTTTCTGAAGTGCATCTGAACAAAAAGTTTATCAGGCGTCAACCATGGATGACTAAAGGCCTCATAATTTCTTCAAATAACAAAACCAAATTTTACAATAAAAAATTACAAAATCCAAATCAAAAGAACATTGCCAATTATAAAAATTATTGCAAAATTTTTGATAGGATTAAAAAACAAAGTAAAGCTATGTACTTTAAAAACATTTTAATAGAAAATCAAAACGATCTACGGAAAACTTGGAAAATACTAAATGAAGCCATAAAGAAACATACGACGGAAGCTAAATTGCCGTCTTGTCTTGTCCACGATAATATCGAAATTAAAGATCCATGGGAAATTGCACAAAAATTCAACAACCTCTTTGTAAATATAGGAAATATTACTCGATCCAAAATACCTCATGTATCAAAGACATATAATGAATTTATGAATAACAATCACCCAAATAATTTTTATATTAGCCCAACTACCCATCTAGAAGTCAGTAGTGTCATCACCGCAATGAAATAAAAAACTAGCAAAGACTACAACAACTTCACATCATAAGTACTGAAACACAGTACTGATTTAGTTGCGAGACCACTCGCGCATATTATCAACATTTCATTCGAGCAAGGTGTTGTACCAGACAGTATGAAAATTGCACGAGTAATACCGATATTCAAAACAGGTGACGATAGAAATTTTAACAGTTATAGACCTATAAGCATACTGCCCGTCTTTTCTAAGGTCATGGAAAAAATAATGTATAACAGGCTGACAAATTTCTTAAACACTTTTAATATCTTAAATCTGCTTCAATACGGTTTCAGAAAAAATCACTCCACAGTACATCCTGTAATGCATCTTTTGAAACACATAGCAGTTGAAAATAACAAAGCGAGTAAGGATATCACCATGGCAATCTTTCTTGATCTTTCAAAAGCTTTCGACTCGATAAACCACGATATTTTGATACGAAAACTTGAATATTATGGTATTAGAGGTATTGGAAATAAATGGTTCCAAAGTTATCTTTCTAATCGAACACAGTATGTTACGTATAATACAGAACAATCAACCTCTTCACATACTACGTGTGGTGTGCCTCAGGGTTCCATTCTCGGTCCAATATTGTTTTTAATATATATTAATGATATCCGGTCTGCTACTACAATTAATCTTTTGTCCTTTGCAGATGATACAACTGCATACGCATCGGACGCTGACGTAAACCGTCTAACATCATATGTAAACAAAGAACTTGAAAAGATATCCGATTGGTGTTCAGCGAACCAGCTGCTCCTAAATTCCCAAAAAACAAAGTATATTTTAATCAATCCTAGTTGTGGAAAAAAACTATTTCTTAACCGACCCATTGTCATAAACAACGTAAAATTAAATAGAGTAGGAACACATGAATGTGACAGATATACTAAATTCTTGGGTCTTAACATCGACGATCGTCTCTCCTTCAAGTCCCATATTTCCCAACTATGCTCAAAATAGCTTGTGCTAATTACGCCTTAAATAAGGTCAAGACACAATTACCCCACAGTTCAGTGAAAATGCTTTATTACTCCCTAATTCACAGTCATCTCATTTATGGTATACAGGCCTGGGGCAGTTCAAAAGCAGTTACAAAACTCTTCTTGATGCAAAAACGGTCTATTAGAATCATCAATAACAGCCATCACAACTCCCATACTGACCCCCTCTTTCTGAAAGACAAAGTATTAAAAGTAACAGACTTATTCAGAAAACATGCACTACTTTTCCTGTTTGATTGGCAGAACGGGCGCCTTCCCCAGTCCCTTGATTCATTATTCTCCACTAATAACCAATGTCGTCAAACCAGAAATACAGCTGCCTTACTGTAGCTCAGAAGTAGAACCAAGTCTTTAGATCACCTACCAGAATTTTATTTTCCGAAACTTTGGAACGAGTTGGAACCAGGTCTGCGTAACATGCAAAACCGAGCTACGTTTAAAAAAGCTATCGTTGCGAAAATATTCAGTACTTACTCGAGCCATGTTGAGTGCAATAACCCATACTGTCCGGAGTGTAGCTCCTGACTGTCCCATTCATATACGCTTACAGACACGGATAGTTTATGCATGCGTATGTATGTATATCCACATAAGTGTATGTGAGTGTATTTGTGTATGTGTTCTATCTTCCTACATCACGCGGTAGATGTCTGTTTCGGCAGCTCGTCGCGAAACAACTCTCCTCTCTCCATGCCTCTCAGCTTCACTCCCTTCACAAGTTTACCTTAGATTGGTAACCACAGATGTAATCAACTACAGGGTTTAGTGAACTTCTGTTAGTTACATGGCCTCACTGGGAAACAAACAGTTGGAGAGGGGAGATGCTTTTTCCATCTGATCAACCTCCGATTCCCGCTGTGCAAAATAATTTTGCATTTGCTTATTTTTATACATAATTTATGACTAATTACAGATTTCCTATCCTGACGTCAATCATAAGAAGCAGTCTGAAACGGTGTTGTTACCTGGGGGATATCAGGTAGACAGCCAATCTGGCTATGACATCCCCCGACAGTATGCATATCAGTTGCCCTCTTCTGTACAGAATTACTTAGTTATTAATTATTGCTTGTAACATACATGCTGTATAGTCTGCTGATGTATCTATTTATGCATACTGTCGAATAAATTATCTATCTATCTATCTATCTATAACAATATTCAAGGCAATGTATAGTACAGTTTCATTCAAAAACATATCTCAACCAAATGTACAACCACATAGCAGACGTCCTTATTCTGGGTGAATCAATACTTAGAAAAATGATTTTTGACCCGTCTCAATTATTAGAGCGGTTTTGAAAAATATTTTTTGGGGAAAAGTAGGGTGTATCAATACATAAAGTGTATCAATACATAGAGTAAATATGGTAACTGTTTTATAATCTTTCCTTCTTAATATATTTTAGGCCAAAAGTAGTACATTCTGACAATCCGACAAACCGATTATTCCAACATTTTTCAACAGAACAATGAACAAAATGATGTGCCACCCAGCACTCTAAGATTAAACATCCTTATTGGTCAAAGCAGCTACGAACAAAACACCCTGATTTGATATTTCATCTTGGTTTTTGCAGTCACACTGTACTAAAACTGAAAATAATGAGGTAGGCAAATAATTTTATTTTAAGAATTAATACAATTTGTATTAATGGGAGTTTAAGCTGAAACAAGAATATCTTTCACTAATTAAATTGATCTTGTATGGTTTCCATGTATACCAGGCTAGGTACAAGTAGCTGAGTTGCTTGATACCATGCATAGCCTCAAGAGCTGTTTCTATAAGTTTAACTAAGTACTGTGCAGATATTTTGATGTTAATACTGGGCTTTCCTTGGTTGTTGAAATTTACCATTTGTTGCCTCCAAGCTGACTCAGTCTTTCATGCTGCAGAATGGTATTTTTCGGCAGACCTGAACAATCCATCCATTGTCATGTGTTACTGGTGACATTCCAGAGTTGTGACATAAAAAACGTTTTCCAGGAAAACTACAAGGTTGTATGACCAAATATGGAAATGGGAATTGCAAAACTTGCTTGTATATACCAAGTCCCAGCTAGACCAACTCAGTCTCGCTCGTTTCTTTGAAATGCACAGACATTCTGTTCAGTCTGTTAACTGGTAGAGTGCTAAATTATTTTTGGTCATCAAAATTTGTTCACAAGTCTTTGCCATGTTACAATTTATGGGAGAGTGCCTTTGGGCACTCTCCCATAAATTGTAACAAGGAAAATCCATACAGACTAAATAATTTAGATTCAAAGATAATATGAAGGATATCCACATTGTTTGAAGCCTTTGAGTCACAATGCCTGCACCTTAGAGTAAAGCCCAAATATGGGCTTCTAGCACTCTACCAGTTAAGTAACCAGCCCATCAATACCCCTTCCTCCTTGCCCTTTCTGCCTTGTCTGCGATTTCTGCTTCTCTTGGGTACTTTCTGTTTTGTTTTTGACATGCCTCACTGTGGCTCGGTTTGCTGCATGATTTGGCTGGCGGTTGCAATGCTGAAAATACTTTGTGTTCTCAGCATCGTCTCCCCAATTCATTTCAGTTACCTTGGCTGCAAGACTAATCTTCCCCCATGGTGGACTTTGCAACTAGGTACTAGTTCAATAACATGTCTTTTTGTGTGACACTGTAGTATTCATACCTCGGCCACACCTGATGATACCACCACTTCGCGGTTCTCTCCTAATTCTACGCTTCATTGTGAAGCAGACCGAATCACCTCAAAGGGCCAAAATGTTTGAATGTTTATATATGTACAGTTCATATAAATAAATGGAAGAAAAAATATAATTCATACTACTGTGTTGTTTACTGCTTAACCCTTTACCTAACGCAGACGATATCAAAATTTATTATTTTAAATATCATTTTTTCAAATTTTTCAAAACATTTCAACAAACCCATATCATGTGACCCCTCGTTGGAACGAGCTCGACAAGCTCGTTCCAACGAGGGGTCACATGATATGGTTTTGTTGACATTTTGGGGGCGCGGTGGCTCAGTTCGTAGAGGTGCTGGCTGCAAGCCGAGAGGTCCTCGGTTCGAATCCCGTCTGCGGCAACTGCGTTGTGTCCTTGGGCAAGACACTTCACCCCCATTGCCCACGTGGGGCACGGTGACGCTGTGTACTAAGGCGTACTGCACGTCGATGGTGCACCTGTCTTCAACCAATGCTAATCCTGCTTGTGTGGAGTTGGTATGTTGGGGAGCTGACAGTTGCTCGCCGTAGCTCGGTGGTTCTCTCCGGGTACTCCGGCTTCCTCCACCCGTAAAACTGTCACGGTCATGGTTAGCCATTGTGCATAAATATGTGACCTTAAACACCAATAAATAAATAAATATTTGTTGACATTTTTTGAAAATTAATATTTTTTCAACTGCTGAATTTGCATATAACGTGGATGGATGCGGGCGATTCGTTGGGTAAAGGGTTAAATAGCAGTATACATAGAGGATATCTATGTTGTTTTAGTGAATATCGGAAATTATCTCAGTGTGTGGACCTGGAAATTTGATTTTTCACGAGCGCTTGCGTGAGTGAAAAATAATACTTTCAGGTCCACATGATTGAGATAATTCCCATTATTCACTAAAACAGCGTAGATTTTCTTTTTATTATATGCTACGTGACCTTTTACTTCGCAGTATTCAGCCCAATTCGACTGCAAACAGTCTTCTGCAAAGATTTTCTTTTTTATTACAGTGGAGCCCACTTAATTGGATATCTTTTAATTGTATATCCCTGTTAATTGGATATAATTTTCAAACACAAAACCATTTACCATACCTTCAGTACAAATTTGATCTGTTAATTGCATATGGGTTGTTGAGTAAACTCCTGTTAATTGTATATAAATTTTTGTAATATGTCGAAAAAATTACTGTCACACGCACCAAATTCTCCCTATTTATCAACCTTTTTGGCCTCACTACATCCAATACAGGCATTTATTCTATTATATCTTGTTTGACAGAGCTCATAGAGCTCTGTCAAACAAGATATAATGGAATAAATACTCAGTTTACCTCCAGAGCACAGGAAACTGTCCAAATCCCTGTTAATTGTATACTCCTGTTAATAATTTTTACTGGCAAATGGATATATATTCAATTAAGAGGATTCTACTGTATATGCTAAGAGACATTTTATTGCACAGTATTCAGTCCAGTTCGACCCCCATATGGATACGTTTCAAAACAACAACAAAGATCAGATGATCGTTCCTTCAAAGCGACGTGATGCGGCGTAGCATGAGGAAGGTACTGAGGAATATTTCTTGATATCAATCGAGTCGATAGATATCGAGAAATATCTTTTAGATAATTTGTTATAATTTACAGGCTAGCATATAATAAAAACTCATATTTACACTAATTTCATCAATAGGCTTATATTCATTTCCATGGCTCCTCGTGGTAACCCTGGAAAGTGATGAAGTACTTGTTCACTGTGGTAAACAAGCTCTGTTTTACTGGTCAAATAGGACCCAGTCACCAGTGTGTGGGATGGAAGTCCTCTAAAATGGGTAACATAGGTATAAATGATTGGCTGGGCTTGACTTTGTCTCCATGTTGTGGTCATGATTAGCCATTGTGCAGAAGTATGTGACCTTAAACAATAATAAATAAATAAATAGATAAATTGCCAATCCATTTAGCCTTCTGCAAGGATTTTCCTGAGGAAACAATGTTCCTGAACACTGGATACAGACAGTTGCTAAGATAGTGGTAGAGTTTAAAAAACTGAAGTGTAATTGAGAAGTGGGGCAGGTTGACAAGAAAAAAAAGTAACTTATTCTTTCTGCCATGATCAGCTTAAAACATTCTAAAATAAACTAAACCATAATTTATTCTTTTTAATATGATCAGCTTAAAACATTCTAAGTGAACCATATACTTCCAATGGAGCTGTGAAAGGTTCTACTTCACTTTGACATATAGTAATCTAGGACGTGTCATACTCTGTTCCATCTGGCAATGAATGTGGAAGCAGAAGCAGTTGATCTCAGGACAAAAAATTTCCACAAAACTATCACAAAATAACTTAGTAACTTTCAGTTCTCATACATTGGGATGGGTTCTGAATGTGAACCAAAATCCTGTATGAGTTACCAGTAATTCCAACCTTTTGGTGGTCCAGGGTGGGTGGTAATGTGCATTAGCCTACTGAGTATGACTGTAGATCATTCAGGGCTAGGTGATGGATCCTGTAGCCCATAAACCCATCTTTGATCCACACCGATATGTTGGCTTCAGAGAAATTCTTAATTTTTTGGCCAGTTTTGATAATAGCACACAAGTATTGGGATAATTACGTGATATAAATATTGTATATACATGTACATGTACACACACACTTTTTTATAAAGAACAAAACCCTAAAAGTAAATGACTTACATAAACTCTATTTTTTATTAAGGACACAATTTGCCAAGGCAGCATTAGAAATCACTGGAAAATAAACATTTTATTAGATACGTTATTATCAATGTTTATGCCTAAATATTTATGTGTTATGGCATTGGACTTCAAACCGAGAGGTCCATGGTTTGATCCCATCCTGGGGTAACTGCATTGTGTCCTTGGGCAAGCAGACCTTCATTTTAAAAAATTCCAGGCGCTATACATCGTGCTCCCAAGATGACACCAAAGCGCACGGTTTCTTTGGTGGCATGCCAATTTGGGAAAATGCCTCTTTGGGCACAAAAAGGAAAAAGGAGATGCATTTACGAAATAATAATATAAAGCACTGAAATAAAGTGCAAATTGGTTTAATGATACAAACACTACAATTTCTTACCACTACAATTTCTTACCACTAAATTTCTAACTTTTAAGCATAATATACAGAGGAATATTTAGCGAGGTACAAGTAAATGCAGTTCAAAATCATGACAACACAAGTGAAAATCGAAACACTGTCTGGACTCTGAAGTTTTCATTTGGGTCATTTTAGGGGATCTAGAAACTGTTGCTTGATAAAAATTGCCAGATTTCTATTTCTTTGATAAAATTAGCGGCAACTAAAATTATAAAAATGATGGAGTAGGCTAAAATGGCAGCATTCAGAAAAAGAAGGAAAAAGATTGTACATTGAAAATTAATCTTCTTTAGCGCATATCAATATCATATGGATATTTTGAATAATTTGTACTAAGATGTTTGAAAACTTCTGGATTTCAAAATTTGTAGATTTAAATCAAAAGCTTTCTCTCTTGTGAAATATATGTAGGTAACATGTGTATTTTCAGATTTAAATAATTTGGGGTATGAAAATAATCATTCAAACTTTTTTTTTCCTTTTCTGCAATCAAACAATCTAAAATGTTGCAAAAGACCAGTGACTATTTCTCAACATTACAGGTGAAACGTTTGCAATCCCCTCTTGAGAAGAGTAGTATCACCTGAGTTTCGTAAATCTGTTCAGTATTCTCCAGGATGAAAGATTGCTCAGTTTTAAATTTGCAGGTTAAGTGTGTTGTGAAAATTTAAAATCAAGTGAGGTGTGGTCTGATGGCTTTCCAGCTACAGAGTGCATATAACAACTTAATATGTAAATTCAGCAGTTGAAAAAATATTATTTTTCAAAAAATTTCGACAAAACCATATCACGTGACCCCTCGTTGGAACGAGCTCATTGAGCTCATTCCAACGAGGGGTCTCATGATATGGTTTTGTTGAAATTTTTTGAAAAATTTAAAAAAATTATATTTGAAATAATAAATTTTGATATCGTCTGTGTTGGGTAAAGGGTGAGAGTGAATTTCAATTATGAAAACATTCTATTATTAATTGATAGCTTGTTCTTCTTTCCTGAGAATTGTACTAATGCTACTAGCACAGTTTATGGTGCTGTTGACTTTGTTTTAAAATGTTATTGTTTGATAGAAACAGATCTCGAAAACAAAAAAAAATAAATGAAATCCAAGTCTAAAACCACTTTGCTTTGCAAGTAATACAGTATGACTGAATGACTCTGTTTTCTTTTTCAGGTAATTCCTTGTTTAGTTAATTCAAAGATCAGAAGCAGAATACAATGTGAAAAGAAATGGACATTCATTTCAGTCTGGTTATTGGAAATGACCCAGGGATATGGTAGTTAACCCTCTACCTATCATGAAAAGAAGACGACACCTGCAAACAAAATTCTTGAATAACTAATTTTTTTCATTTTTTGTCTCAGAAACATAGGTTATGAAAGTGAAAAAAATAATGAAAATTAATATCCGATTTTTGTGAATAATGTTGGCCGGTTTTGACCATTATGTTGGGTAAAGGGTTATTGTTTAATCCCAGAAACGACTCTGTGGATCCCGTTTCTGAAGGGCAATCACTATCCCCCAGAAATTCATAGACCATGGTATTATTGATTTCATATTACAGTTTATGAGATAAAGGCTCTTACACAAGGTGACCTGGCTATCGAAAGTGTCATTAAACCCCAATAAATAAATGAGATTACAGTGAATAACAACTTCTTCCAAGACCAGCTTAGCCGTTGGTGCTGTGATTTAATCTTGCAAACGGGAATTTTATGGTTATCGGCTATGAAAATCACTCCTAATAGCTTTGAAACTCATAGACCAGAATCGGGAATCAAAGGTTGTGAAATGCAACCTTTGATTCCTGGTTCTGTACTCTGAATTTCCCTGGTATTGGAACTAAGAATCGTAAAATTCCCAGTATGATGACTGACATTCAATAATGAGTAGAAGAACATTTAATTAAAAGTCCTTCCTGTTCAGGCCAAATGGTTCAAGCATTTTTAATTTGGAAATCCAATTGATTTCAGCGTGACGGCGATGATCAGTCATGTTTGGGTGGTCTGGGTTGGAGTTGAGTACTTGTATGATGCGATATTGAATGTCCACGATGCTTTCCATGTGGTTATTGAAGTGTATGGCTACTGGAGTGTCACGTTGATGTTGAATATCAGCTATGTGCTCTTTTATGTGGAATTTATTAAGTAGGTCCCTCTGGCAGTTTCAAGTCTTGCAGATGTATTGGTATGGTCCAATTTGACTTGATCAAGCGAGATTTGGAGGATTTACCAGTAGCTTCGATGAAAGTGTCTTGTAAACAAGCTTTGCAGACATCATTGTGATGGCTGTGCGGTTTTGGTATATTGGCTCGTAATCCTTTTGGTGAGAGAGTTTCCAAGATACACTTTTCCAAAAATACACCTTGTAGTTCTCTAATTTAAGTTTTTAGTCGAGTTGTGACGAAGTCAAACTCGACTTATAGTTTGGTGAATGGCGGGCGGGCGGGCGGGCGGGCGGGCGGGCGGGCGGGCGTAAACAATTGGTTTCCGGATGATAACTTGATAGTGGTTCAACTCACATTCATTAAACTTCATACGTAGGTTGGTCTTGGTGGGAGGAAGAACCCTATTGATTTTGGACATGCTACGTCGAAGGTCAAGGTCACAGTGACCTTGAACATAGTAAATCTTAAACAATTGGTTTCCGGATGATAACTTGATAATGGTTCAACTCACATTCATGAAACTTCATAGGTAGATTGGCCTTGGTGAGGGGAAGAACCCTATTGATTTCGGACTCGCTACGTCAAAGGTCAAGGTCACAGTGACCTTTAACATAGTATATCGCAACAATTGGTTTCCGGATGATAACTTGATAGTGGTTCAACCTAGAGTCATGAAACTTCATAGGTGTGTTGGCCTTGGTGCGAGGAAGAACCCTATTGATCTTGGACTCACCAGGTCAAAGGTCAAGGTCACAGTGACCTTGAACATAGTATATCGCAACAATTGGTTTCCGGATGATAACTTGATAGTGGTTCAACCTAGAGTCATGAAACTTTATAGGTGTGTTGGCCTTGGTGCGAGGAAGAACCCTATTGATCTTGGACTCACCAGGTCAAAGGTCAAGGTCACAGTGACCTTGAACATAGTATATCGCAACAATTGGTTTCCGGATGATAACTTGATAGTGGTTCAACCTAGAGCCATGAAACTTTACAGGCGTGTTGGCCTTGGTGCAAGGAAGAACCCTATTGATGTTGGACTCACCAGGTCAAAGGTCAAGGTCACAGTGACCTTGAACATAGTATATCGCAACAATTGGTTTCCGGATGAGAACTTGATAGTGGTTCAACCTAGAGTCATGAAACTTCATAGGTGTGTTGGCCTTGGTGCGAGGAAGAACCCTATTGACCTTGGACTTGCCAGGTCAAAGGTCAAGGTCACAACTCGACATTGGATCTGTGATCCTGAGCGGCATTTTTTAATTGTTAGGTTGCAGACTATTCTATAGGCCAGGCAATTTGTGTTGTTAACAAGTGTTGCCGGGGTATCACTGTCACTGCGACATAGTCTTTTTGCTTGTCTTTCTGAGCCATCGGTGTCAATAATTGTTTGTGTGCTGGTGGTGAGGCTCAGTTCACTGCTGGAGCTCATGGCCATACTAGTGGATGCCATAACTTTCCCAAAAGGTTAAATTGTAAATACTGAATAAACTGACTATGAAAAAGTATGAAAATAATGAGGGCCGTAAATTTGCCCTTCCCCTGATTAAACCCAAATAGTAATGAACACTAATATTCTTGAATGTAATGAAATGTGTGGAAGAAAGAACCTGCAAATGTGTTAACATTGTTCATTGGTTGAGATTTGAGAAAGCTAATGCACGTACAGACTTCCAGTTCTTGTGAGGTTATAGCATTTTTTCTGAAAAACATCATTTCAAAGTTTTTTGCCATTAGTTCTATGCCCATAGAAATGGGCCAGAATTTGTTCTTAAATTCTTAATCTTTGTTTAGGATATGGCTCTTACGACATTTTCTCTGTGTTTTGTTCAGTTCTTTATCACTGGCACTGTTACAGTTTTCTTACAGTGTTGGGAGCATGGTGGCTCAGTAGGTAGAGGTGCAGACTGCAAGCCGAGAGGTCCTCGGTTCGAATCCCACCTGAGGCAACCGCGTTGTGTCCTTGGGCAAGACACTTCATCTCCATTGCCCGCGTGGGCGCACGATGACGCCGTGTACTAAGGCGTACTGCATGTCGATGGTACGCATGTCTTCAACCAATCTAACCCTGCCTGTGCTGCAGTGCGAAGTTACGATGTTGGGGAGCTGGCAGCTGCTCGTCGTTGCTCGGTGGTTCTCTCTGGGTACTCCAGCTTTCTCCACCCGTAAAACTGTCATGGTCATGATTAGCCATTGTGCATAAATATGTGACCTTAAACATCAATAAATAAATATCTTACAGTGTTATTGTTGCTGAACTACCTCTTCTCACACTTCGACGAATCTCCACTTACAACTCTGAATCTTTGTTTGCATTGAATTTTCTGTACAATTCTCTTCTTTCTTCTTTTCCACACAATCCTCACACTTTGCCGTCATTAATGCCTCATCATTCACAAAGTCTCCTTCAAACCGCTCCATTATGTAACACAAGTTTTCTTGATTGTGTTCACCAAGTAACATTTTCAATGTAAAGAAATTGATTGTGCCTAATAATGCTTAGGGGAACAACTCTGACTTGGTTCATATTGGATGAGATTCATGTCATATCAGGTGAGTTTGAAGTCATTCCATCAGCCGAGCTGGATGATGGGCAATTCTGGGAAACAAAATCATATGTAATAAATTATTTTATTATATGGCAGAAAAAGTCTGGTAATTTAATTGGCTAAAACACTTGTCAGAAGTGCTTATATAGTACAGTCGCCATGGACTGATCGTAATCCACACATGGGCAGTGATGTGTTGACTAGGTAATAAAAATCATAATCAGCAAAATTTTAATTAATGAAGCACCGGGTTGTACCCGGTGCTTCATTAATTAAATTTTTGATGATTATTCCTTTAATTAGTGTTTGGTATCTAATATTGCGTCCGTGGAAATATTTCCCACCTGTGGAAAGTGAACGGTTCACGGCAACCATACTGTATACTCCAGTATAACTGATCTATTTTATTTTTATCGAAATTGAGTTGATATTTCATCGCTCTCATTGTTGTCTATAAATAGTGCAGGTAGGTTGATATTATGATTCCAAATATGTGTTTGTGATAAAAATAGAAATGATATTTCCAACTTGCACCTTCCTTTAATTTCCCAATGAACTACAACGTGAACAAATAAGTTAATGCACATTACTTTTTACATATATATACTATTCAAAAAAAGTAGAAGATATTTGATAAAAGTGAGACATTTGAAGAAATATATTTACATTTTCATCAAAAAGACAGTTGAGGCATTGCACTGTGACATCTGGTGAATGATTTCAACGATTGTTGGGTGTCTGACAAGCACACATTCCATGCACTGTGCTGTAGAAGACATGGACGGTCAGTCAGAGAATTTACCATGTTCAGTCCAAGACCTCAATACCTTGTAAATCCCCCTCGGTCCGCGAGACTAGTGTGGATCCGACATGGCATACTCCTCACCAATTGTCCAATATCAGCTTGACTGATGTTATTTCATTCTTCCTGCAGTGCAGCAGCGAGTTCCTGGACATTGGTGGGGGCTGCTGGCATTGTCGTAGGTGCCTGCCAAGCATATCCCAGACATGCTCGATTGGTGAAAGGTCTGGACTTAGTGCTGGCCAAGGCAGTGTAGTGATGTTCTGCTCCTGGAGGAACTCTGTAGTGACATGGGCCCTGTGTGCTCTTGCATTGTCATCTTGGAAAATGAATCAATGGTCATGACATCACACAAATGGCACCACATGAATATGCTGTTTTTCTTTGAAAAATACGTAATAAGGCCAGGCATTTGCAAACAATTTTTCTGTCTTAACCCTTTACCTAACGTGAAAAGCAGACGACACTTGCAAACAAAATTCTTGAATAACTAATTTTTTGTCTCAAAAACATAGGTTTTGAGCCCTCATTGGAACCAGCTTGTCCCAAAGAGGGGTCATAACTTATGTTTTTGAGACAAATAATGAAAACTAATCAGTGATCTTTGAGAATAGCGCTGGGCGGTTTTGGCCATTACATTGGGTAAAGGGTTAATAATAAAACAATACAAAGAATTATTAACCTGAAAAAAGTTATATTCACCCCGGCTTACGATACTAATTATTGTATAGTATTTATCACTTAAAAATGTGATATTGATGATTTTCTTATGATTGACATTCATTTAAACTTTCGACTTTTATTCTTTCAAATAATAGTATGTCACTCTTTCATTTCTGTCTAAACAAAGTGAGAGAAAGATAGAATACCTGAATTTGTTAAATTCTGTATTAGGGGAGATAAACTTGTCACCATGGGTGAAGGAAAATATCATTCAACTGTATTTTATAAATGAGATATTAACCCTTTACCTAACCTGAAAAGCAGACGACACCTGCAAACAAAATTCTAGAATAACTAATTTTTTTAATTTTTTGTCTCAAAAACATAGGTTATGACCCTCATTGGAACGAGCTTGTTCCAATGAGGGGTCATAACCTATGTTTTTGAGACAAAAAATGAAAAAATAATGAAAATAAATTGACGATTTTTGTGAATAGCGCTGGCTGGTTTTGGCCGTTATGTTGGGTAAAGGGTTAAGAAGTTTATTGATTAGCTCCTGTGTAAGTAGTTGTTATAACATGATGTCTTTGGCCCCCGTTGGAACCCCTGGAAGTGAAACAGTTCTTGTTTACTATGGTGAACATGCTCTGCTTTACTGGTAAAATAGGACCCAGTCACTAGTGCTTGGGGTGGAAGTCTTAAAATGGGCAACATGGGCACAAACGATTGACTAAACTTGACTTTATCTCCATGTTGCAGTCATGATTAGCCATTGTGCAGAAGTATGGAACCTTAAACACCAAAAAATAAATAAATAATGGTGTGTTGGCTAGAAATCACTCCCAAGCAGCCAGAGTCACTTTGGTGGAGAAAATTGTCTGGAAAATTGTCCGGTCTCTTTACCCAACAAACACAAAATCAGAATTTGTTGTTTTAATCAATTTATTTTCAAAGTTTAAAAAAAAATTGCAACAAAACCATATCATGTGATTACTCACTGGAACGATCTGAGTGAGCTCATTCCATTGATGAGCACATGATATGGTTAAGTTAAGTAAATTTTATAAGGAATAAAAAGAAGAAATTTTTTTCAACTGCTCAGTTTGTAAATTATGCGGACAGATATGGCTGATTCCTTAACCCTTTACCCAACGCAGACGATATCAAAATTTATTATTTTGAATATTAATTTTTAAATTTTTCAAAAAATTTCAACAAAGCCATATCATGTGACCTCTCATTGGAACAAGCTCAATGAGCTCGTTCCAATGAGGGGGTCACATGATATGGTTTTATTGAAATATTTTGAAAAATTTAATTTTTTCAACTGCTCAGTTTGCATATTACGCGGACGGAAGCGGACGATTCTTTAGGTAAAGGGGTAAAATACTGCACTCCTCTTGGAGACCCCCTGGAAGTGAAGCAGTGCAGGGCCCTGCGAAACTCAAATCTTGGGTTGATTCAAATCACAATTCGAATCAGGCACCATATTTCAAATCAAATTGAATCTCACCCCTTTTGAAGTTGTGGGTATTGCACCTTCTTACAACCGTAAATATTGTCAGTCTCCACTGAAGTCTTGTGTGCAACAGTAACTTGTGTAAAACAAGTAAAAGAGCAGAATATTCCAGGACAGAATCAATGTAATTTCAGAAGCAGAACCTTCTTGAACTCTTCTTCTGCCATCAGGTCTGTTGTACAGGGCAACCCCCCACTCCCCTCCCCCTCCTGTACTGGAGACTTGATGGTAGTAGACGAGTTCAAGAGGAGACTCTTTGTAGGATTTTGAGAACATCTCAAAGATTTGAAAGATTTAGAACCGCACAATTGAAATTGAATTGATATGAATGGGCAACATGGGTATAAACGATTGGCTGGACTTGACTTTATATCCATGTTGCAGTCACAATTTAACCAGTGTGCAGAAATATGTGACCTTAAACACCAATAAGTAAATAAAAGCCTCCGCCCCCTTCCATAATTTCCACAATAACACAAATTGTATTCTTCTTGGTAGTGATTTGAAGTTGAGTCTCTGACTGTCTGTGTATCCAGCCATGACTTGACTAGAATCCAGTCGGTATAGTTATTAATAACAAAGTTAAATTAGGCAACACAAAATCAGTTAATAGATTCTCAGGCAATTTTTGTTTCAAATCAGTGAGGGAGGGAGGGTTTTATTTTTAGTCGAGTTGTGACGAAGTCAAACTCGACTTATAGTTTGGTGAATGGCGGGCGGGCGGGCGGGTGATTGGGCGGTCGGGCGGGCGGGCGGGCGGGCGGGTGGGCAGGCGGATGGGCGGGCGGCGGGCGTAAACAATTGGTTTCCGGATGATAACTTGATAGTGGTTCAACTCACATTCATTAAACTTCATACATAGGTTGGTCTTGGTGGGAGGAAGAACCCTATTGATTTTGAACATGCTACGTCGAAGGTCAAGGTCACAGTGACCTTGAACATAGTAAATCTTAAACAATTGGTTTCCGGATGATAACTTGATAATGGTTCAACTCACATTCATGAAACTTCATAGGTAGATTGGCCTTGGTGAGGGGAAGAACCCTATTGATTTTGGACTCGCTACGTCAAAGGTCAAGGTCACAGTGACCTTTAACATAGTATATCGCAACAATTGGTTTCCGGATGATAACTTGATAGTGGTTCAACCTAGAGTCATGAAACTTCATAGGTGTGTTGGCCTTGGTGCGAGGAAGAACCCTATTGATCTTGGACTCACCAGGTCAAAGGTCAAGGTCACAGTGACCTTGAACATAGTATATCGCAACAATTGGTTTCCGGATGATAACTTGATAGTGGTTCAACCTAGAGTCATGAAACTTTATAGGTGTGTTGGCCTTGGTGCGAGGAAGAACCCTATTGATGTTGGACTCACCAGGTCAAAGGTCAAGGTCACAGTGACCTTGAACATAGTATATCGCAACAATTGGTTTCCGGATGATAACTTGATAGTGGTTCAACCTAGAGTCATGAAACTTCATAGGTATGTTGGCCTTGGTGCGAGGAAGAACCCTATTGATCTTGGACTCACCAGGTCAAAGGTCAAGGTCACAGTGACCTTGAACATAGTATATCGCAACAATTGGTTTCCAGATGATAACTTGATAGTGGTTCAACCTAGAGCCATGAAACTTTACAGGCGTGTTGGCCTTGGTGCGAGGAAGAACCCTATTGATGTTGGACTCACCAGGTCAAAGGTCCAGGTCACAGTGACCTTGAACATAGTATATCGCAACAATTGGTTTCCGGATGAGAACTTGATAGTGGTTCAACCTAGAGTCATGAAACTTCATAGGTGTGTTGGCCTTGGTGCGAGGAAGAACCCTATTGACCTTGGACTCGCCTGGTCAAAGGTCAAGGTCACAACTCGACATTGGATCTGTGATCCTGAGCGGCATTTTTAATTTTTATTTTGCAAAAAGAGAGCAAACATGGAGAGGATTTCGGGCTGTCGTTTTACCCCCAAGAATATAGAAAGTGCATATTTATACAAATAAATTCATTTTGAATTTAAAAATAAAACATTCCTCTGTAAACAAACTGTAGGTACTGCAATTCAAAGGCTTCATATTCTTTTGATGCTTCATCTTCATATTATCTTTGAAGTAAAATTATTTAATCTATGGGGATTTGCCTCATTACAATTAATATAGGCACTATTTTGAAATTTTCGAAGGTGTAATATTTTGAAATAATATTGGTGCCATTTGAAAAAAATAAATAGGTTTTATTTTCACTCTCACCAAACCATAACAAAGTCCAAACTATGGTTGTAAAGGTTGTATGAATGTCTACAGGACTTTGACAAGATGACATGGGAGTGGGGGGGGGGATATCCAAACCTGATTATCTCCCCCCCCCCAATCCCAACCCATGTTAAAATATATCACAGTCATAAAAAAAGATATATATTTATTTTAATGAGATACTATTAGATCTTTATTGAATTAGAATTTGCCAACCTTACAGTCTATGTAGCTGTTTTTTCAGATTTTTACAGGGTGAGGGGGAAGATGTCCAGGCCTGGTTATCTTCCCCCTCACCATGTCAAAATATTTATCAACTGTGAAAACAAATTTTGGAATGCAGTACTGATATTTGCACACTAATGAATTAGAAACAGCCTATCTTAGAACCTGGGGAGCACGGTGGCTCAGTAGGTAAAGGTGCAGGCTGCAAGCCGAGAGGTCCTCGGTTCGAATCCCACCTGCGGCAACCGGCAAGACACTTCATCTCCATTGCCCACGTGGGGGCACGGTGGCGTTGTGTACTAAGGCATACTGCACATCAATGGTGCACTTGTCTTCAACCAATGCTAACCCTGCTTGTGTGGAGCTACTATGTTGGGGAGCTGACTGTTGCTCGGTGGTTCTATTCGTGTACTCCGGCTTCCTCCACCCGTAAAACTGTCACGGTCATGATTAGCCATTGTGCATAAATATGTGACCATAAAAAACACCAATAAATAAATAACAATAAATAAATCTTAGAACCTCTAAAACCTTTTTTTTGGAGATTTTGACAGTGTGAGGAGGAAGATGAATTGTTTCTAAAATTATTCAAAATATTTCTCTCCCTAAATTATTCCACATTTTGTTATGTGTTCCCGAGTAATTTTATGCAAGAATTTAGCTGTTTAATATCAAATGTAATCACATATTATGAAATAATAGTAAAAGAAACAAAATTGCATGAATACATTTAAAAATTTAGGGAGGGGGGGGGTGGAGATATCCCAGGGGGAAGATGTCCAGGGGAGGAGGTGGGGGGAGATATCCTGCTACACCGGGTACAATTTTGCTGATGGTAAACATGTGGACATCACTGCCCATGCATGTATTACGACCAGTCCATGGCAGATGAACTGTATTTCAGTAGCCACATTTCCAATGAAAAGTATTCTATTAACAGGAGAACATGTACTCACTTAACAAGATTTTTTCATTTTCCAGCATTCTTGTGAGAAATGGGCCATCTATTCTATAAGGCCACACAAAATAAATTAATTGATTCTCAGGCATTTTTTTTTTCAAATCCGTGAGGGACGGGGGGTTATATTTTTAATTTCTATTTTTTCTTGCATGTACTGAACATGGATTGAGAGACTTTGCTATCTTTTCACTAACAAATTATATAGAAAGTTCATAATTATACAAATAAACTCTTTCAATATTAACCCTCAAGGGTGTAATTTCATATTAACCCTAAAGGGTGAGCTTTTGCCATCAGTTGGCATCCGTCATCGTCCGTCTGTTAACTTTTCACATTTTCATCTTCTTCTCTGGAACCACTGAGCTGATGTGAACCAAACTTGGCAGAAATGGTCTATGTGAGGTTCTCTACAAACTATCCTCATTTTGTTCCCGTCGGATTGAAAACATGGCTGCCAGAGACATTCTTTGATTCTGATTGGTGAATTTTCAAAAATCTTTTCCTCTAAAACCACAAGGCCAAATGTTTTCAAACTTCGCATCATTGATGACTGGGACACCCTCTACTAATGATCCTCATTTAATGTTGATCGGGTTACAAACATGGCCACAATTGCGGCTTATAGATACCCTATGGGAAATCACATTTATATCTAGTTCTGCCAGGTGAGCGATTACAGGCTCTTTCGAGCCTCTAGTTACTGCAATAGAATAGGTCTCTGGGGAAGCATGCAAGTTACATTCTAAGTGCCTTGGCAGTCGTTTCTAGGAAAGTCTTGGCTGCCTGTTTAGGCAGCCAAGACTTGCCTAGAAATAACTGCAATACCACAGTATGTAGGCTGTCTTTCTTATGCTCTTCAGATTTCAGTTACATACACCAATAAAAACAAATGTGAAAGGTTTTGAGTTTCCCGTTTTTATAGTAATATTGGAAGACATTGCATGGCAAAAAAACATCCAATGAGGGGGTTCATTTTCAGTGAGGGATTGCCTGAGAATCAATTTTTTTTTGTTGCCTAATATCTTGTTTGACAAGAGTTTGTTGAGCCCTCTCAAACAATATACAATTGATGAAATGCTTATATTGGATGTACTAAGATCAAGCGGGTCTCCTCTGTGGGAATCCTGGGAAGTGAAACAGTGTTTTTTTTACTGGGGTAAACAAGCTCTGTTTTACTGGTAAAATTGGACCCAGTCACCAATGCTTTAGAAGTCCTCTAAAATGGGCAACATGTGTATAAACAATTGACTGAACTTCACTTTATCTCCATGTTGCGATCACGATTAGCCATTGTGTAGAAGCTTGTGACCTTAAACACCAATAAATAAATAATCAAACAGGTCTATAAATGGTGGATTCAGTTGTTGTTGTTGTTTAGTATTTTGACAATTGAGAACAAGTACAAACTGTTTTCTTCATTTAACAGGAGTATAGCCTATAACTCTATGCAATTAACAGGTTAAATTTGTACTGAAGATATGGTGAGAATGGTGGCTCAGTGGTTATGGCATTGGACTTCAAAGCAAAAGATCTACTGTTTGATCCCCACCAGGGATATCTGTGCTGTGTCCTTGGGCAAGGCACTTAACCCTTTACCCAATGCAAACGATTTCAGAATTTATTATTTTAAATATCATTTTTTTAATTTTTTCAAAAAATTTCAACAAAACCATATCATTTGACCCCTCTTTGGAACGAGCTCGATGAGCTCGTTCCAAAGAGGGGGTCACATGATATGATTTTGTTGAAATTTTCCAAAATATATTTTTTCAGCTACTAAATTTGTATATTACGCGGGCGGATGCGGCGATTCATTGGGTAAAGGGTTAATCCCAATTGCAAATGTGGGGGCACAGTGGTGCTGTGTTCTAAGGCATATTGCACGTCGATATGCACTTGTCTTCAACCAATGCTAACCCTGCTTAGGTGGAGTTAGTACGTTGGGGGGTCTGACAGTTGCGCTTTCAGTTCCGCAGCTTCCTCCACCCATAAACTGTCCTACACGATGCGACCCTGGCTGTCAAAAGTGTCATTAAAAACCTATAAATAAATGAAAACTGAAGATATGATAAATGATTTTGCATTTGGAAACAACATGAGGTTTATGGGGTTAACTGGTCGAGTGCTAAGTTTTCCTGACAACAAAATTTTGTTCATCATAAATTGCTCTGTTGCATTTGAATGGATAGAGTCTGAAGGCACTATCCAATCAAGTGTAACAGACCAATTTGTTGTGCACAATATCTAAATTATACCAGGTCCAAAAGGAAACTATCTTCAGTGGAGAATAATATATAGGGCCATTACCAGTGCTTTTTAGTAAAGTCCATTTTGAGGCTTCCAGCACTCTACCAGTTAATCAGTGATGAGGTATCTAATTTAGTGGGCTTCACTCTAGGAGTATTAACCCTTTACCCAAAGCACATTTATATATCAAATTTATTATATTTCATTTTTATGGGTACCCATACCATGTATGGTACACATAATGTCGGCATCTCGGGTGGCCCTCCATCGTTCGTCCATCCTTTATCTGTCTGTCCATCTGTCTGTCTGTCTGTCCATCCAGCGTCCGTATCCATTTCTTTGGCATTCGATAACTTGAAAAATATTGCTTGGATTGCCAAGTTACTTTATATTTGTGTTCGGGTTACTGATGTGCCGAGCTGTATAATTTTGGGTGTAAATCTGATAATTTGATCCTGTGATATTAATCCTTTATCCTTCAAATTGAGAATTCTTCCAATCCCTTTGGCATGAGATAACTCAAAAAGTATCAATCCAATTGTCATGTTACTTTATATATATCTTCATGTTACTGATGTGTCGCACTGTATAGTTTTTGTTTTGGTGTAAATCTGATAATTTGATCCTGAGATATTAACCCTTTATTCTTCAAATTGAAAACTCCTCCAATCACTTTTTGAAAAACATTGCTTCGATTGTCATGTTACTTTATATATGTCTTCAGGTTTCTGATGTTCCGAGCTGTATAGTTTTTGGTGTAAATCTGATAATTTGATCCTGACAAAATGCCCTCACATGGATTTTACCTGTCCACAAAATTGGTCCTGAGATAATAACAGCTTCCTATAGTTGCGTGTATGGGTACACATCTGACGATTTAAAATTAAAAACAAAAAATTCAACAAAACCATATCATGTGACCCTCCTCATTTGAATGATCTTGACAAGCTCATTCCAGTGAGGGGGTTACATGATATGGTTTTGATGAATGTTTGGAAAAAAAAAAGTTTTTTCAACTGCTCAATTTTTAGCTCAACTTTGGCGAAGCCAAATTTGAGCTTATGCCATGGCCCGTTGTCCGTCTGTCCGTCAACAATTGGATACGGCTCGGACTAGAGGCCGTTTTTATGAACCGATCTTTACGAAACTTCTTGGGTACCTTTGTTATGACTGTGGGACGAGAACGAGTGTTTTTGGGTGCGGTCCGAAATTCAAGATGGCTGCCAGCTGCCATTTTGTACCGACGATGCAGAAATCTGTTTTTTGTACAGAACTTCCATATGAAAACTCTGATTTGAATAATTTTATGTATGAATGTTTAGTACCATGGGATACATCACGTATAATACAGGTTTTTTTCCCGTGCGTAAATTATGCAAATTAGACTAACTTTGATGTTTTTTGGTGTTACTTTCAGCACTGTAAGTGCAAATGCCAATACGGCTCAGGCTAGAGGCCGTATTTATAAACCGATCTTTACGAAACTCCTTGGGTACCTTTGTTATCACCGTGGGACGAGAACGAGTGTTTTTGGGTCCGGTCCGAAATTCAAGATGGCCGATGGCAGCCATTTTGTACGAAATTTGGTGCAATCAGATTTTTGCACAGAACTTCCATATGAAAGCGCTGATTTGAATAATTTTTTGTGTGAATGTTTAGTACCATGGGATACATCACATATAATACGGGTTTTTTTCTTGTGCAGAAATTATGCAAATTCGATGAACTTTGATTTTTTCAGTGCTACTTATACTCTGTAAGTGCACATGTCAATACGGCTCGGGCTAGAGTCTGTATTTATGAACCGATCTTCACGAAACGTCTTGGGTACCTTTGTTATCACCTTGGGACGAGAACAAGTGTTTCTGGGTCCGGTCCAAAATTCAAGATGGCTGCCAGTGGCCATTTTGTACTGAAATTAGGTCTAATCAGTTTTTTGTACACAACTTCTATACGGCTCAGGCTAGATGCCGTATTTATGAACCGATCTTTACGAAACTTCTTGGGTACCTTTGTTATCACCGTGGGATGAGAACGAGTGTTTTTGGGTGTGGTCTGAAATTCAAGATGGCCACCAGCAGCCATTTTGTACCAAAATTAGTGCAATCAGTCTTTTGTACAGAACTTCTGTATGAAAGTTCTGATTTGAATAAATTTTTGTATGAATGTTTAGTAACATGGAATACATCACATATAGTAGGGGTTTTTTTCTCGTGCAGAAATTATGCAAATTAGATGAACTTTGATTTATTCAGTGCTACTTATACTCTGTAAGTGCACATGTCAATATGGCTCGGGCTAGAGGGTGTATTTATGAACCGATCTTCACAAAACTTCTTGGGTACCTTTGTTATCATCTTGGGACGAGAACGAGTGTTTCTGGGTGCGGTCCAAAATTCAAGATGGCTGCCAGTGGCCATTTTGTACCGAAATTAGGTCCAATCAATTTTTTGTCACAACTTCTACATAGCTCATATTTGTGAACTGATCTTCACGAAACTTCTTGGTACCTTTGTTTTCACCTTGGGACAGGAATGAGTGTGTTTTGGGGTGTCTTTGTTATCACTGTGCTATGAGAACAAATATTTTGGGGTTCAGTCAGACCCACTCAGGAACTCAAAAGATTTTTTCTAGTTTAGCATCTGACTGTCACCCACCTTTACAATACTTTACCTATACATTTGTTACAGGCAACGGTCAGTATTTATGTACAGACCGTTACAATACTTTATATGTACCTTTGTTATCAGGTCATTACCTAGATGTTTGTCATTGCTGTGTCATATACTATACATGTACATGTCTTTGTCTTGACAAGTTGAGCTGCAGTGTCATTGACACTTTCATTAAATTAAGGTAACGGATGTGGTTAATTTGAGTCGTGAAGGGTAAAATGCATTGTTTGTTGTGAGTCAAATATTTTTGATACACTTGTTAATGTACTGCACACATTTATGCTTTGGTTTCTATTCTGTTATATTTCAGTTGATCTCAGAAAGTTTAACTAAAGTTTATAATGTTCAGTCTTAATTATCTTTAAAAGAACCATGTATAGATAATTGAGAGACAAGCTGACAGGAACCCTAGCTTCTGCCATCAGTGCAACTATACGCACTAAGTAAAACGAATGCCTGTTGAATGGATGTCATCCTGTCACACCTTCAGCCTACCTAAAACCCCAAATAAATCCCAATAACACTCATAGAAATAAAGGGCCTATATCATAACCCGTTGGCATGTTACGCCATATAGCAACTCGTAACCCATAGGAAAAGGGTGTTGTGGTATTCCTCCACCTTCTCTGTTTTTACTATGCCAGGCTTGCTTTTATAATGCCTTAATGGGATTCCCGCCTATATAAATATCAACAACTAACATGCAATCTCGCCAATGCGAGATTGCATGCTAGTTGTTGCTATTTATTTTGGCTGGTAACTAAATAAACTTATGTTGTATTACTTTGCCGTAACATGTTGCAACCTGCCGTAACCTGTATTTCGTTCGCATATTTTATAATTGACCTAACCCACACATAACTAAAACGGTCGTTCGCAAGTTATTTCCAGTAAATAAATAGATAATTAAAAATATAAAATATAAAATAAAATAAATGAATAAGCATGCATTTGAGTGGACTCCTCCAAGTACATTAATGTCAAGAGAAAACAACACAAGTAGTATGTCGCGTACATTTGAGGACTCATTGGCCGGACCCCGCTGCCGGACCCCGGAAGTGACGTCATGTCACGTGACCTAGTGCCGCCATGTTGTGTTGTCATGGTAACCTGCGTGAGCGGCCATGTTGTGACGTCATCTCCATAGTGATACGTGGTGTGAGTGCGCATGCGCAGCACGTGTTGTTAGGGTGATACGTGTTTCCGTCGTCCATTTTGTATACTAGAGGCCGCCATCTTGGTTTCTATGGTAGCACGTGATTGCTATGTTACCAATGGCTTCTAACAAGACAGGGGTATGTTCGGGGTGTGTTCCTTTGTAGAAGAGTAAATCTGATTACCACAAACAACCCGACAATCCTTCCAAATCACCAAAATCCACCCCAAAAAAACCGAAATTGACTTTATTTCCCCAATTTATTGGCTTAGCATGTAGTGCTATAGTACTAAGGGGGTACCGGGGTGCGTTCGATTGAACAGGAGTAGGAGCTAGGTCACATTGTGTCACACTGTGCTTTTTCACATAAGCACATATGACAAAAAGGGATTCTCCAGAAGGTATCCTAGACAGGTATCCTCAAATAATACAATACTAGGCTATAGGTATCCTCAAATACCCGTATGTGACTATGTGATAGGGCACATTGTGTCACATTGTGCCTCTTCACATAAGCACATATCGACACAAAAAGCATGTGCCTTTGTGCTAGGACACATTGTGTGACATTGTGCTTTTTCACATAAGCACATATGACAAAAAAGGGATTCCCTAGTAGGTATCCTCGAATAATACAATACCAGGCAATAGGTATCCTCAAATATCCGTATGTGCCTATGTGCTAGTGCACATTGTGTCACATTGTGCCTTTTCACATAAGCACATATCAGCACATAAATCATGTGCCTATGTGCTAGGGCACATTGTGTCACATTGTGCTTTTTCACATAAGCACATATGACAAAAAGGGGTGCCAAATGTCATATGTTTTTCAGAAAAGGGGTGCCGAAATTGGGGTGCCCGGGGATATTACCATTGGATATAGATGTGATGAGAATCTGATACAACTTCGTTGTAATAAGGGGAGATAACTCTATACGATTAAGTACAGGTTATGGGAAATCAAACAATCTGATTGGTTAGTTATAAATTATATAAATGATCTAGATAAATGAAACAACAAGAGTACACGGAATAGGGTCAGAACTAACAAGAATAGACTAGAATAGCTAAATATAGTGATAATAAGCAAAGCTGTTCCACCTAATAGGCTCTTCTACGTTACTGGAGTATACTTGAGAACAAAGGAACATGGCCAGAGACACGTAAACTATTGCATATATAGATAGAAGCAGAGAATTCTGGGTAATGACCAAAGGAACGTGTCTTTTAATGGGAAAAACATCATGGGATAGGGATCCAAAAAGGGATTCTGGGAGAATTTTAAGCCAGAACATTACTCCTGTTCAATCGAATGCACCCCGGTACCCCCTTAGTACTATAGCACTATGTGCTAAGCCGATAAATTGGGGAAATAAAGTCAATTTCGTTTTTTGGGGGGTGGATTTTGGTGATTTGGAAGGATTGTCGGGTTGTTTGTGGTAATCAGATTTACTCTACAAAGGAACACACCCCGAACATACCCCTGTCTTGTTAGAAGCCATTGGTAACATAGCAATCACGTGCTACCATAGAAACCAAGATGGCGGCCTCCAGTATACAAAATGGACGACGGAAACACGTATCACCCTAACAACACGCGCTGCGCATGCGCACTCACACCACGTATCACTATGGAGATGACGTTACAACATGGCCACTCACGCGGATTACCATGACAACACAATATGGCGGCACTAGGTCACGTGACATGACGTCACTTCTGCGGTCCGGCAGCGTGGTCCGGCCAATGAGTCCTCAAATGTACGCGACATACTACTAACACAAAGTATTTTTTTTAAACTTTCCTGTTTTTTTCAGTGAAACGTGATTGAGCCTGGGCATCAGTGAAGTGCCACTTTAGTGCAAATTGAACCTCTTTGGTTTACTTCTAAATGCACCTCCTCGATGAATTTCACCTCTGATTGTACAAACCCAGTTAAGGCCCCACAAAGTAGATCTTCTGTTTCTCAGGCCATTATTTTTAAATTTGCATGCGGGCGAGCGATTTTTAGCTCACCGAAGGGAGCTTAACTTATCACAGGCGGTCATCCGTCGTCGTGAACATTTTTCAAACAACTTCTCCTCTGAAACCACTGGTCCGATTTTCACGAAACCTCATGTGGATGTTCATTACTATATGGCAATTCATGTTTGTTAAAATGAAATGGCTATGTCTCTTGGGGGCTCTGTATGGGGCATAACTCTGATAGCACCGTATGAATTATAGAAAAATTATTAAAAAATCTTCTTCTCCAGAACCAGTGGGCAGAATCTATTGATACTTGATATGCAGCATCTTGGTATGGGTCTGATTCAAGTTTGTCCAACCCGGCCCCCTGGATTCATATTCGGGCTCACTATAGAAGCCCAAATTCGAACTTAGTGCATTTCATGCAAATTTCTTAAAAAATCTTCTTCTCCAGATCCAGCAGGCAGAATCTTTTGATATTTGGTATGAAACATTGTGGCGTGGATCAGATTCAAGTTTTTTCAAATCGGCCCCCTGGATTCATATTTGGGCTCGGTATAGAAGCCCGAATTCGAACTTAGTGCATTTCAGGCAAATTTCTTAAAAAATCTTCTTCTCAAGATCCAGCAGGCAGAATCTATTGATACTTGATATGCAGCATCTTGGTATGGGTCTGATTCAAGTTTGTCCAACTCGGCCCCCTGGATTCATATTCGGGCTCACTATAGAAGCCCAAATTTGAACTTAGTGCATTTCATGCAAATTTCTTAAAAAATCTTCTTCTCCAGATCCAGCAGGCAGAATCTTTTGATATTTGGTATGCAACATTGTGGGGTGGATCTGATTCAAGTTTGTTCAAATCGGCTCCCTGGATTCACATTTGGGCTCAGTATAGAAGCCTGAATTCGTACTTAGTGCATTTCAGGCAAATTTCTTTAAAAATCTTCTTCTCAAGATCCTGTAGGCAGAATCATTTGATATTTGGTATGCAGCATGCTTAGGGGGGTTAGATTGAAGTTTGTTCAAGCCAAGTCCCTGGGTTCATATTTGGGCTCTCTGTGGGAACCCGAAATATAACTTAGTTCAAAATGAGGAATTTTCTTTAAAAATCTTTTTCTTCAGATCCAGCAGTCGGAATGTTTTGATATTTGGTATGCAGCATCCTCAGGGGGGTGAGATTCAAGTTTGTTCAAGCCATGTCCCTAGGTCCATATTTGGGCTCACTGTGGGAGCCCGAATGATAACTTAGTTCAAAATGAGGAATTTTCTTTAAAAATCTTCTTCTTCAGATCCAGCAGTCGGAATGTTTTGATATTTGGTATGCAGCATCCTTAGGGAGGTGAGTTTCAAGTTTGTTCAAGCCATGTCCCTAGGTCCATATTTGGGCTCACTGCCGGAGCTTGTATTGTAACTTAGTTTTAAATGAGGAATTTTCTTAAAAAATCTTCTTCTTCTTCAGATCGAGCAGTCGGAATGTTTTGATATGTGGTGTGTAGCATCCTTGGGGGGGGAGAAGATTCAAGTTTGTTAAAGCCAAGTCCCTGGGTCTTTGGACTCGAATTATAACTTCGTCAATAGCTCACCAAAGGGAGCTCAACTTATCACTTGCCGTCCGTCGTCATGAACATTTTTCAAACGACTTCTCCTCTGAAACCTATTGTCCTGAAACTTCATGTGGATGTTCATTACTATATGGCAATTCATGTTTGTTCAAATGAAATGGCCACGCCCCTTGAGGGCTCTGTATGGGGCAAAAGTCTGATAGCACCATATGAATTGTAGAAAAATTATTAAAAAATCTTCTTCTCCAGAACCAGTGGGCAGAATCTTTTGATACTTGGTATGCAGCATCTTGGTATGGGTCTGGTTCAAGTTTGTTCAAATTGAGTCCCTCAACCAATATGGGGGCGTGAATATTTACTTAGTGCAATTTAAGATTTTTACTTAGTGCAATTTAAGAAAAATTCTTTAAAAATCTTCTTCTCCAGAACTAATGGGCAGAATCTTTTGATATTTGGTATGCAGCATCTTGGTATGGGTCTGATTAAAGTTTGTTCAAATCGAGTCCCTTGATCAGTATTGGGGCTCCCTATAGGGGCATGGATTTTTCCTAAGTGCAATTTAAGGAAAAATCTTCTTCTCCAGAACCAGTGGGCAGAATCTTTCGATATTTGGTATACAGCATCTTGGTATGGGTCTGATTCAAGTTTGTTCAAATGGAGTCACTTGATCAATTTTGGGGCTCACTATGGGGACCTGAATTTTTACTTAGTGCAATTTAAGAAAAACATTTTTAAAATCTTCTCCAGAACCAATGAGCAGGATCTCTTGATATTTGGTATACAGCATCTTGGTATGGGTCTGATTCATGTTTGTTCAAATTGAGTCCCTCAATCAATATTGGGGCTCACTAAAGGGGAGTGAATATTTACTTAGTGCAATTTAAGAAAATTTCTTTAAAAATCTTCTTTTACGGAACCGATGGGCAGAATCTTTTGATATTTCGTATACCGCATCTTGGTATGGGTCTGATTCAAGTTTGTTCAAATTGAATCCCCCGTTCAATATTGGGGATCACTATGGGGGTGTGAATTTTTACTTAGTGCAATTTAAGAAAAAATCTTTAACAATCTTCTTCACCAGAACCAGTGGGCAGAATCTTTAGATATTTGGTATGCAGCATCTTGGTATGGGTTGGATTCACGTTTGTTCAAATTGAGTCTTTTGATCAATATGGGGGGGGGGCGTGAATGTTTACTTTGTGCAATTCAAGGAAAATTCTTAAAAATCTTCTTCAGAACCATCGTGCAGAATCTTTTGATATTTGATCAGCAGCATTGTCCCATTCAGTCCTGTTGATGTTTTAGCTCCACAGAGAGTATAGATTTACTCTGTAGAACCTTAAGAATAGCGTTTGATAAAATTTGTGTCTTAACCCTTTACCCAACATAACGGCCAAAACCGGCCAGCGCTATTCTAAAAAATCGCCAATTAATTTTCATTATTTTTTCATTTTTTGTCTCAAAAACATAGGTTATGGCCCCTCGTTGGAACGAGCTCGTTGAGCTCGTTCCAACGAGGGGTCATGCCCTATGTTTTTGAGACAAAAAATGAAAAAAATTACCTATTCAAGAATTTTTTTTGCAAGTGTCGTCTGCTTTTCATGTTAGGTAAAGGGTTAACAGTATGGAACATTCGGTGAGCACCTAAGGCCCCCCTGGGGGCCTCTTGTTTATTTTACCTTTTATTTTTGTAATTATTTCTTTGCCATGAAAAGTTCATGTTCTTCGTTTATGTTTTAGACCTCATAATCTACAGAAAAGCATGGGCGGTGGTGTTTTTCGCCCCTTGAGAGCAAGAAGGCTTTGCAATGCTAAGGCAGGGAGCGCGGTGGCTCAGTAGGTAGAGGTGCAGGCTGCAAGCCAAAAGGTCCTCAGTTCGAATCACACCTGCAGCAACTGTGTTGTGTCCTTGGGCGAGACACTTCATCTCCATTGCCCACGTGGGGGCATGGTGGCGTTGTGTACTAAGGCGTACTGTACGTCGATGGTGCACTTGTCTTCAACCAATGCTAACCCTGCTTGTGTGGAGTTAGTATGTTGGGGAGCTGACAGTTGCTCACCATAGCTAGGTGGTTCTCTAAGGGTACTCCGGCTTCCTCCACCCGTAAAACTGTCACGGTCATGATTAGCCATTGTGCATAAATATGTGACCTTAAACACCAATAAATAAATAAATAATGCTAAAGCAACTCCAAAGCCTTCTTGCACTCATGGGACAAATTTATCAATTTTTCAACTTGGGTAAAATATTAGACATAAACATTTAATTTTTATTTTTTTTATGTTTATATTGGTTATAAAAAGAGAGCATGCAGCAGCCAAAAGAACCATGTGGGAGGGCCTGAGAAACAGAGTTTTAATTTTTTTCGGCCTAAAGGGGAGTGAATTTCTTCAAAATCGTGGTGCTGAAATTCTATGACTGTCACAGTCTTATCCAGGGATCTCTTTCCAATACTAAATTTATTTTCTCATCTCTGATGTTTCTATTCATGGCAATTCTGATACATGTAATGCGCCAATAATACCTATACCTAACACATATCCATGGAAAGCTCTCCCTGAGAATTTCCAAGGGATCATTGCCCAGGGCATGTATACATTAGAGTATAGAAAACATCCACAATTTACACAACCCCCCCCCCCCCCCCCCCCCCCCCCCCATAAAAGCTATACTTTGTTAGAATACTTTATTACCAACTGAAACTTAACTAACCAAACTATTCTTTTCAAGGACTTCCCACGACTTTTGCATAAGAAAGTGATTTTTAAGCACTTTTTAGAGACTTGAATTAATTTCACTTTTAAAATTCAAGCACGTTTGAGACCCCCCCCCCCCCCCCAGCTCCTCTGTGTGGGGGGGGGGGGCGGAATTTTCGACCCTGCAATCATATACGACTTGCTACCAAGGCACAAGAAGGGCCAGGAATTTTCAGGTAATAGACCACTGGGTGTAATCTGGTGTTCCATGAGCTGAACATTTCCTCCTGTGTAGTGTCATTTGTTCTCTGAGAATGTAAAATGCAAAAAAAACTATTTCACATTGATTAATTTGTACGCCACCCTTCAAGTCTGCATTGTGTACTAAGGTGCACTGCACCTTGATGGTGCACCTGTCTTCAACCAATGCAAATACTGGGTTTGTTTTTTTTAAATGCTGTAGACATGTTTTTATATGAAAAAGTAGATACGATTCTTCAATGTTACTAAACAGAGTTGGTTGCCTTTCAGTGGAATAGGCCATTACATCATAGGTATACAGAACTGAATGCTTGGGTGGTGGGGCATTGTTAAGACATAAGTGTAGGGAATCGCCTGTAGGGGCAATAAAGGTGTAGGTGTTGTATAGCAGAACTGCGGAAAGGGTCGTTGATCTTGGTAATTTGTTTATTAATTTAATGGTCTTTAACTCTTGGCCCGGGGGCGCGGTGGCTCAGTAGGTACAGATGCAGGCTGCAAGCCGAGAGGTCCTCGGTTCGAACCCCACCTGCGGCAACCGCGTTGTGTCCTTGGGCAAGGCGTTTTATCACGATTGCCCACGTGGGGGCACGGAGGCACTGAGTACTAAGACGTACTGCACGCCGATGGTCCACCTGTCTTCAACCAACGCTAACCCTGCTTGTGGGAAGTCTGACGGTGGGTGGTCTGACAGCTGCTCGCCATTGTGCGGTGGTTCTCTCCAGGTACTCCGGCTACCTCCACCCGGAAAACTGTTCGAAACGAGGTGACCCTGGCTGTCGAAAGTGTCGTTAAAACCCAATAAATAATTAAGGTCACATATTTCTGGACAATGGCTAATCGTGACTGCAACATAGATATCAAGTCAAGTCCAGCCAATCGTTTATATCCATATCGCCCAGTTTAGGGGACTTCTACCCATTCTTTGGTGACAGAATTTTATGTTACCGGTCAAGGGGAGCTCGTTTACCACAATAAACAAGCAATACACCACCTCCCAGGGTTTCTGCGGAGATATTGACCTAATAAATACAAATAGCCAGCCCAATAAACTGAATTAAAATCATTGCATCCAAAAGGGTATTTTGATTGTGGCCCTTAGTTTCAAAAACTGGGTTAATTTCAAAACACAAACATAATTTTCAATTGACGTAATAGTCAGTAGGACAATTGATTCGTCTTTCTCATTTGACCGGATGGCCACAGGAGTAAGGGATGCGTCACGGCTCAGTGGTTAGGGCATGACTTCGAACCAAAAGGTGCACGGTTCGATCCCCACCAGGGTTACTACGTTATATCAATGGGCAAGGTCACTTAATCCTCATTGCCCACGTGATGGTATCGTGGCGCTGTGTACTAAGGTGTACTACTTGTCAATGGTACACTTCTCCCCAACCAATGCTACCCCTGCGTGTGTGGAGTTCGGAAATCTGACAGTTGCTCACTGCTGCTTGGTGGTCCTCTAGGTACTCCGGCTTCCTCTACCCGTACACTGTCCGATACGTGGTGACCCGGGCTGTCGAAAGTGTTAAATCCTAATAAATGAATAAACAGGTGTACGGGACGCTTAAAGTATACCAGGATGGCAAATTACAATATGGCCATTACCTCCTCCCTATCCTACTAAATCTAAGTAAAGCAAGATCGCGAAAATGTCCGACTGTCGAAAGTATATTGGAACGCTTATAATCCTGTAACCGCCGGGTAAGAAATGGAGAGACCTTTTGCTCTGGTGAGCAGTGGATTGAAATTCGCCATCGACTGAACGGTATATTCCCTGGTTTTGTATGGACTGGGAACGGGAAAGAAATTACCCCCAGAATCGGGAAATTCCCCGGGTAATATGAAGCAAGTTTACCAAAGTAACAAGATGTATTTATTTTAATGAAAAGGAGCATATTTTATTGGCAATCTGCCATCTTCAAACTGAAAAGTTCTTTTCCTCCGAGAAGTGTGAAAACCCAAACCCGCTTCGATCTCGTCTTCATTTTTAGAATTACTAGTATTGTCACTTCTTCCTCCCACATCGTCAACACCCCTCTTCATTGCAGTCACCAGTATCCTCTGCTTCAAGTAGAGGAGACTGGTAACAGAGCTGGGGGGGGGGGGGGGATGACGTAGTAAGTAGTGATTCTGAAAATGAAGAGGAGTTTGAAGTGGGTGAAGACGTTGTTGTTGAAGAGGTGGGAGGTCCCCTCGAACTGGTTGAGAGCAATAGTGATTTGTTGAAAAAGGTTCGTCAGATTTTTAAACGGCTGACGAAATCTAACAAAGTTACATTGGGTCAGTTTTTCAATTCAGAAAACTTCAGTTCAATGCACAATTGAACAGAAACAGTGCCACGCTTGATTCCCAGTTACCTGCTATAGATTTCCCGGGTATCGGGACCGGCAGTCGGAATCTGCAATTCCCGCTTCCGGGATTAAACCCTACTGGGCGGGCGTTGACTTTGGTTCTCTTAATGGTGCCGTTCTGTTCTATACTATCCACTGCAAAACATGTAATATCTTTTCATTGAGTTGAGAGCTGAGTGGGTGGGTGGGGTAACGGAGGGGTACAAAGGTGAGATTTCGATTCATTGCTGATCACTCCTATCAATTCAGTGTCCATATGCTCATTTGCCCCTTCTTTATTTGACTACCACATTTACTTGATACAGAAATATATTCATAAAGTTTAGAATGGGTTAAATATGTTCAGATTTTAAAATCTTTTTCCTGGCTTCAAAAATGTCACTCTGGGTTCAAAAATGTCACTTGAGGCACAAATCCCTATGGAGAATCCTATGTTAATTTTGTGCCTCAAGTGACAACAATGGGATATGGGGAATTCAGTGTTAAGTGCTTGTACCCAGAGTGACACTACTGACGCTTATAATTTATGATCGCATTGTACCATATATGTATGTTATAATATTCCCCACCTTTATTTACATACCATATACTCGTCAGGTATGTAATAATCTCAAGTAATACATACGTTTTTTTCCATTTCGATTTGTTCAAAGTCCGATATTCATAATCATATCTTTGATGGGAACTTGTGTGGTTACAGCCAACTTAACTCCTTCACTTTTATCGCCGTTATACAACATTATAAAGTAATAATAAACGTTTTTTCTTTGGAATTTCTGTGTAGCATGATCTCTCAGATTTGAGCCTTGCTGTAAAACATAAACTTTGACCACTCTGAGATCGTTTTGCAAACTGAAACATAGCATCCACTCCATTATTCATATTGAAACTTTAGCATCATTGGGGACATTATCTTTGTTCGGCAGTAAGGCCCAAATTAGGGACAGCGTACTGTGTCAGAAACTTCTGTCCGAGCTAATTACAACCTTTTAGGGGCTGCGGTTCGCTCAGTTGGTGTGGTGGCAAAGCATTAGTGGCAAGGTGGTTAGGGGTGCCGTAGACCCGGAATCGACGACGCCCGCCGCGGATTGCTTCCAAAAAAACCTTAAGAGGGTTTTCAGTCCAGTGGCTCAGACCCAGGAATAATCATGGTAGAATGCCTGCTGGACATTGGCGGTATAAAATTAAATTCAAGCATTTGCATTTTCACAGATCTTTCATTAATTGAGATTTGTGTGTTACCCTAATGAGCAATCGATTAGTAAATAAATTAGGCCAACATTTTCCACGTCTCCACCCTACATTGTCACCCCTTTTACTACACCCCATACGTTTTGGGAAGCATATACTTTTTAATGACCGACCAAACTTGACTTCACTTGAAGAAAATTTCTAAAGGAACTAGAGCTGAATGCATGGGTATGCTTTTATCCGCGACAACACGCGAACTCCAGGTCCCTTCGGTGGTGGATGTTCCATCTGTCATCGCAGAAAACAGATCCCCTGGTTTCGGTGCATGTGAAAAAAATGAGTTACAAAAATAGTAGGTGGGACTTCGGTTGCGCCGATTTGATGGATGTAGCCATAGATGCTGAAACTACCTCAAGCATCAATAAACTGTATAAACTTTTTTAAGCATCAGTAAACTTAACCCTTTACCTAACACGTAAGGGTAACACTTGCAAACAAAATTCTTGAATAACTAATTTTCTTCATTTTGTTGCGTCAAAAACATAGCTAATGTCCCCTCGTTGGAACGAGCCCGGTGGGTCATAAGGGTCATAAGCTGTGTTTTTTGGAAGGTTTTGACCGTTACCTTAGAAAATGGTTAACTGAAACAAAGACCATGAAACAATTCTCGGTGCGACAAGGGTTACGTATCGCTTACGTTCGGGTTTTCCACTTAAGATAACACAGTAACATATTTAACAGTTCACACCCTTATACGAATACGGATGAACTATCAAAACAAGACTACATGTTGATATTGTGAAAACATTAGACAAAACTCGATCTCAGGTAAGTAAAGAATATATTTAATTACTGACCAAAGACTAAAACTTGGGACCCTGTTGAAAACCGGAAGATATTCGATTGACTTGAGAATTCAACAAGAAGCAATTCGGTCATGCTCCTGTATTCTTTGATAAACAGAGCATTTAATCTGTAACATTTCGATCCCCGCCAGGATGACTGCGTTGTGTCCTTGAGCAAGGCACTTGATCCCGATTACCCACGTGGGGGTACGATGGCACTGTGTACTAAGGCGTACTGCACGTCGATCATGCACTTGTCTTCAAACAATGCTAACCCTGTTTACCGGATCCCGGTCAAACAAGACATTATAAATTGGAATATTGGATGTACATTGTCCAAATAGGCCTACGGTCTTTCTGAATTCGATGTCTGTAATCCAATGCATCATTGCGATAGAATTTCTGTCTAATTCCCAGTGTATAATAAGCCGTAAGTTTTCCACTTGAACTGAAAATGTTTCCACTGACCTACCGTCTACCAGTGATCCAGTACACTTTTCAAGCAGCACTGAGTCAAAGTACTCCTCATATTTCACTCTTAAATCAGTTTGGTTAAAAATTATCCCAAATCAACTGGGTTGAGTGAATATTCACTTAACCCAGTTGATTGGGGGTAATTTTTAACCCAACTATTTTAGAGTGTAGAACCATGAATATCGGACGGGTTGCAAAGAACCCCAATTCCAAGACCCCATTCATTTGAACAGATCTGTGGCATCTTACAATTTGTCAGGCACCACAGACCATTGGGTCCCCGGAGTTATGAAAATACTTTGCTTAACTTGACAGATTGTGGTGATCTTTGTGGATTATCACTCTTGGAAAAGACCCTAGCAGTCTTGAGCTCTAGGTTAAATTATTGACTGTGTTGGGAGGGGAAGGGGGGGGGGGGGGGGCAAGCCGTCAGAGCCTGCCTTAGAGCCGTTTTAATAGGGTAGGGTGGTGTGTAGGGGAAAAGCTTTCCAAGCCTTCCCATTTCATAATTAATTTTGCGTCCCTTAAGTTTGAGCTAGGTAATCCAGGTGACAATAATCGGGGTTTCCACCAGAGGGAAATAAATGTGTCCAATATAGGGCGGCCAAATTTTGAATTCCAGAGTTAAAAAAAACCCAACTCCTTGCATCTGAGCGGATATTTTGAGGTTTTTCTTGTACTGATGACTGTCTACCCTTTTTACCGACACAGATATTAGGATAAGCAATCTACAAATATTCAATCTAACCCCCCCTACGATATTTATGCCATTTTTGGACAAATTTCGAGAACCAACTTTGAGAGAAAGTGTGGGGAGGGGGCGTACCCCCACCCCTAATCCCGCCACTGACTGTGTTCCCTACAAGAAAACAATTTCTCAAATGTAATAAACGTTTTTACCACTAATTGTGAAGCAACGTCTTCAGCTATAGGAAATATTCCCCAAACCTTCCAAATGCAGAATGTAGATACTTTGTGCCGGGATTCAAATTTGTATCCACAACCTCATTCGCAGTGAACACTCACATCCCTGGAAGTGAAACAGTGCTTGTCTACTGTGGTAAACAAGCTCTGCTTTACTGGTAAAATAGGACCCGGTCACCAATGCCCGTGGAGGAAGTCCTCTAAAATGTGCAACATGGGTATAAACGATTTGCTGGACTTTATATCCAAGTGGTGGCCACAATTGGCCATTATGCAAAAATATTTTACCTTGAACACCAATAAATAAATAAATTACGGGATGTTTCTTAATGGACGCGATGGGAGCGTTTCCTGCGATGTATTACAGTGACGCATGACCATTTGTCTTCCCACTTTGAAATTTTAACTCTTTGCATGCTGCTGGCGGATATTCCTGCCCAGCACATTGATTCTCTTGTCACTGAAATAAGTATAAATTGGGCACATGTAATCATATTTTCACCCTGTAAATTGAATGGAATTTTTCAACAATGATTTCTTCTGTTACATTTAGATTAATATTTCATCAATCTAGTCATGGCTGCTTTACAGCAGCCATGACTAGATTTGATGAAAACTAATATGAAAATACTCTGCGGGTTAAGAGTTAATACCTCCCATTTCGGCCTTGCTGTAAAACAAATACAAATATCCACTGCACTGAGAGCAATTTGTAGACTGAAGCATGAAATCGCATATATTTTTGACACAGTGAACGGTTAGTTTAGTTCAAGGGTGTGATTTTTCATTTTTTTAAATCTGATTTCAGGGTGATTTTTTCTTATCCAATTACATATTTTCATTTCTTTAACCCTTTACCCAACATTACGGTCATAACTGGCCAGCGCTATTCTCAAAAATCGCCAATTTTCATTATTTTTTCATTTTTTGTCTCAAAAGCATAGGTTATGACCCCTCGTTGGAACGAGCTCGTTCCAACGAGGGGTTCATAACCTATGTTTTTGAGACAAAGAATGAAAAAAATTAGCTATTCAAGATTTTTTTTTGCAAGTGTCGTCTGCTTTCCATGTTAGGTAAAGGGTTAAATTTAGATGAAAATGGTCCTTCAGTCCATTTTCATATAAATTCAAAGAATTTAAATGCAACCAAAAGCTATATTTCTTCAAGGCTTCAGTTATATGGGGATATAGAGCTTAATGAAACCTTTCTACCAAGCAAACATGAATGATTTCAGTTTTTTTTTTCATCTGGTCCCAATCACACCCCTGTTACTGTTAGTTGCAACTTACCATCGTTCGACAAAAGAAAGCCCCCTCCCCCGTTGAAACTGAGAAGGTTAATACTGTCGCACCGCTCGCATCACATCCGATGTGTATTAAGAGCCTTAATCCTTCACCTGAAAAAAATTCACCATTAAAATATTATTTTTTAAGTTTTGCCTCTAAAATATAGCTTATGGTTCCTCACTGGAACTAACTCGGCCTTATGTCCGCTCATTTGACCAAGCTCGTTCAAATGAGGTCTTAAGGTTAAGCTCGTTTAAATGATAGATCATGAACAATGTTTTTGAGAAACAAAAATGATTTTTTTTAGTTCTTCAATAAAATTATTTTGCATGTTTTGTGTTGTAGTCGTGTTTACTGTGTTTACGGCGCATGTCTTTTATTTATCTTCATTACACTCACTAACTTGAAGCTACAATCAGAATTGGCCGATTGTGAGCTCAAATAACCAGTAATCGGTCAGTCGCCATTTTTGGTAATCGGTAGAACACTAGTTTACGTTACCGTACAATTTGAATTCACATTTTAGGTTATATTTTCCTTAAGCCCAGTAAACAAACAAACAAACAGAAACTTGTATACATCAACGTGCCAAAACGGTGGCATGATGTATAGAATTTTGTAAAATTCACTTCTATTTTGGTTCTCATGGCAATATTGTTTTGTCTTGACGCTAAAATAACTCTTTTTTTTCTGTTTGGACTAAAACAGGTTAATTTGAACTGAAAAAGTCTTTTATTTACTGAATCTGGGTGACTGTTTTCTCTAGTTTGTTTACCGAGATTTGTCAACGATGAACGACACCCATCAAGTAACAAAGCTTCAAGTTAGTGAGTGTAATGAAGATAAATAAAAGACATGCGCCGTAGCGCAAACATTATCCACTAAACTATTGAAAAGAGGATACAATTGATGTCTAGGGCAAGCATAGGAAATAAATACAAACCAAACCGGAATACTAACAAAACATCCTAAATTCCTTTGTTAACATCTGTGTTGTAAAATTTTCAGACAATGCTATGTCTGTGAATCTTAACAGAAAGTTTTCTCACACTGTTGAAAACAAAATATTACGGAAGTGCATTTGCGACATTTTTAATTCTAATTTTCCTCTGGCAGATTTGCAATCTTCCCGGGCAGATTAGTAATCTATCTGTGCCATTTAACCCTTATTCAAGGATTACTGTTACGTTAATATCTACCGTATATACATGTACACAGATCCAGATGATTTTACAGTGTTTCTACATTATTGTTGGCTGCCTGTACAGGCAGCCAACAATGATATAAAAGCACCATCAAGATTAAAGCATCCTACAAGTGGAGTTCTCAAGAAGAATCGACTTGGAGCAACTTTTTCAGGACAATATAAAAGGGGCAGTTTGTGGTTGCATGGGGATTTAAGGGTCAAGTCACACCCACAGGCAGTTTAAAATAGTGAATTTTGATACGGACTACTCCGTATCAGGTATAAAACCCCCCACCCCAAGGCATTGTCCCCTGAGTGGTTTGACAGGGTTCGATTCGTCGTCGCTCCGTGTCATTTCGTCTCTCTGTAATCATTAGGAAAGTAAAATTGGACCACTCTTTTTTCTAATCCAACCAGCATTTTATAAGCTTCGTTTGGCCTATCTATAAACTCTCTTCCAAATCGACGTTAATATATGTATCCTGTTACTCAGAAAATGAATAACATTGGAACGAGCGACCCGATACCGTGAGGTCTGTATCCAGATTCATTATTTTAAGCTTTCTACGGGTATTATATAAGCTGTCCTATCCGGTTACTTATTTGCCAGGGACCTCGTGGAACCCCGGGAACTGAAGAAGTGTTTGTTTTATGTCGTAAACAAGCTTTGTTCTTTTGATAAAATAGGACCCAATCACCAATGCTTGGTGTCCTCTAAAATGGGCAACGTGGGTATAAACGATTGACTAAACTAGACTTTATCTCCATGTGGAGGACATGATTAGCTATTATGCAGTAATTTGTTACCATAAACACCAACAAATAAATAAATAAATTTACTCGAGTAAATTTCTACTTTGACCGGGTAGATAAGAACTTTTTACCATGTCCTAAAAACTCTTCAATCAAACATGGATTAAGTCCGTGGGAAAAATATTTTACAACCGGATGAGTTAGGACAGACGAGGTGGATGTGGGTGGAGGGTGCGAAAAATATTTTACAACCGGGTGAGTTAAGACAGAGGAGGTGGGTGTGGGTGGAGGGTGCGGAAAGCGCCCCCGTGGAAAAAATATTTTACAACCTGTTGAGTGAAGACAGAGGAAGTGGCAGTGGGTGGGGGGTGCGGAAAGCACCCCCCCCCCCCTCTATCCACGCATATGTTAGATGATTACACATTGTGAATAAAAATGTCAGAGTATGTAAATGTTTCCATACTCAGATATTCCGTGAACTGCGAATGCAAACAAAATCTTTCGTCATTTGACTCTCTTTCATCTTCTTCAACTGCCGTATATCCCAACCCGAAGTCTTCAGATTGTAAGGCAAAAACAAAAGAACGACACTTGACATTGTCAGCATGTATGCACACGGATTTCGGACTTGTGATTAAGGTGGATGTGGGAGTCCACCCCAATCGCCGAAAGTTCCAGAGCTGTTAAAGACCTCACTGGAATTGGTTGCTCTCGAGCCCTTATAGAAAAGGAACATGGTACATCGCGTATTGTCTCAATAGCTTTGGTATACCAGACTGTTAGTCTGGTATTCTTTGGTCTTTGGGGCAACACAAGGTGTATACTCTTTGTGATGGGCTTCCAGATAATTGCAGAGGCATTTTCCCCCGCCTGAAGTTGCTGTCATATGAATGTTTTAGAACTAAAATAATTGTAAAGATTATAATGTAATTATGCACCATCTCCAACTTATCTCGCCACGAGGGGGCGCGGTGGCTCAGTTGGTAGAGGTGCATGCTGCAAGCCGAGAGGTCCTCGGTTCGAATCCCACCTGCGGCAACCGCGTTGTGTCCTTAGGCAAGACACTTCACCCCATTGCCCACGTGGGGGCACGGTGACGTTGTGTACTAAGGCGTACTGCACGTCGATGGTGCACCTGTCTTCAACTAATGCTAACCCTGCTTGTGTGGAGTTGGTATGTTGGGGATCTGACAGTTGCTCGCCGTTGCTCGGTGGTTCTCTCCGGGTACTCCGGCTTCCTCCACCTGTAAAACTGTCACGTCATGGTTAGCCATTGTGCAGAAATATGTGACCTAAAACACCAATAAATAAATAGATAATCTCGCCATGAAAATAGACTTTCGATAAAGTTATCTCCCCTGTAATTTTTTGATGACCGAGGAAGGTCCAGTTAAGAAGCATGAAATTGTTAAGAAAACACCTTTGACATCAGTAGATAATAGAGAAACGTTTCCTTTTGTTACTTTTAATAAACGAAAACAACAGACAGCTCTCTGAGCTGTCTGTTGTTTTCGTTTATTAAAAGTTACAAAAGGAAACTTGACTTTTTACTGCAAGCTAATTAGAAGCAATTAAGTAACCATTCACTTTGGCATTTTGTTTAACGAATTTCTACAGTAATTTACAGTAATTTGCAAGTTTTTATTCTTTCCAAGGAAAAATATGGTAAATCCTACCTCTTACACGTGTATATTAATGGAAAGGATAATGTCTGTAATATATATCACGATGTACACACTGTTGATATAATGAACAGAAAAAGGTTACAGGCCATCAAGAGATGGTGAAAGAGCCGTTTTCTTATTATTAAATGGGTTAAAACCGAGAATAATAGCCAATCGTTCAAACTGATTCGGAAAAAAAACTGCAAAAAGCCAGCCTTTGTATTTTTACATTACATTACTCTACATGAAAATGTCTGATGTTTGTGAAATGATGCACACATCGATCATACAACTTTTCTAAAAAAAAATTCGAAATTTCAATTTTTACATGAAATTCCATGCCCTTGAATTTATTGAAAACTTCTAGAAAGTTAAGGGCAGCTAACTTCCCCGTAAATCTCTTGCAATGATGAAAATTGTCAATCATGTTTACTAAATAAAATATAACCTCATTACTCGATTGTGCCCATCTACATGCATGTTTTAGAAAAGAATATATGCCGAGTCCTCTTTTGCCAGAAACCGCAAAGTTGGCACTTATGAGAAAGGTTAATAATGGACATGGTCCGCCCCCCCCCCCCCCCCCCCGCCCTCCCTAAATCCTCCACTGATCTTCTTCGTTTGTTGTCAACCAAACGCTATATATATGCAGACTGATCTACCAACACAAATAATTGCCAACCAGTATACAAAATGACAGCCATCGGAATTCTGGCGACCTGCCTCTTTTGGAGTCGGTACATTGCAAAAATAAACGTTAATTTATAACTTTGGTATAATATAAACTTTAGCACAATGTCTCCAATATACAGTTGACGACGTGTTGTGAAGATTGTAGCAGTAATTCCCCGTTGAAACTCTGGGAGGTCAGGTACTGGTGAAGCTGCATAGGGGTCTCACAGAGACTAACGCCCAGTCCAGAGGTTTTATTTTTTGTTTTTCGTACATTTCATACCACACTATTTTGGTATCTTAGAAACCTCAACCAGGGCAGTTCTCCGTAAATGAAGATGTATCCGACGTTAACTCTTTTACTGCCACGCCCACTTTAGCCATATATGGAGGATCTCTATGTACGCCTGTGTGCGAGGAAGTTTAACAAAATTTATGTCCCACTTGAAACTCTATCATCTGATTAATTGTTGGAAAGGGCTTTATGAGCCTTTTCCAAAAAATAATCAGATGTTAGGTTAGATCTGCGCACACCAGAACGTACAGATATTCATCATAAAATAGGTAACAATAGTCGCTTTCGGCAACGTAAGTGTTGTGCACAACACACAATTTAGCACCTACTAAAACACCTGTCACACTCTGCTGCGACCAGGCCTATGCTTGCATTGCGCTGAAAGATTATCAAAGCGCCAAGCTAAACGCACTAAGGTCTCCCAAGAACCGATTGGTGACGCAGTGTACACTGGCTAGGGTGGGAGAGGGTCGGCCGAGAGCGTCGCGCTTGTTTTGCGCATGCACAAAACAAGCGCAGAGGTCGGCGCTCTGACCAGGGCGCTGCAATGACTCAGTACTGTCGCCGTGGTAGCGCAAAGCGAGCGACGTGAGCGTCCCGTTGACGTAGCAAGGATGCATACAAGCTACTCTTAGTCGCAGCAAGAAATCATCTTAATCAGACTCTCACTACGTACCTCTCCCGTCCTTATTACGCTCACTACGTCTCTCCCACGACCTTATTGCGCTCGTCCACACGGTTCTGCTACTGCGGTTATGGGGCTCGTTACACGTCCAAGCGTGACAAATGACGTTCTCCCGACGTTTGCTCCAGGTTTACAGTACGATGCCACTTTGAAATGCGATCTGCTCACCCACACACAAATGGTATAAATACATCATCAGCAACAGCAATGGGCGTAGGGGACGGTGGTGGTGGAGGATACTGCCTTTCTCCTTTTTACCTCCCTCTGTCCTTGGGTGCTGGAGCCTTGCTTTTGCCTTTTACCATTGTGTTTACGTTGTTCGATGCGATGTTCAGCGCCGAAAACAGACTCATGACGAGCACACAGGAGGCTTTATTTATACTCTCCGCACCCACGCAGAGAACTCTTTGCAAAGGTACTGAGAGCGTATACTAGCAACGCAATGACAGCGACTTGGACGCACTAAGAACGTTTACAGCGTAGAGGATGCGCAAAGAGGGCGCGTGAGACTTTACAAAGCAGGGGCGCAACGGCTCGTACTAAGAGCGCAATGGAAACGTGATAAGCAGGATAGGAGCATACTAAGAGCTACATTGTTTTAAAAGTTTGACAGTTATCCGTGCTCTTCCTGTGTGTTATTCATATTTTGATAATTTTTCAACGCAATGCAAGCGCAGGCCTGATAACAGCAGAGTGTGACGGGGGCTTAACACAGATCTAGTATAGATTAGCCATCTGAATGTAATTGTCAATTTATTGGTG